>CM060429.1:107053179-107395679 GCA_030545235.1 Helianthus tuberosus | reverse complement strand
AACTGGGTTTTGGTCAGTAGAGTTTCTATACATTGTGTTATTATCAAAACCTATAACACAATGTTAATTTGGGTTCTATCCATTGCGTTTTTATAAGAACCTATAACACAATAAATGACACAATGAAGATGGTGTTATATCTGGGGTTTCTATAAATTGTGTTATTAGTTCAGGTCATTGTGTTTAATATGTTATTTATTGTGTTTTAATATGTTGTCCATTGTATTTTAATAATTTGTTCAATTTTTTTATTATCTTTGTTCATTGTGTATTGTGTTTTCAGTTTGTTTTCCATGGTGTCTTCATCTGCTCTTCATTGTGTCTTTTATCTGCTGTCATTAATTGTGTCTTTTATCTGTTGTCATCAATTGTGTTTTTATTTAGTCTGATACTTATTGTGTTATATGTTATCGCCATTGTGTTATACGTTATGGTCATTGTGTTTTAGTATGTTGTCCATTGTGTCTTTATCTGTTGTCATTGATTGTGTTTTTTGATCTACTTTACATTGTGTTTTACATCATGTCCATTGTGTAATATGCAACTGGGTTTTTGAATTTTTTTGAAAAATATAACAATATGGTACTCATATTAAAGATAAAAAAACGCTCGATTTTATGGTATAATTTTTTTTTTAAAAACAAATGATGTATAAAAAAGTTACGGACGTTTAAAAATTGGGGGGAAATAACATGTGACTTGCATGTGCATATTATCTTTCCTTTTGTAAACAAAATTACCCTTTCCATTTAATTCCTCCTAAGACACTTGTCACTTTCTGGTGGCTTCTTACCCTTCTTATTTTTAAAAACTTTGCATTATAACTCAACCCTATATTATATTATCTAGTTATATTTGGTTTACACTATTATCTAGTTATATTTGATTTTGTAAATCAGAGATAAGAAATATTATTAATCTCCATTTTATTCTATCATGATATCAAAGGTTGATCTCTGACCTAGTTTTTCTCCCGACCATCACACAATGGCAAATCCGGCTTTCAACAACCCTGCCAATGACCAGTCCTCAACAACCGCACATCCCTAGTTTTGTATCTATGGTGATCATCCTCAAAACAATGAGACTTGTGGAATACATCATATCTACTCCAATATTGGCTCCATGGGGCAAATGCGAACCCGTTGACACGTATACATAGGTGTTCGCCAATGTGACAATAGATTCTTCTCTGGCTAACCTGGCAATGGGTACAATCTTTACTACTAAATTTTGGAAGCTTTTGATAAAAGAAACATCTTTGTCTTGGAATACTAAGGGTGCGTTAGGTTTGCTGAATGCTTTGGAATTTGTATAGAAATTAGAATTTGAAGTAATTGGATTTGGAATTTATACATGCTAGTAGGAATTGGAATCTCAATTCCATTTTTGATGTGTTTGGTTATCAAATGAATTGGAATCTATCACCTCGGCCTCCACCACCCTCAGTTCGGGCTGAAACGATATGGGTGGAAATGGTGTGGGTTGAATCGGTACGGGTGGAAACGATGTGGGTCGAAACAGTGTTGGTCGAATCGGTACGGGCCGGAACAGTGCGGGTCAGAACAGTTCGGGTTAAAACGGTAAGGGTCGAAAAGGTTTTGGTCGAAACGGTGCGGGTTGAAGCGGTCGGAGATTCTAACAAATTTACTTGAATTCCTTTATATGTAGGAAAGATTTTGAATTCCTGTAGTTAAGGGCATTTGAAGGAAGTCATGCCCAATTCCAATTTCAATGTCAACCAAACGCATGAAAATTGGAATTGAGATTCAAATTCCAACAAATTCTGTGAACCAAACATATTAAACGTTAGAATGCAGATTTCACTCATGATAAATAATACTTCACGCATGGAACAGTTTTAATGTCCAAAAGACCGAAATAAAAACTATTATCTGGATAATGATCATAATTCAAACAATTATTTGGAGCGGCCCACAAATGAAATTCAATCAAATACAACAAGTCAACAACCTATTTTACTAAGCAGCAAACCGGAAAACTTTCTCTAGTGGGCTCGATAATCCTTCCTCTAGTGGGGTGCAAGTTGTGTTCTCTGTAAGCATAGCTGATTATTATTTTAGTGGGCCAAGCAAACAACATGATAATTATTTTAGTGCTTCGATTTATGATCACTACCTAGATCCCCAACAACGGATTCCCCATTTGATACATCAGCTTGGATGATTCATGGATTTTCGACTCCAGCGCCACTAGTCACCTAGGTATGGTTCGGGAACCAGCACCTTATCTTGGTTCGGATGAGTTATTATTGGCAATGATGTGACTATTACCTTACCTATAAGATATAAATTGGTTAGGTTTTGTTTGTAATCATATTTGTTGTTATTTTAGTTAATTAATAATACATATTATCTCATGAGTTTTTCATAATTCTATACGTATGAGAGTCTTTGAGTTTTTACCATGGTTTTCCTCTCCCCCTTGTCCCTCTTCGTGCCACCAAATCTTGGTTGGTTGTCCGTCATCTTCCTCCACAGTCCACAGTCTCCCTTGTGCAATGATTTTCTTTCTCATCTTCTCCCTCTCGTCATGCCCCCAAGACGCCTGTACACGTATATAAATTAGGTACTATTTATTCGCATACTATCGTCGCATCGTGCCGCTAAAGTTGCAGCTTGAGCCGCCTTTGTCATATCTCTTGTCACCATAGCTGTCTTTGTGTCCCTTGCGCCACCTCCATGGATTTAGATTTTTCGCCAATGTTTGCCGCCACATAGTTTCCTTAACTTTTACATTTCGTCATTGTTGCTGTTATGGCCTTAGATCCTCAACCACCATGAAGTTTTGTCATTGTTAAAGTATTTATAAGTTTTGTTTATTTTATTTTTCTTATACCCTCAATGTTATTCGCTCATGTCTAGGCTTTCAATTTCCTCCCACTCCGGCTGCTAGGGAGTATTGGAGGGTATATATATTATTTGGTCAAACCGTTATATTATCACCATAGTTAAAATACAAAATTTGGTTAGATTTCCTTTGTAATTATTATTTATTGTACTTCTATTTGTTGATTAATAAGGGGAGGCGGGGTGGGGACTTTTGTTCCGGTGATAAAAAAGTATCACGCGTGATACATTGTTTGTTCATCACGAGTTATGGCAAGAGTCCATGATAATGTTAACGCGTTATGGAATTGTGAGTGATGGAACATGTGAGGAGGTGTGAGGGTTTATTGTGGGTGTTGTGAGTGATGACCATTGCCACTAAAAAAGGTTGTGAGTGATAGAAAAATGGTTGATGACATGGCAGAACTTGATTGGGTGTTGTGAGTGATGAGTGATGACCACCCCCACCCCCTAATACATAATACCACTCAAGCTTTTTATTATCCTATAGATATCTCTCACACTAGTATTTGTATGCATTTCACTCTTAAAAATGAACGGGTGGATCCTGGCTTAACCAAAAACCTTTTATGTATTACTCGACTCGTTGTGGACTGCCATGTTGCTATTGTCTTCTTATATTCTAGTATGCCTATTCAGACACTACATCACATGCTTTCTAAAACGCAACAACTTCACTCGATTTCCACTACTACACTTGCATCTAGAGTAGAAAATATTCACAATATTCAATTCAAAATTTTTGTGTCCACATCGTTGACACTTCAGTCTCCGGTGTGTATTGTTCTCAGAATTTTCCTCGAAAAAGACGCTCCATCTATCTATTATACTAAATGAATTCTCTTAGGCCACATGGGCTATTCTTAGCCAATCATTTTGTTGATGTGGACACCCTCTTAATCATGAGAATTCACTCTGGGCGCCAAACCTCTATTCTCCTTTATCTCATTACATCGCTCTTTTTTATCAAAGAGTGCTTGATACGTTTCACCATCAATCAATTCACCAGACTTTCCATTCTGTTTAAACCCTTCCTTTTCAATCTTATTGCATATCACAAACCCTAAATCTAAGGCAATCCTTGTACTTTGACGATTAATCTGTGCGAAGACAATGGATCTAACATTCTAGATCAAGGTTAGACTCTTCTTCTCTGTAGTTTTTCTTCTTCTTTTTGATTCTAAGTTCAATTTCCAAATCTGAAATTAGGGTTTATATTGTTTAAACAGTGTCGATTTGTTAAAGAATCAAATGGTTTTATCAATGGATTTCAAGATAATCTCCTCATTCTACGATTGTTTGGTGTGGATTTCTCGCAATCAAAGGTACAAAATCATAATATTTATTTCAAAGCTTCTATGTTTATGTGAAACTGAGAATGGATATGTAAATCTGCAATTCTTTTGAACCCTAAATTTCAGTCTACACCTCACTATGTCGCTTCTGATTCTCTAATTCTTAAGGTAATTCTTCTTATTCTTCGGTTGTTTGTGATTTGCATTCCTGATTGTTCTTCCTTTGTTCTGTTTTGTTTTCCTTCTTAAGGTAATTCCCGCAACCACTACAAGCTTGCATCTTTTGTTTTACATCAAAGGTATGGTTTTACTTTTGATTCCGTTTTCTGATTTTGTATTGGGTTTCCACAACTGTGTTAATATTTCCCATTCGAATGTCATGTGTTTTGATTATTATATTGGAGATATTATCAATACATACCATTGATTATTTTGTTATAAGTTTATTTCATGAACTTCCTCATTTCGTTTCATATTAGGATAACTATCTAACATATATGGGGTCTTCAATGTTGATTATAAGTTTTTTTTATGGCTCTGTAATTTCAAATTAATTGATTATTCTATTCAGTAGTCCATCTTTGTTTGTTTATGTATCTCTAAGAGTTGTTTAATTTTTAAATACTTGAATTGTTCGTGTTATATGTTTGTTTTTGTTTCTGAAACAAAGTTCATTTGATTCTGCATCAGAAAAAGAAGAAGATATCACATAATATATGGTTGAATTATTTTATTGGAAAAGTTCCTTTACATACCACACAGATCGTAGCAATTAACGGTCATTGGTCAGATTCCATTTCATCGCTTCTACTACACGTCAAGGTATATTTTTTTTGTTTCAGTTTATGTAATCAAAGGCGCGTGCCTAGGGAAGGCAGGGAGTAGCAAAACCCATTACGTGTAGCACGGTGCCAAAGGCCCAAAAGTGCCTAACGGGATAAAAATAGCCATGAACCAGTAAAAAAGTTGTCTGATTGGGCAGTGGTGATGTAAGTATATACATATTAAAATCTCAAATGTATGGTTATTTTATTAAGGTCTGATTACTAAGTGTCTCTGATTGAAATCTTGAATGAAGACATAGGGTTAGGGCTTATTAAGTTCCACGTGCACGTTGATCAAGCAATGAATTTGAAAATAAACTTGAAGTATTATGAGGTATGATGCAAATTTGAAAACACAATCAATCAACAAATACTTATTTTGTGCCACAAGAAATTAGTGAAGTTATAGTGATTATGCTGGTAGTTATAAAACTGGCTGATGAGAGTTTGATATATGTAAAAGCTCCTCACTGTGACGCAATTTGGAGTTATATTGCACAAATTACAACCCAAATCTACTACTTGTACTAATTTTGTACATCAACAAACAAACATGGTGAAGTTATTTATTAATTATAATGTTAATTAAAGCACAAATACCCTTATTAATTGTTTAGTAATTAAAATCGGTTGTTGACATTAGTTTGAAGTTATACAACACAAGCTACAATCCATTTTGTTTGGCACATCAACAAAACAGTGAAGTAGTAGTTAATAATATTGTTAATGTAGTTATCATCATGACATTCAATGTAATTATATTCATATGTGTGCTTATCATCATGACATGCAATGTAATGATACGTTAATGGAGTTAAATAAAAATTAATATTATATGTTGTATATATTTATGTTGCTTTGCTTTGCTTTGTTGGGCATTTAAAGTAGAAGTAGTAGTTAATAATATTGTTATTTGTTTTCTTAGGTGTTCGTGGAAGTTGGTTAGATTTTAGTCAACGTCTTGAAAGTTCCATGGACATTACTCACGTCTCAACATACCTTCATTTATATGCAGGTGAACCCTGTTTCCATTTAGTTTTTTTTTTCTTTCAGAAGGGTGTTTGGATATGCATTTTGGAATATATTATTTGATTATATAAAGAACTAACAAAATAAAATGAGTATAAAAGAAAGTTATTAAGAAGACTTAGCGAGCCCAAACGGGCTCATTTTGTTACTAAGTCGGTTTGGGCTATAATTTATGTTGCCTTATTTCATTTCAGAAGATGTAGTGGTAGACACTTTTCCGTCGAGGCCTGTTTGGCACATTTATAGGCTCAAATGATAATAAGGACATTTACTTGGATAACGGTAAGGTCATAAGGGGAGTGTTGAAGATTCGTAAAACTTGCTTCGTAAGAGGTTAGTAGGGGTGTTTCATCGGGTTATTTTTCGGGTTTTGAGATTTTCAGGTCGGATCGTTTGGGTTTTTGCTAGGAAAAGCGACCCGTTTAAATTTTCAGTTGGTCGAATTTGGGTTAATCGGGTCGAGTTAGTTTGGTTTTTGGATTTAGATGTAAAATGGAAATAAATGATTTTTATTAACTATTATCAAAATTCATATTGCCACTTTAAAAATATACTTAAAATATGTTATATATATATATGTATATGTATATCATTATGTATAACTTTTTTGTTTTCTTTAGGAATAATGTCATCGGTTGGAGTGATTTGATGAGAGGCGAGTACATGTCAATTAGTGATCTTTGTGTCTTTAAATGGTCAAGGAGCGAAGGGAAGCTTTTGGTTGCCAAACCTCCAACATATAGTATCGGATTGAAATTGTCTTAATTGGCTTGATGTTTTCATTGGTCTATTTGGTAGTGTTAACAGTTCGGCTTGATGGTTCTATTAGCAATTTGGTATTACTTCCCACTAATCGTCTCACTCCACTTTAATTCTTCATTTTCTGAGCTTAAAACTATTTACTTTAAAGGAAGAATCGCCTCTTGGCAGGTCAAGTTTTCATATTATAGGTTACTTCTTGCTTGGTATTGCAGGTTGTTTTTGGTATGTAAAAGGTTAAATTGGACGCTAGACCGGTAAGAGGTCAAGTTGCAAATCCCCGGCTGACAAACCGTATCGAGTTTTTGTAATAAATGTTTTCCCAGAGTGGGTTTAATCTTACCATTTAAATAAAAAGAATGCTTAAGCATATAGTTCTTCTACTGAGATTTTTTTTTACTATCATACACATTTTGTGATTATTTTTTACAAGTGATTGATATAGAGTTTTGTTTCAAATTTTAGAGAGATGGTGGAGTATTATGGTCTTCAGAGCGGGGTTCGTACACCAGAAACAAATGTAGAAAAGGAAGAAATGGGTGCTAACAAACAAGATGGTAAAAAAATCATGGTCCTTATTAATTCAAAGTATGTGTTTTTTTATAGCTATGTTATTAACAGTTTTAGTACATATTTGTTCAATGTTTCCATTTAAATTTGATTAGTGACAACTGTTAGGGGATCTGGGATCTTAACTTTAAATTAACAAGTCATTCCATTTAACTTGTTTATTATCATGTTTGTGTTCCTGTTTAAAAAATCTAACACAATAAGATTTCGTGTTGTGTTCATGTTCACCTGTTTCGGGTTTGTGTCTTATCATATTCGTGCCTTAACAGGTGGGATTGACACGATATACTAACCCTAATATCACCCTACTCTCAAGCATGATCAGCCAAGGACAATATATAGTCAAATGTCGCCACCTCTTTTAGTCTGTTTGACTAATTCTTCACCGCCTTACGTAAGTTGAATGCCCTACACACAACAAATACATCTATAACATATTGGAGCCATCGTTTTAGAGTTTGGATGTCATATCTACTACTTTTATTAATACAAATTCACATGGGTTTTTTGAAAATTTCATGAAAAAGACTGTTAACCAACTTTCAATTTCTCAAATATGAAAAAGACAACATATATGTATTTTTTTAATTAATAAGTATTTTGGATGACATATTGACCGTCAAATCTTATTCGAGACATTTAAGTAAGTTTAAGGAGGTGAAAAATCTTGTGTGAAACATGTATAAGTTCAAGAAAATGCTTTTTAGTTTGCTCCAAAAGAACTAATTTTCTATTGATCAAGTCGGAGAACTTTTTACTCAAAGAAAAAATATAAAAAATAGTCACATTCAGTGATATATAGGATGATGTAAAAAATCACAAAATAGTGAAATGAACGTATTTGTTACATTTTTTAAGTACACTTGATTTAACATCTTCATTGCTAAATAAACTACTTGATCGATTACCGTTTAAAATTTTCATAATTTATCATTGATAAAACTTGAAGCACGTTGAATCACCGAGGTTTGTTATATGTTTTTAAAGAAGAGTAAACTGGCAAAATGGTTCCAGGGGTTTGGTCAATTTTGTCACTTTAATCCAAACCTCAAATATTTTGAATCTAGGTCTTTGTGGTTTCAATTTTGTTGTCAATTTCATTTAAAATCAAATTTTTTTTTTCAGACATTTCAATTAACATCCAACTTTTTTGTTTTTTTTTTCCTCCCCTTTAATGAAGGGTTAAATGGTTTTTTAACGTTTTATTATAACAAATTAAAAAAATCTGAACATTTTGTCCTTCATTAAAAAGGAGGAAAAAGATAAAAAAAAAAAAAAAACTGAATGTTAACTGAAAAATCTAACAATATTTTACTTTTGAATGAAAATAACAACAAAATTGAAACCACAAGGACCCAGATTCAAAAGGTTTGAATTTAGACTAAAGTGAAAAAAGTAAACAAACCTTAGGGAACATTTTGGTAGTTTACTCTTTTAATGAATAAATAGATAAATGTAAATTATAAGTAATTTTTAGGGATATATATATATATATATAGAGGTTCCTGTAAAAAATAAGTTTTTTTATGGGAAAGGTAACAAAGAATCTACACAATTAGATCTTTGATCTAATTGTTAAGATTATAATGGCAAAATTGTAAATAATTTTTACTATTAAATATATTAATTTTCTAGATTAAGGGTATACATGTAAATTTAACATTTTTAAATTAAGAAACTAACATTAATGCACATGCAACTTTCCCTGTCTTTTTTAAATGTCAATAACTTTTTATACGTAACTTTTTTTAAAAAAATTACACCATAATAACGAGCGTTTTTGTATCTTTAATATCTTTAATATTAGTATCATATTACTATACTTATATAGAGAAAAAAATATGTTTCGATCAGATGTTTAGTCCATGATGTTTTGTCTATGTTCATACAGTGGTGTTTTAATTGTATTGTGATTCAAAGCGTGGTGTTTTAAACACATACTAGAATGCAGGTGTAAAACACTATACGATGAACATGTGAATAACATCTACTAGAATGTAGGTTTAAAATACCATGGTATTTTAACATATGGAATCTGAAACATCTACTAGCATGCAGATGTAAAACACCATGCATGCAGGTTTAAAACACCATGTACAATAACCATACTATGAACATTATACTAAGAACACATTCTGGAAATGAATGTAGTGTCTTTAATAGTGTTATATACTTATTGAATGGTGTTATATACTTATTGAATGGTGTTATATAATTATTGAATGGTGTTATATATGTGTTGAATGGTGATTTTGCAGTATTATTCGTAGTGTTTTATAGAGATCTTTAACATGGTGTTATATACTTATTGAATGGTGTTATATACTTATTGAATGGTGTTATATACGTGCTGAATGGTGGTTGCAGTGTTATTCGTAGTGTTTTTATAGAGATCTTTAAAAAAATCATGTTTCTATAAATAAGGTGGCAGTTATGGAAGGTTTTAAATTAATTGAATCAATGATAAAATTACTTATTTACCCTTTTTGAATTAATTTAGATTGAGGACACATGACATCTCCACAATATTTCTCACACTTCTCACACTTTTAACCTTTTACAATAACTTTACCCTATATATATGTGTATATATATATATATATATAGGGTCAGGATTTAGGGAAAACGGTGAAAAGTGTGAGAATGGTGAGAACGCTTATGGTTCGTCAAATCAAAACAATTTGTGGACTAGATTGGCGCAGTGGCGTTTTCGTAAATAATATCAATTTTATTACTTGAACGTGCTTCATTAAGGGTAAAAGAGTCTTTTTACTGCTCTAATTCAAAACGCCAAACTAATGAGCAAGACGTCATTCAAAACTACTAAAACACCATTAAATACAAAACGCCAAACCTTAATGATAAAACGCGTTGCAGACATAGCAGGTAGATGGAAAAAAACAGTCACTTAAAGTCAATTATTAACATTTATTACAAAAAATTCCATTCTAAACTACGTACCAAAAACATCATTATATAAACGACGTTACCATCGCTTCCATCATCACTTCCATTAATCATACTAAAAACGTCATCTTTAACCAAAACGCCAATTTAAAAAAAAAAAACCTAAAAGGAAGAAAAATGGCAACCATCGTTTCAGGGAGATACACCCTCAGAATCAGAAGATTCGTAATCTGTTCTAACAACAGAAGAAGAGTGTTTGTTAAAACAGTCAAAGCCATTTTGAACATGGAAGAAGAGGTACATAGGGGGATCCTAGCACTTGGCATCCCTCTTGATAACCACTGTGATAAAACACATACGGTTATAAGAAGATTAACCAAAAAATTTGGACCAAACAAAGCAAACGCAAAAATGGACCCAATCATCACATCATGGCGTTTTGATGAAGACACAGACATGGTCACCGTTATATGTGACAACGGAGCGCATGAAGACTACATGCTTGAAGACATCATGACCAAGCAGGGTCTTGGGTTCTTGGAGGAGTTACACAACGCCACATGTTTTACAACGTTTTTTACGACCCGGTTTTAAACACGTTTTTTACCGGTTTAGACTTTTTTCACGACCCGGCTTTAAAACATTTTTATTACGGGTTAAAAAAAAATTTTACGCCAAATTTTTTTACGGTTTTAAACTTTTTTACAAAAAACATATTTTTTTACAAAAAAAAACAATTTTTTTAAGATTTTTTTTCAAAAAAACCAAATTTTTTTTACAAGTTTAAACTTTTTTACAAAAAAGAAAAAAAAATTACGCCAAACAAAAAAAAATTAAAACAACTTTTTTACAAAAAAAGAACATTTTTTACGCCAAATATCTTTTTACGCCCCGACCCCCGATTTTGGGTTTACGAAATTTGAGAATCATAACAAACGAACTCACCAAAAAATCACGACTCAGTAGGTGTCTCGGATAAGTGGAACTTATCATCATCGACTGATAAATAAAAAATAAAAACCAACAACAAAAATCAAAAACCATGTGTGGAATCTTGAAAAAAACAGGGTTTGGCTCAAAATTTCCAAATATCATGGCTGCAAAAGTGGGGGTGCGGGTCAAAAACCTACCCTCCACCATCCTTGTCATGCCATTGTCATCAATTGTGAGAAAAAAAGTTTTGATCTATCACTGCCAACTCAACCCATGTCTTTATTTTTCAGCACAAAAGGTCAAATAACAAAAACGAAGATCATTAAACTCATCGCAGAAGGTATAAAATCAAGCAAAATCATGTAAACCCCACAAATCAAGCAAACCCAGATAGGTATAAACTCACAGGATCTGAAACAGATAACAACCATCCCATCTCCCCATCTCTATCGGCTCAACATCATCAGATCAGAACGCTGCCACGGTCGGTATAAACTCAAAATCAAGCAAACTCATGTAAATCCCACAAAATCAAGCAAACTCATGTAAAACCCACAAATCATGCAAACCCAGATGGTATAAACTCACAGGATCTGAAACAGATGAACAACCATCCCATCTCCCCATCTCCATCGGCTCAACATCATCAGATCGGAACGCCGCCACCGTCGGTATAAACTCAAAATCAAGTAAACTCATGTAAACCCCACAAAATCAAGAAAACTCATGTAAACCCCACAAATCTAACAAACCCAGATGGTATAAACTCACAGGATCTGAAAAAGATGAACAACCATCCCATCTCCCCATCTCCGTCGGCTCAACATCATCAGATCGGACGCCACCACCATCGGACCTACCCTCCACCGTCACCCACCTCTTCCCCAGACCACTAAAAAACCCCCCACCGCCACTAACCCAAACGCCACCACTACCAACACCGGCGCCCACCTCTGCCCAACACAACGACCAGCACCGATCTGTACCGACCACTACCACATAGGTAACATCTGATTCCAGTAAGTGAGCAAGGAGAGAGAGAGAGATCTGATTTCGGTGGTTGAGAGAAAGAGAAAAATGATCTGAGCTAAGATGGGATGGAGTCTTGTGGTGGATGCGGCGGCGGAGGAGTACTTGTGGTGGCGGAGACGGTGAGTGAGCAAAGAGAGAGAGAAAGAGGGTCTAGTTTCGTTAATTGAGAGAGAGCGAGAATATTGATCTAATATAGAGAGAGCGAGAGAGAAAAATTGAATCTGATATATATAGATAGAGAGAGAAAAAGTGATATGATATATGCGGCAGGTGGTTGAAATGTGTGATGGGGTAAATTACAATATTACCCTTGAAAATAAACATGTGTAAATATGAGGTGCCATCCTCTCATTCGTCCAAAATAGTTCCCACGGTTCTCGCAACTGGGGATGGTTTTCATTTGAAACGATCCCTATATATATATATATATATATATATATATATATATATATATATATGGTCAGGATTTAGAGAAAACGGTGGAAAGTGTGAGAACGGTGAGAACGCTTATGGATCGTCCGAACAAAACAATCTATGGACTAGATTGGCGTGGTGGCGTTTTCGTAAATAACACGAATTCTATTAAGTGGACGCGCTTCATTAAGGGTAAAAGGGTCTTTACACTTTTATACCAAAACACCAAACTAATGAATAAAACGCCATTACGGGCCAAAACACCTCCCTATATAAACAAAACATCTAAGACATAAAAACACACCCCCCGAACCGGAAACGCCATATTTGCTACTATATACCATTCATATTACAAACGCCAAAATCCCCAAAAATCAAACACACCTACTAAAAAAACGTCATATTTTACTATATACCAATCATCTTAGAAAACGCCAAAAACACTCAAACATTAAAGATTCCAAAAAATCCACATTTCTTTCAGATACAATATTTCCTAAGTAAAACGCCAAAAATGGCAAATATCATTTCTTGTATATTCAATATTGTTCTACGCTAAGTTTCAGAGAATGCGTTCTTCCCTGAGGTGCTGTGACTCAAATAACATTTTGCTGCATGAGATGGACAAATCATAAAATGGCATGAAGAGACGAATGACACTTATGAGTGGTTTGAAGATCCATATTCAAACAAAAAACTCATGTCATTTTGTCTTTCCAAACGGCCAAAAAAACACAAGCATGACAAAGCCAAACCGTAAGTGAACATGTTTCAAAGAAGAAAGAGACTGATGACAGTGAAGATTTGAAAGATGAATTGTTTCTATTTTTATTTTTTTAATTTTCTTTTTCTGTTATTTGTTTTGTATTTTTCAACTTAGAATAAAAAATACATTATATTAATAAAACGCTAAAAAGTCATAATGATTATGAAACGCCATAATGAAGTAAAACGCCAAAAACTCCCAAACTGTAATAAAAGTAATATGGAGAAGTATTATAAAAAGCTAAAAATGTAAAAAACGCCAAAAACTACTTAAAGACATTAAAAAACGCCAACCTTGGAAGATGGAACGTCTATGACCTAAAAACTCATAAAAAGATGAACAAAAACAGTAAAAATACACACAATAACTGAAAAGACGGCTACTTTATTAATATCATTTATTATAAATAAAATCCCGACTACACTACGCGCCAAAAACATCCTATAAGAGAGACGTCTCTGCACAATCAACGGATCACAAACCAAAAACAACGCCGTGTTTGCTAGAAACCATTCACTTTAAAACGCCAAAAAATAGTTAAAAAAGCCACAGATGTGGAACCTCGTTTCTTCTATATTGAGTATTGTTCTGAATGAAGTTTCACTTAATGGATTCTTCTCTAAGGTGGGTATCAATATAAGCTTTTGCTGAATGAGATGGACAAATATTCATGAAAAAGAGACTGATGACACTGATATGTCATCATGTCACTTTGTTCTTGATGGATATATTGATGGCATGAAGGGATCAATACATTCGAGCAGGCGTTGATCTTCAACATGTCACCAAACAAGTATATATCAAACCACAATAAAGGATGCCACAAAAAATAAGCATCTTCTAAAGACGGGCATTATGTAGGAAAATAAGAATCTACATAAGGTATTCAAAAACAGGTTCAAAACGCCAAAACGGTTAAAGTAAAAGAGGCTGATGACAGTGAAGATTTGGATGATAAATTAGATTATAATTTTTCATTTTTTTTCATTTACTATTGTTTGTTATCTATTCTCTGTTGTTTATTATCTAATTCTCTACTAATAAAAAAATTGAGTATAAAACGCCAAAAACTACAAACATCAAAACGCCTGATAGTGTGAAAACTGTGAGAACGGATGCTAGCAAACCACGATGTTGCTATATAAAACGCCAAAAAACGCCAAACAAAGTATTACTGGAAAAGGCAACACTAATTGACAGATGAAATTGCCTATCATATTATTGGCCTGTATCCTACATGGCACAACACTTGATAGAAAAAAAAAATAAACATCAAGAAAATTACTGATGTTTTTTACATTATAGGCCTGCATCATGATCTAAAAACAATAAAAACGGCAAACTTACTTAAAACGCCAAAATATTTACTATGATCCTGATCTAAAAAAATAAAAATGTCGCGTATTTATTAAACGCCAAAAAATGGATAGGTGATATGACACGCGTTTAAAAAAAGAAATATGAAAGGATAAAAAAGCCCCTCCGCCCTTCTCTATGTCGCGTGACACGTGTTGGGCCAGGATGCGTTCTCACCGTTCTCACACTTTCGGGCGTTTTCTCCTATCCCGTTCCTATATATATATATATATATATATAGGATAAGGATAGTGTAAAAAGGGCCTAAAGTGTGAGAAGTGTATTATAACACTATATATAATACTATATAACACCATATAAACACCGTATAACAATATGTAACACCATATAATACCATATAACACTATGTAACACTATATAACATTATATAACAAATATAACACTATACATCTATCATAGACATGCTATCAGACAACCTATAGTGTTATATTTGTTATATAATGATAGTGTTATATGGTATTATATGGTGTTACATATTGTTATACGGTGTTTATATGGTGTTATATAGTATTATATATAGTGTTATAATACACTTCTCACACTTTGAGCACTTTTTACAGGATCCTCTACCTATATATATATATATATATATATATATATATATATATATATATATTGGAGGGTTCAATTGAAAACTCATTTTATTGTGAAAACTTGAAAACTAACTAAAAAAGCCTAAAAAACATACCAATTTCTTTTACAATTTTTTTTTATTAAAAATTGCTATTTTTTATATATAATTTTTTTTTTCAAAAAAAAAATTGCAGTGCACATGTGTAATAATGCATATGTGTTGTACACATATAACGCACATTTACAGTACAATTTTTTTTTGAAAAAAAGTTTTTTTTATATATAAAAAGTAGCGAAAATTTGGTAAAAAAAATCTTGGCATGTTTTTTAGGCTTTTTTTTTGTTAGTTTTCAAGTTTTCACAATAGCTAGTAGTTTTTAATTGAACCCTCTCCTATATATATAGTGGAGAGTTCAAATGTGAAGAAACTTTATGTAAGAAGAAAAAAGAAGAAATTTCAACCAATCTTCATTTTACTTCATTAATTATAAGTATTTAATGTTACTATAAGGGTAATATGGTAAACCTACAAAGATCATTAATTAGTAGTATTCCTCTTTAATAGCTAACTACATTAAAATTTGCAACTTATCTTCAAAATATATATTTTTTCAAAAAAAAAAATAATAATTTAGAGTGTAGGATAAATTACGGTGTCTATATGAAAAATGATAGGTTGTGTAGGATAAATTTCAATATGTGTAGGGTAAATTTCGAATGGTGTAGGGTAACTTTTGATGTGTGTAGTCAAAAAACATTAGTGTGAAGGATGATAGTTTTTATTACTAATTAATTAGTCAAAGATGATAATAAATGAGACAAGTGAAAAAGTATTTAATGTTTTACAATTGTACCCTTTGTTCTTTTTCTTCTCAAATGAACCTTCCCCTATATATGTGTATATATATATATATATATAGGGTTAGGTTAACGTACAATTTCTCTTATCGTAAAATATGTATGCGATCATCTCAGTCGTTCGATCTGGTGCGAATTCACTTTTGAACATGTGATTTGTGCTGAAAAACCAACATGTGAAATTGCTTTATTTACCAACATGTGATTTCATCATATTTACTAACATGCGAAATTGCTAAAAAAACAACATGCGATTTCATCAAAAATACCAACATGCGATTCCAACAGGCTTTTTATAACATACGATTTCACAATATCGTACGACCTTACGATAAGCCCTAGTTGTACATTACACTTACACTATATATATATATATATATATAGGGGGAGGTTCATTTGAGAAGAATATTCTTAAACGAAGAAAAAATTAATTAATCTAGACCCTATATTCTTTTGATCAATGGTTGTGAATGAAGATATTAGTTTTGTCCACTTTTAATTAATGTTTTAATTACTAAGGGTAGTATAGACATTTTGATGTAGAATATTAATAAATATTTTAAAGAGTTACTCAAGTCTTATTAATGCAACCATAAATTTCCCCTTCACCATCATTAATGTATTAGCTCCTACACAAATTTTATTAGAAGTGACAAAATTATATAAAAATTTTGTGTCCTACACATATTTTATTATGAGTCGCAAAATTAGTTAAAAGTGTTTGAGTCCTACACGTTCTGTATCCTACACCAAAATATTGTTTTAATGGTGTAGGAAACGTTGAAAATGTAAGATCATGTGCAGTATTGTTTTTATTGTGTAGGATGCTCAACTATTTTATAAGATAGGCTCATTAAATTATTAGAGTTCACTAATTTGAATATCAAAAATAAATAATAGACTCATTAAATGATTTATTCAAATTACCTTTGTATCCTTTATTCATCTTATTCTTAACTCTTAATTCTTCTCATTTGGACTCTCCACTATATATATATATATATATATATATGGTTGGGTGCATGCGAGAACCACCTTTATTGCGAGAACCGTGAAAACCAATATGAACACAACAAAATAAATCCACTACACCACCAAAAACCTAAAAAATCTAAAAAAAAACCCTAGCCCCCCAACCCCCCCCCCCCCCCCCAAGCTAAATGCTAAAAACTAAACCATAAAGCTAAAAACCTAAAAAACCTAAAAAAATCTAAAAAACACACAAAATTTTTTTAATATATATTTTTTTTAAATCGCCACTTTTAGTATCCAAAAAAATGTTTTTTTAATTTTTATTATTAACGAAAGTAGCGATTTTAATAAAAAATATTAAAAAAAATTGTGTGTTTTTTATATTTTTTTAGGTATTTTTGGTTGTGTTCATACTAGTTCTCGCGGTTCTGGCAATAAATGGTTGTTCCTAACGGATGCTTCTGCTATATATATATATATATATATATATATATATATATATATATATATATATATATATATATATATATATATAGGGTCAGGATTTAGGGAAAACGGTCAAAAGTGTGAGAACAGTGAGAACGCTTATGGATCGTCAGATCAAAATAATATATGGACTAGATTGGCGCGGTGGCGTTTTCGTAAATAACATCAATTTTATTACGTGACGCGCTTCATTAAGGGTAAAAAGGTCTTTAGACTTCTCCACACAAAACGCCAAGCTCATGAATAAAATGCCACTAAATTCCCCCTTAAATTCCCGCCTTAAACTACAAAGCATACATCATCCTAATCTAAACGCCATTGGATATAAAACGGAAAACTTTGTATTTAAACGATAAAGCTGAACAAACAGTAACTGAAACGACGAAACTTCATTACTAGCATTTATTATAATAAAAACCCACCTAAAATACGCGCCAACAAAATCCTATATAAACAACGTCTCAGACCTTCCATTGAACACACCAAACCCAAGACGCCATATTTTACTAAATAACATTCAATTTAGAAATGCCAAAATATTCAAATAGCAAAGATTCCAAATGACGTTTCTTTGATATACAGTTTTGTTCTCAGTAAAGTTTCACTCAATGTGATGGGCAAAATCCTTAAGTGGGGATATCGTCCATCTCATTGAGCAAAATCTTATTGAGTTTATCCTCAATATAAACGTCAAAACATTAAAAAATCACAAATTGCAAAACGTCGCTTCTTGGAGATTCAGTTTTGTTCTCATTAAAGTTTCACTGAATGGGGTGGATAACATTGTTGGACAACTTTCTTAATTGAGGATTAACAATGTTGTCCATCTCATTCAGCAAAAACATTATTGAGTTTAGCATTACCAAGTTAGAGGTTTAAGGTACTTTTATTTAGTAAAAGGTGTTCATTTTTTGGCGTTTCGTTTGTGTGTCCGATCTTATATTTTTTGTTATGTAACTTCCAAGTCACGTGTTATGTACAAGAAGTAGAAAAAAAGATGGGGAAAAAAATATAAAATGCTATATAAGAGATATAAAACGCCAAAATCCAATGTGTGTGTGTTCTGGAAAAATAAAAAATACAAAAACACCAAACTACTCTTCTATTGCTCTTGAAGACCGTGTTGATTTTCTTTTAATTACGGCCTTTTTACATGTCGATGCGTAGTGTCCGTAGCCTTTGCAATTCTGACACTTTCTTTCTTTGGCCCCGGGTTTCGATTTTGATTTCATTTTTTCGATTGCTACCTCCTGTTTGGATTTTAGGCCCTTCCGAGATCCAGAACCTTTCGACTTATACCCAACAGGGACTCTTATCGGATTCTTGTCGTTTTTATATTGACTGGTTATCTCCGCAAATCTATCCTTAGTACCAGGGGGATGAGCAACAATCTGCATATCTTGAACATTCTTCATATAAGATTGAACATGATCCTTGTATTAGGATAGCTCCTCCTTATTACCAGATAAATGGTTCAAAGTATACTCCGTCGAAAAAATAATTTCTCGCATCAAACTTTGCACATCGGGATCAAGCTCGGTCATATATTCACGACTCGTTGAGTATTCGGAAGAGCAATTTGGGGAAGCCTCTTTACGCCATCTATTCAAAATGTATTGTTTTGGAAATTCCCTAATATCCAAACCAAACTTCTCAAAACATAAAAAATATATCTACATAACAAACCAAACTGCTCAAAACACCCGCATGAGCAACTGTAGGTGCAATCAGACTAACGGTACATTACTTGAAAACCGCAAAAACAATATCTATATAACTCCATGCAGAGAATGTTTACATAAAAAAGACAATAAAAAAACAAACACAATAACTGCATAAAAAACAAATTAAATGTTATAAAAAATATGATAAACACCATATACAGAAAACGCCAAATAAAGAAACAAAACACGCCATTGTTTACCTCGAATAAAGATGTACAAGGCTGTTGGAAATCATTTATGTAAAACTTAACAAACCCATCAGACTGATCTTCGTAACGTTGATTTATGCAATCCACAATTCCGATTAGCTCAGCTTGAACGCCACAAAAAATATTTTTCATGTATATGGTAATTACTTTTCAACTGGGGGCGTTTGTATCGAGATTCATGATCATTTTTCTGGTGCGTGTGACGTTTTGCTTCTATTGTAGTTTTGTAATGAGCCATGAACTCAACAAGAGTAGCTTTTGAATTGCACACTTAACCAAAAAAAATGATTGTCACTCTCCGACCTCAATGTCGTTCGCATAAGGCCCGACAGCTCCTCCATTCTATAGTATGCAGGGATCTAGGATTCCCTGAGTTAAAAAATATCAGAGAGCCAATCGTTAAATGCTAAATTGAACTCTCCGATAACCTCTTCCCATTCTGATTCAAACTCTTCGGGTGTAAGAATATCCATCCACACAACACGACAAATATGTTCTTTGAAATTGGTGGAATTACATAGCCTAACACCAACATATGTGTAACACGAAAACGCCATGCAAAAAACATATATATTAGACACAAACAAACTTACATGAAAAACAATAACAAAGTACAAAACGCCATATATTTTAAAACGCCGTATATCTTAGAACGCCAAAAATAAAAATAAGAAAATCAACCTTCAGAGAAAGTTTATGCATCACGTGCCACATGCATAACCGATGCCTCGTTTCAACAAATACAACAAAATAGCCTTCTTCATTGCTGGATCTTGTCAGTGACAACAACTTTTGCTTAAGAACCAACAACTTTAAAAAAAACTCTCAACAACCATATATATGTATCAGCAGTTTCTGACGCCAATAATGCAGCACCAAATGTGACATTGCAGTGGTGATTGTCTATACCAGTGAACGATACAAACACCATAGCGTATCTGCATATGAAAACACCAATGAGAAAGTGAAACGATAACAAAACGCCAATGCATGTAAAGTATGAAAAACGCCAATGCATGTAAACAGTGAAAACGCTAAAAGAACAAAAAAAATTAACTTATAAATATTACTTGTTGGAATGATACGTGGAATCAAACAAAATTACATCACCAAACACGTGGTAATTACGTTTTGCATGATCATCACACCAAAAAAGTCCATTCAAACGATTCTCTTCGTCCGTGAAGTAATCGTACGAGAAATTAGGCCGTGACTGTTTTTTTTTTCATCCAAATGTCTGACAACCATCTCAGCATCGTATTCCCCCTATAAACAAGTTAATTTGCCTCTTATAGTACTTAAATTCAACTTTACTTGCACCCATGTCTTCAAAACCGCCAAAACAAGTCTTCATAACATTAAACGCCTTAACTGGATCCAAATTCAACTTAGACATGCTATGTATAAAATGCTTCTAGAGCTGAGTGAGGTGTCGTCCAGTTGGAAAAATGCTTATCAGAATGTTCAGCAAGATCATGGTTGGGCTCCTCAACAAACTTATAGACCTTCCATGATCCATCCTCAAAAATTACGCATAACAGTGCACCACAATCAATCCTCTTTGAAAAGTTGGATCGCACAATCCGTTCCTTTTGATTGGGTCCAACGTATCAACCTTCTTGTCCTTATATACCCCAGCTCTCGTACACATGTAATACTTAATATGTCTTTCACCTTTGGCGTTTATCTTTTCAGTCCCTCTCCTGACTGAAAAACACAAGCCTTGGCATACGTAACATACATTGAATAACAATCATTGATGCTTGTGAATATCATGTCCATTTTGGGCTTTATCTCTTCACTAAGGTCAGAAATGATAAATGGTAAACCAGTTTTGGGGGAAAACCTTTCATTCGAACAAACACCTTCGTCTGAGAAAACACAGTGAGTAACAATTTCAGAAAAACACCATTAAAAATAGAAATTGTCTCCTTGTAACATTAACAATGAAAACGCCATTACTTAAATATTAAACAAGACATATGAAAGCATAACTAAAAATGCCATTATACAAACACCTAGACTTGATTAATTAACAAACATGATGAATTAACAATATTAATGAAACGTGATAATCAAAACGCCATGAGATGAATAATTAAAAATAATTAACAACATGAATAATTAACAAATATAACATGTTAATAAAGCCATAGTTAACAAAACTGATGTTTACAAATTAACAAATAGTAATAATTCATGTTTACAAATATTACTCAATAATATTCAAAACTAATCAGGCGTAAAACGCCAATGATCGTAAAACATAAGATATATATTAGATCCCAAACGACAATTAAAATTGATAATGAAAACTTCAATTATCAGTTCTAACTAATTGTTAAACAACCAATGAAAACGCGAATAAATCGGATACATGAACAACGCCATTAAAAGCATACAACACATTGTGAAATACTAATTTGAAAAAAAAAACAATGAAAATAACATAAAAGAACAAAACGCCATATCTGTTGTATATGTGTTGCATGATTTGCTGGAACAAAATATGAAAACGTCATCAAATATTACTTTGTCGAACATAATCCATGTTAGACGCCATAGATCTGAGAACGCTTGGAAGGAGGTAACTGCTAATACGAAATCTTTGGAGTTTTATTTGAAACAGATATATAACGCAAAAAAAGGAGGGATCGTACAAAAGGACAATCGTTCCCCTGCATATCATTTAGCGCCCCCTGCCATGTGTTGGGCCAGGATTTGTTCTCATACTTTAGGGCGTTTTCTCCTGATCCCGTACCTATATATATATATAAATATATATATAGGGTAGAGTTGGCTACAAAGCCAACTTTTCCTACAATGTGTAGGAAGCTATATCAATGTGACATGTGGCAATTAGTTATTTTAATCAAAAGGGCTTGATGGTAATTTGATAATTATTTTAATTATGAAATATATTATATCCTAAACTAACTAATGACAATTTTAAGGAAACTGAATATCTTTTTTATTTCAAATGCGATGGTTATCAATGATTATAATACGATCGCTACAACAGATTCACATTGAATTTGTATTTTATCTGGTTCGTCACATTGTGTTTTATCACTAAAACACACTACTATGAACACATCTACATTGTGTTTTAGTAGTCTGTAACTGGTTCGCCATGTTGTGTTTTAGCAATCAGTAACTATAATTGGTTCGTCACATTGTGTTTTATCATAAACAAATTCTTGACGTTGTGTTTTAGCAGCCAGTCACTAGTTTGTCACATTGTGTTTTATCACTAAAACACACTACTATGGACACATCTAGTAACAAACATCAAGTGTAGTAAAACACAATGCTATGATCATACTTAAAAAAACATTGTCTTCAACAAAATATACTAAGTACATGTATATGTAGGATCTAATCACAATGTAGCTTTAACACGTCAATCGTTAAATCAATATCAATGTAAAAAACAACACATTTACCACTAAAACAGAATGTCAAACATACCTTTCAAGTATTCCGAAGAAAACACTTAAAAACATCTTTGATCTATAGAAAAAGAAGAAATAATGAAACCTTAGATCTGATTTATTACTATTTTTGGTATGATTTGGTGTTTTTTGGAGGTGGGGGATTAGAGAGAGAGAGAGAGGAACGCGACAATTATAGAGGTTGTTTTTATGATTGATAGTTATTTCCTTATTTAAAACAAATTAAATGACACATTTACCCTCAATAAGTTAAATTAGCCTATTTTTAAGACACACATATTACCAAAATGCCACCAAGATGATCTCAACCATCAAACACACTCATCCAATGGTCAAGATCACTTCATACACTTTATAGGAAAACCACACTTTGTAAAGGAACCCTATCCTATATATATATATATATATATATATATATATATATATATATATATATATAGGTAAGGTTCATTTGAGAACCACCCTTATTGCGAGAACCACGAGAACCAATGTGAACACAAAAAAATACCTAAAAAAGTCTAAAAAACACACAATTTTTTTTTAAATATTTTTCTAATAAAAATCGCTATATTTCTTTAAAAAAAAAAAAAAAAAACCTTATATGGATGCACATGTGCATTTGTATCATTTCTTGGACAAATTCCGTAATATATTACAAGTAGTAGAAAAATTCACTTTCATTTACATTACAATCCGTAATACACTAATTTTTACATTACTAATATTAAGAATGCACATGTGCATCAGTATGTATGACCATCATATAACGTGTTTTGTTACAAAAAGTTTGTGATTTTAAATGATGAAGTAGGCCCATATACATGTGTTTTGGTTAGTTATATCTAGTGGTTGATGGTTTGATTATATTTGTCACTTTATGATGTAATATGTTGTTTGGATGGTATAAAGGGTGTTGATGTACATGTAATAAAGTAAAATATTGGTAATAGTATTGTATTATGGATGGTAGGACGCAATTGTATTGTATTACGGATGGTAGGAGGTAATGGTAGTGTATTATGGATGATATGATAGATGAAAGGGAATGTGTATTCAAAGTGGTGTACCAAAACACGTTATAACATGTTCATACATATATATGCACATGTGCATTTCTAGTGTTGTTAATGTTATAACAAGTTCATACATATAGATGCACATGTGCATTTCTAATATTTTTAATGTAAAAAGTAGTGTATTATGAATGGTAGTGTATATGAAAGTGCAATTGTCTGATATTAGTAATGTATTATGGAATTTGTCAATGAAATGATGCATATGCACATGTGCATGGATAACTGTTACTCGAAATTTTTTTTGGTGACGAAAATATAACGATTTTTTTATAAAAATAGTAAAAAAAAAATTTTTTTTGAGTGTTTTTTGATTTTTTTTAGGTATTTTTTGGTTGTGTTCACACTTGGTTCTCGCGGTTCTCATAATAAAGGGTGGTTCCTAACGTATCCTTCTCCTATATATATATATATATATATGTAGGGAGGTTCATTTGTGAACAATCTTCTTAAAAGAAGAAAAATAAATTAATCTAGACTCTATATTTTTTTTATCAATGATTGGGAATCAAGATATCATTTTTGTCCACTTTTAATTTATGTTTTAATTACTAAGGGTAGGATAGACAATTGGATGTAGAATATTAATAAATATTTTAAAGAGTTACTCAACTCTCATTAATGCAACCATAATTTCCTCCTTCACCGCCATTAATGCGTTGGCTCCTACACCAATTTTATTAGAAGTGAAAAAAATATTTAAAAATGTTGTGTACCAATTTTATTAGAAGTGAAAAAATTATTTAAAAATGTCGTGTCCTACACATATTTTATTATGAGTTACAACGTTATTTAAAAGTGTTTGAGTCCTACACATTATGTATCCTACACCAAAATATTGTTTTAATTTTTAATGGTGTTGGAAACGCTGAATATGTAAGATCATGTGCCAGATTGTTTTTATTGTGTAAGTGCACAACTATTTTATAAGATAGACTCATTAAGTGATTATAGTTCATTAATTTGATTAGCAAAAATAAATAATAGACTTATTAAATTATTTGTTCAAATTACCTTTGTATCCTTTATTCTTTTTGTTCTTAATTTGTAATTTCTTTTCATTTGAACTCTCCACTATTATATATATATATGATTGGGTTCAAGTGTGAACAATTTCTTGAAAGTGAACTATGTGAACTAATCTTGGTCCTTGATTTTGTTTAAAATGATAAGGGGTAGGATTGTCATTAACCATATAAAGTTAATTTTATTTTTTAAATTACATATCAACTTAAAAAGAGATTTATCACAATCAGTTACCAAACATGATAACTGATTCCTATAATTTTGTGATTTCAATATTTCCCTCAAATGAATCAAGATTCGAATGCAAGAAATTAAGCGAAAAATCAAAATCGCAAATTTATTTTCTTTGTTATTCGATTTGGTTTTAGAACATCATCATCATCGTCAACATCAATCAATTCTTCATCATCGGTGCAAACAAATTTTGCTGCAATATCTAATTCACCCTAAACACCATTTTCAAAAGATGCTTTTCGATGTTTCAGTTTTGTCGCTTAACGCCATGGGTGCATGATAATGATCTCAAATGGGTCCCCCGTACACTGAAAATATGATTGCTGATCTATAAGCACTAGCTGGGATGAGTTTGACTGCATCTACTTTCAAACTGGTTGACCCGAATGCATTTCAGAAGGATAATAATTGATTTTCGAATTTTAGTTTATGTTGTGATTTTCGTATTTTAACAATATCACTTTGTGTTCGTATTCGGTTTTGCTTCATGCTGGTTTTCGTCGCTGTGTATATGTATTCTAGGTTTGTAGTTTATGTCATCATGATTACAGATGATCGGGATGTTTGTATTATGTTTTATCAGAAGGATGGTGCTGTATACTTATATACACAGACGCATATTGATAACAATACTCATAACTTTCTTGGTTTTATATTATCCCCATGTTATATACATATGTACAACACTTATTGTTTTCTTTCTAAATCTTACAGACTTTTTGTTAATGGTTGTTTATACACATGTGTACATCGAAATTTGCTTCAATAGGTGCCCTTACTGTTTTAATGGTACACACCGATTTTTACACATGCATACTATCGCAACCCCCGATCCCTGATTCCCAGGAACGGGCGGCCGCGAGCCAGTTTCGGTGGTATCGTGTATTGTCTAATTTGGCAGCGGAAATTTTCATCAGGACCGTAGTTAGGAAACATTGATAAGAGTAAAATACCATATTTTCATAACATTAAACAAATGGGTTAAAACCCAAGTTCATAGTACACACGTTTTCATAGGAATAAATCCTATTTTATTAATAAAAACATCTATTTTATTTTAGGTAACTTTATTGCCACTTTTCCAAGCCTTCAGTGCTGTCCAGCTGGCTTCTAATTGGCTTTCACAGTTTGTTACGTGAAACGCGTTTTATAAACATTTGTTAGTGGGAAATACTGGTGAGTGAATCCCAGTTTAATCAAGTTTAAATAAAATCCCATTATACAGTATTGAGGGCGATCCTGCAATTATATTTGTTTCCAAGACATCACAATTAACATCCATGGTACTGTCGAACCCAACTTATGGAAATGTTACACCTTGACCAGGTGATAACAAATTTTGTATACAAAACCCCAACATACTCATGATAATTGTATTCGTACAAATACTCAATAACTGTTATTCGCATGGAAAAGTATTTAAGGTTTTGTAAAAATAGTTAACAAAAAGCTGATCAACTCACATTGCTGTCTTAGATTTTCCGTAAGGGTTTCCTGGTGACAATCTATAATTTACACAAATGCACACACGTTAGTATAATAACCCATTTTAACATTAGTAATACCCTCCCCGAGACGGCATTCCAACGACTACGTCGGGCAGAACCACGACAGCCGTTACGGAACCCTAGATCAATCGGGCAGCGTATCTAATACGTATCCAGGGGTTATAATACTTACAACGGAGCAGAACTTCGCTATTTAGGGGGGTATAATACCCGCTTATATTGCCTAATATTCAGAATTTGAGAGAAAGAAACGATTTTTGAACGATTTCAACTGAGATCCGATGGCTCCTTTATATAGGGCCTGATTTCAGCTTTTACGTGGCCCGCGTAAGTGACAACAACGGGCTACGCGGCCCGCGTCAAACCCGGTCAATGCGATAGCTTGCCTGGCTCATCACATAGGTCTGTCGGGTGTTGGGCCACGTGGCCGCACCGGGCTTTACCAGGTTTTTAAGTTCACGCGGCCCGCGTAAGGGTTAAGGGTCCATTACGCGGCCCGCCTCAACTTTTAAAATTCATTTTTTAATTATTTTTAATACTATTTAATGTATTTGGGGCCCGTTTTCGCGTATGGGTGTATTTTGGGACATATTGGGATATTTTAAAATATACTAGGGTGTCGGAAATATTATGAGGGTGTCGATTTTATTGAGGATTGTTATATCCTCCCCACCTTGTTTTAGAGCTCGTCCTCGAGATCTACTGGAACAAGTGTGGATATTTCCTTTGCATTTCAGATTCAAGCTCCCATGTGTACTCAGGTCCTCTTTTGGAGTTCCATTTCACTTTGACCAGAACTAATCTCTTATGCTTGAGGTTCTTGACTTTCCTGTCTTCGATCTGTAGAGGCCTTTCTATAAACTTGAGTTGTCCATTTACCTCTATATCCTTAAGAGGTACTATTAGCGATTCATCAGCTAAGCATTTCTTGAGATTAGATACATGAAATACATCATGTATTCCTGCCATTTCCTCTGGCAGTTGTAGCTGATAAGCTACAGGTCCTATTCTTCTAATAACCTTAAAAGGTCCAACATATCTGGGACTTAGCTTTCCTCTTTTGATGAATCTTACTACTCCTTTCCAAGGAGAGACCTTTAACAATACTTTATCTCCTTCTTGAAATTCCAATGGTTTGCGTCGGTTATCAGCATAACTCTTCTGTCGATCACGTGCTGCTTTCAGTCGTTCTTTGACTTGAATAATCTTGTCGGTTGTTTCTTGCACTATCTCAGGTCCAGATAGTTGCTTTTCCCCAATTTCTGCCCAACAGACTGGGGTTCGGCACTTTCGTCCATAAAGTGCTTCGAATGGTGCAACATTTATACTTGTGTGATAACTATTATTATAAGAAAATTCTATTAAAGGTAAGTGATCGTCCCAATTACCTCCGAAATCAATTACACAAGCTCTAAACATGTCTTCCATTGTCTGAATTGTCCTTTCGCTTTGTCCGTCTGTTTGATGATGATAAGCTGTGCTTAGATTTAACTTGGTTCCTATTGCCTTTTGGAAACTTGACCAAAAATGAGAGGTAAATCGGCTATCCCTATCAGAAATGATTGATAAAGGTATTCCATGTAAAGAAACTATTTCATTTACATATAATTTAGCTAGCTGTTCCATACTGAAAGTTTCCTTCATTGGTAGGAAATGAGCTGACTTGGTTAGCCTATCTACAATCACCTAGATTGTATCATTTCCTTTCTTGGTTTTGGGTAATTTGGTAACAAAATCCATTGTTATTAATTCCCATTTCCACACTGGCATTTCTAACTATTGCAATAGGCCTGAGGGTTTCTGGTGTTCAGCTTTAACTTGTGAACAAGTTAAACATTTAGAAACATAGGCTGCTATGTCCTTTTTCATTCCTATCCACCAGAAATTCTTTCTTAAATCCTGGTACATTTTATCACTTCCTGGATGCATCGTATATTTAGACTTATGGGCTTCTTCTAATATATGATGACGTAGGTTTCCTAATTTAGGTATCCACATTCTCTTTTTATGGAATCTCCATATTCCATCTGTTCCTTGTTCTAATTCTTTTAGCATACCTTTTAATTTTTCAGTATCATCCTTGATTACTGATTCTTGTGCTTTTCTGATTTGTTCATTTAAATCTACTTGTAGATTTAATTTAAGAGAACGTACCCTTTTTGGTTTTTCATGATACTTTCGGCTTAAAGAATCTGCCACTGCATTTGCTTTTCCTTCATGATACTGAATATCACAATCATAATCACTAAGCATCTCCATCCAGCGTCTTTGTCTCATATTCAATTCCTTTTGCCTGAAAACATACCTTAAACTCTTATGATCAGTGAATATGGTAAACTTACCACCATAAAGGTAATGTCTCCAAATCTTAAGGGCAAAAATTATAGCTCCTAATTCCAAGTCATGGGTTGAATAATTCTCTTCATGATTCTTAAGTTGTCTAGAGGCGTAAGCTATAACATTTAGACGTTGCATTAATACACATCCATAACCTAATTTAGAAGCGTCACAATAGACTACAAAGTCTTCAGTTCCTTCTGGTAACGCTAATATGGGTGTATGGGTTAATTTATGCTTAAGAATTCTAAATGCTTTTTCTTGTTTTGGTCCCCATTCAAACTTAATGGATTTACAGGTTAACTTAGTTAAAGGAATGGCTATTCTAGAAAAATCTAGAATAAATCTCCTATAAATTATGGTTGTAAAACAAGGTTTCCAAGGCCGAGTACTCCCCGAGTAGTCGCTACAAGGCAGGCTGCCGAGGCGACTTTCTTTGACTCCGACTAATTACTCGGAGTCGGTCAAACGCAGTCAACCTCGGCCAGAATTGGATCTAGTAGGTTAACTCGGGCCTAGTTTGACTTAAATAATAATATAACATAATTTCTATACCTATTATATTAAAGAATGAATATCATTTTCACGTATTTTGTTATAAATATTAGTAAATTTGTATTATTTGACATATATTTAATCTCCAAAAAGTAAATTCTTTATAATTTAACATGTCCGAGCACTCCCCGAGTACTCTCCGCGTACACCGAGTACTCTCAACTCCCCGGTCGACCGACTAGGGGCGCCTCGCGACTTTTGCAACCATGCCTATAATAACCGGCCAGTCCTAAGAAACTTCTAACCTCAGTTGGTGACTCAGGGGTTTTCCATTTGATAATCGCCTCGATCTTTGTTGGATCCACATGAATTCCTTCATGATTCACTAAATGTCCAAGAAATTGTATCTGCTCTAACCAAAATTCGCACTTCGAAAACTTAGCATAAAGCTTTTCCTTTCTTAATAGACTTAAAAGTGCGTGCAAATGTTTTGCATGATCTTCCTTATTTTTAGAATAAATGAGAATATCATCTATGAAGACGATTATGAATTTATCCAAATATGGCTTACATATTCAGTTCATCATGTCCATAAATGCGGCTGGGGCATTGGTTAAACCAAATGGCATGACAGTAAATTCATAATGGCCATACCTTGTTCTAAATGCGGTCTTAGGAATGTCCTCTTCCTGTACCTTTAATTGATGATATCCTGACCTAAAATCGATTTTAGAGAAAAATCAAACTCCTTGCAGTTGATCAAACAGATCATCGATTCTCGGTAGTGGATACCGATTCTTAATCGTGTCTTTGTTCAATTCACGGTAATCAATGCACATACGCATTGATCCGTCCTTCTTTTTAACGAATAATATTGGCGCTCCCCATGGCGACGAACTTGGTTGTAGGAATCCTTTTTCCAACAATTCATCTAATTGTTTTTTCAGTTCCTGCATTTCTGCGGGTGCCAATCGGTAAGGTGATTTAGCAATTGGTGTTGTTCCTGGTAATAGATGGATTCTGAATTCAACTTCTCTGTCTGGCGGTAGTCCTGGTAATTCTTCTGGAAATATATCTGAAAACTGAGACACTACTGGAATGTCTTTTAGTTCTTTTCCTTTAGTGTTAGTGATTATGGAAATCAAATACACTATAGAACCTTTCCTTATATAACTTGCAGTTTTCATCACAGAGATGAATTTAGTGGACCTAGAGGGTTTAACTCCTTTTATTGTGATCTTTTCACCTTTTGGTGAATTTACTTGGATTGACTTTTGATCACATAAAATACTGGCTTTGTTGGCTATTAACCAATCCATTCCTAAAACAATATCAAATCCTGCCAGATTCATAGGATAAAAGTTTGCCATAAACTTTTGATTTAAAATTTCTATTCTTGCTCCCTGCAAGATTTCCAAAATCCTAACAGTTTCTCCATTAGCTGTCTCTACTAGGCATTCTTGTGGTAGTTTAGTTAATGACTGATTTAGAAGTTTGCAAAACAAAGTATTAATGAAACTTTGGTTTGCACCAAAGTCAAATAATACCTTAGCAAAAACATCATTAACTAAAAACGTACCAGCTATCACGTCTGGAATCATCTTGGCTTCATCTGCAGTCAGAACGAATGCCCTAGCATTTTTAGTGTTCCTGTTGTTCACAACTGGAGCCAATTTTGGGCAGTTCAGCTTAATATGACCTTTTTCTCCACAGTTGTAGCATAGTCAATTACTGGATTTTCTCCTGCAATCTTCTTCCTTGTGTCCTGGCATCTTGCAGAAATTGCAGAGAGTGGAGCATTTTCCCGAATGCTTTTTCTTGCAGACCTTGCAGAATGGTGCAGAGGTAGAACCCATATTCCTAGGGTTGTAATTCCCATAATGGAATTCTTGAGTAAGCCTTTGGGTTAGGTTTCTCCTCTGTTCTTCTTCTCTAGTATGGATTAATTCATCTGTCAAGGTATTCGCTAGTTGTACAGCTTCTTCTATGGTTTGAGGTCTAGCTGCCTTGACTACATGTCTAATCTCCCCAATTAATCCCCATATGTAACGGGAGATTAACACTGGTTCAGGTGATGCAAGGGTTGGTACTATTCGAGCATATTCAAAGAATGTGGTAGTATAACCCTTACTATCTACCCCGGTCATTCTTAAGTTTAGGAACTTATTAGCTATCTGTTCCTTTTCATTAGGAGGGCAAAATTTCCTTTCTACCGTATTTTTGAATTCCTCCCATTCCATGTTGTATACCTTATCACTTCCTCTTGATTGGAGGATAGTGTTCCTGATGCGTGTGAAGTGTTATATATATTAGGTGTATATTTTAAGCCCCTTTAACACTTTTTTAGTCAAGTTTTAAATTTATAAAACACGATATTTTTCTAACACTAAACACACATATGGTTAAGTACACCCATCGTGAGCGTAGTATAGTGTTGGCAAGATACCGAGGTCGTCCAAGGACACAAGAACTTTTAGTACCGGTTTATCCTCAACGTCTAATCAAAATAAAAGGTTTAGAAAAATGTTTTAAGCTAAGAAAAATAAAAACTAACTAAAATGCTGAAAATAAAAATAAAAGAAAAACAGATAGACAAGATGAATCACTTGGTTCCGACTCGTGTATAGTGTAACCTTTGATTATTTCCGCACTTTTGCACTTATTTAAGAGATTATCTTAGTTATTGTAGTAGGCCCCTCTTTTGAAGGTGACGTTACCCTCAACCCAGTAGTTTGAGTTAGCAAGGATACAATCCTAAAGGGTCGGATTATTGAAAGATAATGAATTTAGTTATTAATGCAAATTATGGTAGGCCCCTCTTTTGGAGGTGACGTTACCCTCGACTAAGTAGTCTGAGTCAGCAGGGATACAGTCCTAAATAGCCGGGTTATAGTATTAATAGTAGTTAACTTATGAGGGGATCAAAGTGTTTGGACCCCCGCCATCCAATACCGTTAAGTATTGAAGGAGGTCCTACTAAATTTGACCCAGGTCCATTGCAGGACCTCTAAACGCTGAACAATGGCAAGACCTTTACCAAACCGTTCCCTTAACCCCCGACCAGGTAGCCAACATACCTCCATATAGACCGTGAAGATATGAATGGTGAAAATCTTTTATTTTATATAAACAGTAAAATAATGCCAAGACACCACGGACAAACGATAAGGAAAGATCACCTTCAACATAAGAAACTAGTTATTAAAGTCATTAATACAAAACCAAGTAAAAAGTGCGAAAAGATTATAAATAAAAAGTATTACACTAGACACTTGTCTTCACCAAGTGATGTAAGAGACTTAGGCAAACATGGCCTTGATTGTCAAGAACTCTTACGATCAATCTTGGATCCCGAGACGACTCACACACTCTACGATGGACAATGGATGATGGTGGTGGATGATGGTGTTATGGTGGTGGTGGGTGGTGGGTGAAGTGTGAGAGAGGTGGTGTGCCAAGGGAAGGTTTGAGCTTGAGCCAAGCACTCCTATTTATAGGCTGAACAGAAGCTCGGGCACGGCCCCGTGTCCACATCCTTCTCTATCTTCATTTAATGCAGCTTTGTCTTATTAGTTGACCACGCCCCCGTGTCCGCTGAGCACGACCCCGTGTGCAGAAGAATCTTTGTACTATGAAGATTTTCCTGGATTGTGCGAATCTTATAGTTGACCACGGCCCCGTGTCCGCTGAGCACAGCCCGTGGTGGGCAATAGAAGCTTTTACAACTTTGTCTTTTCTGCTGACACTTGGGCACACCCCCGTGCTGGCTGAGCACGGGGCGTGTTCAGTCTTCTGTTATCTTGTTTTGCTTGGGAAGATGCTGTCGTGGGGTCGGGCATGTCACGTCGTGTTCCTTTTCTTGTATTTATGTTAGATTTTGATGTCTTTTTGCTTCTTTTGTTAATTTGAGCTCATTTAATCCTGAAAATACAAAAGGAAGACAAAAGCACACTTTTTCCAACATTAGTACTAAAAAAGGGTTAGTTTTATGCCACAAGTGATGTAATTTATATGTTGCATTTTGCACACATCAAATACCCCCACACTTGAATCTTTGCTTGTCCTCAAGCAAAACTCTTTAATAAGTGGCTATTACACTCCCAAATGGAATGGGTAGAGAAGAAGGTTTTTTTGGGCTTGTCATAGAGTGTTGGGATGTCCAAGATTCTTTATTTAGTTTTATTTTTATTTATTTACAATCCTATTCGTCATGATTTATTTAAAACTTTTCATAAGATAAATTACTTATTAGGGCATAACGTACCTTTTTAAAATTCTATTTATATACAAGTTCACATACCTCACGGGGATCACTCAACACTCGGCCGAAAATGTATTTTTGTGGATCACTCGAGAGCGGCATGGAACTTACTCCTACCATAGGCTTGCCAAGCAATCAATCCTCCTCCTTTTTAACTTATATACCTTTGTAAATATCAAGAGGACTTTGTGGGTGAAGGGTTAGGCTTGGGTTAAAGGTAGGTGGTTGGGTTGGTGGTTAGTGGTTAGTAGAAAAAGGGCGAAAAGCGTAACAAGCGTCGGTTTTCGTAAGACTTTCTATTTTTCCATTTTTATTTTTTTATGAAGCTATTTTTTCAAACAAAGTCATTTTTGATAAACTTGTTTGTTTATTTGCTTTTGCTTCATAATCACTATATATATATATTTTTTGATCGAAAGCCATATGAGAAACCGAGCTAGTTACTAAAACAAAGGGTTAAAAATGAAAAAAGGTTTTGGTGGGTAAAAAGGGCGTTTGTTTGGGTTATGAAATGAAAAGGTTTAGGCTCAAAGGGGCTAACTAGGGGGATTTTGGGTAGGTGGTAAAAAAAAAAGAAAAATAATGGTGTAGAAATAAAAAAGGGTTAGTCATAATGCCTCCATCATTTACTTACTTGGGTTTAAGTTGGTAAGGACTGGGAATGTATCGTCATGGCAAGTTCTAGAGTCGTAAGAACCAAGCGGCTATTCACACAAGAAACGAAAAATGAGCATTTAGTCTAATGATATGTAATTGTATGCTCAATAAAGGCTCAAAACTCACTTTTGTGGGAATGGGTTTTTATGTGATCAAGTATATATAATCAAATTTTAACTAAGTTTGCCATGCCTTTTCATAATTTTCTTATGTTGGTTCTTTTTTTATCACGACGCTATCGGTTGTAAATTCGTAAAAATATAACCTTTTTAGAATTTTGAAATTCCCAAGTTAAACCTAGACAAGTAAAAAAAATGAAAAATTTTTGAAAAAATTTGGGGTGATTAGCGGTTCCAATAGAGTTTTGTGTAAGGCTTGTATTTAGGACTTGCAAGATTCAAGGTTTTAGCATCCCCCCACACTTAAATTACACATTGTCCTCAATGTTTCCCAAAGATAAGTTTTTAGGTTGATTGAATGTGTAAAAAGGTGTAAAAAGCAAAAAATTTATGTTACTGGTTACCTGGGCACGACCCCGTGCTCAGGTGCCAGTAACGAAAACTTACAGAAGGTGAACACGGGGGCGTGTCTGCTGGACACGTCCCCGTGTCTGTCAAGATCTGCAGAATTAAAACAATCAGCAGGTTCAGGGGAGTGAGCATGGGGGCGTGTCGGCTGGACACGGCCACGTGTGGACAATCTGCAAGGTTGAAAAACAGGTTTCTTTCTTCGATTTTCCTGTCCCGGCTTTAGTAGTACTAATGCTTAGTACTCTAAGCCTTGTATGTACCTGCTTAATCAATAAACACCATACCATACCATAGCAAACATCCTACTTTTACCAAATTCAACATCCATGTCAAAGTTAAAAGAAAAATAAGTGCAGAAAATAAAAGAAGTTAGGGAAAGGAAATTGTTCAACACTTGGCACGCAGGCCATCAATTGTTCAAGATTAGAAAAGGGTTAACCTGGGAAACCATCAAACAATCGCTTCTTCCTCCGCTCCTCCCGCCTAATCCATGTCCTCATCATCATCATCGTCATCATCCCCTCCATGGCCCGCAATGTGGTCCCGAATATATCCAATATCATCTTGGATATCGGATATGTTTCTCTCGATAGCTCCAACCCGGTGGTATGTGTTGCTCGCCATGTTGTAGGTGTTCCTGGTGCACATAAGGTTTTCCTGCAACAAATCATGCAAACTTTGAAAGTTAGGAAAACCGCCTCCCGAGGAGGATGATTGGCCAGGATCACCATGGGGTTGGTATTGGTACTGATGATGTTGCGGAGCGTGGAGAACAAGTGCTTCTTACGGGTTCCATGCATGACCTTGCATCCTTTGAAAGCTTACCGTGCCGTCTTCCGCCTCATAAATCAGGTTCATTGAGCGGCATATGTGTATATCCACCATACCCGACCATGGGCTCCTCTCAAATGACCTAGGTATGTGGGCGAAGTGCCTGAAGAGACGGTACACCCATCCCCCAAAGAAGATAGGGGTCGGTGCACTTGCAAGGCGGTTATGATGCATGTTTCGGAGCATGAGGAACGGAACATCAAGCGGCCTGCGGGTGTGGATACAGTGGAGGACAATCAAATCTCTTAACCCAACGACGCCACTACTATCATGCCTTTGGCTAAGAGAGTAGTTGAGGAGCCTATGGATGTATCTGTAGAGCGGATCCCTCAGCTTGGTACTCTTAGTGCTGCTCGGATTGTAGTACCCTTCACCTATCTGAGCCAAATGGCTTGGCGTTCGTTTTCACCTATCTCTCTTATCCCTCCAGTATTTTCCTCATTGCCCGCATCTTCTTCCGCATATAACCTGACAATCGACCCAAATTATGCCATAGAGATCGAATACCTCGTTCTGCCACATCGGAATGCTACCCCGTCATTTTCGAACGGGTCGCACCTCGAGTTGAATGTGAAGGTGCTATAGAATTCCAAAGTGCATTCGTGGACGGAACGGAGTCGAGTTGTTAGAGCGACTCTTAGTGGCCCCGTGACAATTTTGTTGAAACGGTCGATTTGATTCACCATAGTTAACAGTTCCGTGCATGCTTGCCTCGGGTATTCCTCCGGCCTTGTTTGAAGTATCTCGTATCTTGCCCTAGCATCGAGCTCATTGGCGTTAAATCTTGTGAACTTCCTAGCCATCTGAAAGAATACACCAAAAGTTAGCACGAAACAGAAGTATTTCCGGACAAAACTGCAAACAGTGAGCTGGACACGACCCCGTGTTCAGCGGACACGGCCCCGTGTCCAGACGTCTCTTACACAAAAATTCCATTTTTCGTCCCCGTTTCGAAAACTTGAAAATTTTTGGTCCAATAGATGCGGTTTCCCCAGAAAATGAAAACCTAAGTGCCGTTTTTCCCAAAATATCCCGTTTACCCATTCAATTTTATCTTTTTCGGTTCAAGAACAAGGGTTTGGGGTTTTTGTGAGAAATCGGGTGAATCTATGAACAATACAAGTGTATTTACTTCCCTTAACATTAATCTAACTAAATGCAAACAGCTCTAAACAAAAATTTGAGGTTCGATCCGGATGAACTTCAAGAACCTTAGACTTTTCCCCAAATTTTTGGTGTTTTAACTACATGCAAGTAACTAATCTAACTACTAAAAGTGATAGAATCATACCTTGATGTTGTTAGAGTGATAGGAGACGTCGAAAATCTGCGAAAAATCACCTGTAACCAGAGCTTTTTCGGGGAAACGGGGCGTGTGGAATGTTGTAACTATTATGAAAAAGGGGATATATCCCATCTGTAGCGCGAACACGGCCCCGTGTCCAGCGGACACGGCCTCGTGCCGAGCAAGGTTTTTTTTTTGTGCTCGTGTGAGTGCCCTTGTTTCCCATAAGCTTTGGTTTGAAAACTTACCGCTTTAGTTGTCGTCCCAATCGCTCGTAACTTACCAGGTATGATGTTGGTTTCATTCTTCCACTGTTTGAAGCGAGATCTCTTCCTCTTCATCCTCAATGAATCCTTGATAGAGTTTCAGCCGTTGGCCATTGACTTTGAATGAAGGCCCATTTCGAGATTTAATTTCTACTGCACCGTGTGGGAAAATATGGGTGATGGAAAAAGGTCCTGACCACCTAGACTTTCATTTACCAGGAAACAATCGAAGCCGTGAATTAAACAAAAGAACTAGATCTCCTACTCGAAATTCATTAGGTTTAATATGTTTGTCATGCAGATTTTTCATTCTTTCCTTATAAATTTCGGAGTTTGAGTATGCATAATTCCTAAGTTCGTCTAATTCATTTAATTGACAAAATCGATTTTTACCAGCAAATTCTAAATCTAAGTTTACATTTTTGATTGCCCAGTAGGCTTTGTGTGCAATTTCTACTGGCAAGTGACAACTTTTTACGTAGACTAGCTGATATGGGGTTGTACCTATTGTTGTTTTATAAGCAGTTCGAAAAGCCCATAAAGCATCATCTAATTTATCTGCCCATTCCTTTTTATTTAACCCTACGGTTTTTTCAAGTATTCGTTTTAAACCTCTATTAGTCACTTCGGCTTGTCTGTTTGTTTGAGGGTGATATGCTGTTGAGACCCGGTGATAGACCCCATATCTTGTTAAAAAATTTTCAAGTTGATGGTTGCAAAAATGGGTACCTCTATCACTTATTAAGGCTTTAGGTGTGCCAAAGCGAGAGAATAATTTTTTCAAAAATCTTACCACGACTCTTCCATCATTTGTTGGAAGTGCCTCGGCCTCGGCCCATTTAGACAAGTAGTCTACTGCCATAAGTATATATTTGTTTCCTTTTGATGGTGGGAAAGTTCCCATAAAGTCGAGTCCCCACACATCAAAAATTTCACAAACAAGAATGCCATTTTGTGGCATTTCGTTTTTGGAAGAAATATTACCTGATCTTTGGCAAGCATCACAGGTCTTGACAAGACTTTGGGCGTCTTTGTAAATGGTTGGCCAATAAAATCCTGAATTAAATACCTTTCGTGCGGTACTAGCGGCACCATGATGCCCTCCGTATGGACCTTCATGACAATGGCAGAGAATTCTTCGTGCTTCGCTACCATGTACGCATCGTCGGACAAGTTGGTCGGCACACATTTTGAAAAGGTATGGATCTTCCCAAAAATAGTGTTTCACATTGGCAAAGAATTTTTTCTTTGATGATGTGGCCAACCTTTTGCGACTATACCGCTAGCCAGGTAGTTAGCATAGTCGGCGTACCATGGTTCTTCCTTATATTCCACCATTTCCAGGGACTCAGTTGGAAATTTTTCGTTGATTTGCTCGTCCCTGGTCGCTTCTAAACCTGGGTCTTCTAAGCGCGAAAGATGATCTGCTGCAGCGTTTTCTGCTCCTCTTTTGTCTTTGATTTCAATGTCAAATTCTTGGAGGAGTAGAATCCACCGAATCAAATGTGGTTTTGCATCTTGCTTTTTGAAGAGATATCGAATGGCTGGATGATCTGTATAGACTATAGTTTTAGAAAGAACAAGATAAGAACGAAATTTATCAAAAGCAAATACCACAGCTAGTAATTCTTTTTCAGTTGTTGTGTAATTTTCTTGTGCATCGTTAAGTGTTTTACTAGCATAATAAATTAGGTGGAAATGCTTTTCTTTTCTTTGTCCCAAGACAGCTCCAACTGCAAAGTCACTAGCATCACACATGATTTCGAAAGGAAATTTCCAATCAGGCGCTATCATGATAGGTGCGTTGACTAACATTTCTTTTAGGGTTAGAAATGCCTGATTGCAATCCTTGTCAAAGATGAAAGGGGCATCTTTTTCAAGTAATTTTGTTAGAGGCCTCGAGATTTTAGAAAAGTCTTTGATAAACCGCCTATAAAATCCGGCATGCCCTAGGAAACTTCTGATAGCTCTTACGGAGGATGGAGGTGGTAATCTAGAAATGGTATCTATTTTGGCTCGATCCACCTCCATTCCTTCGCTTGAGATCTTGTGACCGAGTACTATTCCCTCCGTTACCATGAAATGGTATTTTTCCCAATTAAGAGCGAGGTTAGTTTCCTCACATCGGGATAGCATTTGTTCAAGGTTATCGAGGCATTGATCGTATGAATCCCCGAAGATAGAAAAGTCGTCCATGAAGACTTCCATTGTCTTTTCTATCATGTCGTGGAAAATGGCCACCATGCAATGTTGGAATGTTGCGGGGGCATTACATAGACCAAACGGCATGCGTCGATAAGCAAAAGTTCCATAGGGACATGTGAAAGTTGTCTTTTATTGGTCTTCGGGTGCTATCGGGATTTGAAAGTAACCTGAAAAACCATCTAAGAAACAGTAAAATTTATGACCGGATAATCTTTCTAACATTTGATCAATGAAGGGTAAAGGAAAGTGATCTTTTCTTGTTGCTTCATTTAATCGTCTATAATCTATACATACTCTCCATCCTGTGACGGTTCTCGTTGGTATTAATTCATTCTTTTTTGTTAGTTATTACCGTCATACCTCCTTTCTTTGGAACTACTTGGACGGGACTTACCCAAGGGCTATCGGAGATAGGATAGATAAGTCCGGCGTCAAGTAATTTGATGACTTCGTTTTTAACCACTTCTTGAACATTTGGATTTACTCGATGTTGTGGTTGTATTACCGATTTGTAGTCATCATTCATTAAAATTTTGTGTGTGCACATGGAAGGACTAATTCCTTTTATGTCTACAAGTTTCCAAGCTATTGCGTTTTTGTGTTTTTTCAAAAGACTAATTAATTTTTCTTTTTCTAAGCTATCTAGTTTAGACGAAATAATTACAGGTAAATTACCATCTTTGTCTAGAAAAGCATATTCCAAACCTTTTGGAAGTTCTTTGAGCTCAAGTGGAGGGTCTTTAGGAGACTCCTTATTTGGTTGCTCATTTCGATCAAGAACTTTAAAAGTTTGTTCTATGGCGACCTCTTCTTCAACAAAGTGGTCAATCTCTTCACTTGTATCGGGTGGTTCATCTTCATCTTCAATTAGGGGGTCATTATTGCCGAAAGGATATTTCATTGACCGCTCAAGATCGAAACTTCTTTTAAATGCCCCTAATTGAAGAGGTAGATTTTTGAACTTCCGGTTTTTCAAAGCTTCGTGAGTTTTTACAAATGGTCGTCCCAACACTAGAGGAGCGTCATCGCGGATGACAAAGTCGGTCGGTATTACCATTTGATTTGTTTGAACCAATACATCTTCAACTACACCGATTGATTTTATTACTTTCCGATTGGATAGAAAAATGGGTATTTGAAGTGGAGAAAAATCACTAATACTTAATTTTTCGAAAATGTAGTTAGGCATTATGTTAACACAAAGATCTTTATCGATTGTGACATTACTAATAAACGAATTTTGAAAGAAACATGGAACCGGTGTAATGTTAATTTCAAATGGGTCTTCTTTTATTAGCGAGGTTTGATCATTAGTTAACTTAACACTTACCGTTTCGTCAATTTTAGTGTTAGTGTTTAACTCTTTTAAAAACTTAGCATGAGTGGGTACTAAACAATGCTTTTCAAAAGAAGGTGACAAGAGATTAATTTCTTCAAAATTAGACTCTTCTTGAATTTTAACGTTGTCGGACTCACCTTTTTCGTTGTTTAACTCATGTGTCGGTTTTTCACTTATTTGTTCTTCCATTTTTACACTTTCGATTATCTCTTCCTTTTTTAATTCTTCTCTTGCGCGGGACTCCTCTTCCCTTGCGCGAGATTCTTTTATACATCGATCGATAACTCTAATGTGTTCTAATATCCTATCGGTCACTTCGGTTATAGAAAAAGAATCGGGATTTTCAAAGCTTGAATCCGGTTGTTCGATCCTTTGTTCCTCATAATACCCATATGAAGTAGATGGTTCACACCATTGTTCTTCATTGTAAGTATATGATGGATAAGGGTCGTAATTTTGTTCTTCATAATACTCATACGAGGTGGGTTGTTCACGCCATGGTTCCTCATAGTAAGCATACGAAGGTGGAGGCTCATATCTTGGTTCCTCAAAGTATGAGTAAGAAGGCTCATACCTTGGTTCATCAAAATATGAGTATGAGGGAGGAGGTTCATACCTTTGGTCTTCATAGGATGTGTATGAAGTCGATGGCTCGTACCTGGGCTCCTCATAGTAGGTGTATGAATTGGATGGTTGATATGAGTGACTATTTTGAACTGAGTGTGTGGTACGACAATTAGTGCAATAATTACTCCTATAATCATCCTCCTCATAGGTGTAGTTGTAACCTCCTGAGTATTGATCCATAAGAATCACTCAGCAGACCACAACCGAGTCTCGAGATCAGAAAACAAAAATAAAAACGGAAACAGAGGCTGGGCACGGCCCCGTGTTCAGTGGACACGGCCCCGTGTTCAGAATCTGTATCTGGGCGTTTTAATTAAATTTACTGATTTCGTTGAGCACGGGGCGTGTTCAGTGAGCACGGCCCGTGTTCAAGCTACTGTTACTGGGTGTTTTATGAAAATGTGCAGCACATCCCCGTGTTCAGTGAGCACGGCCCCGTGTTCAGTGAGCACGGCCCGTGTTCAGGTTACTGTAAATGCAAAACTAAACTAAAATGCAGAAAAATGTGCGCGCGTTTTGAAAAGGTTTTGAAAAACTGATTAGGCCGTCGATTTTAAGCTTTCTTAAAATCCTTGTGTCCCCGGCAACGGCGCCAAAAACTTGATGCGTTTGAAGTGTTATATATATTAGGTGTATATTTTAAACCCCTTTAACACTTTTTTAGTCAAGTTTTAAATTTATAAAACACGATATTTTACTAACACTAAACACACATATGGGCAAGTGCACCCATCATGAGCGTAGTATAGTGTTGGCAAGATACCGAGGTCCCCAAGGACACAAGAGCTTTTAGTACCGGTTTATCCTCAACGTCTAATCAAAATAAAAAGTTTAGAAAAATGTTTTAAGCAAAGAAAAATAAAAACTAACTAAAATGCTGAAAATAAAAATAAAAGAAAAACAGATAGACAAGATGAATCACTTGGTTCCGACTCGTGTATAGTGTAACCTTTGATTATTTCCGCACTTTTGCACTTATTTAAGAGATTATCTTAGTTATTGTAGTAGGCACCTCTTTTGAAGGTGACGTTACCCTCAACCCAGTAGTTTGAGTCAGCAAGGATACAATCCTAATGGGTCGGATTATTGAAAGATAATGAATTAAGTTATTAATGCAAATTATGGTAGGCCCCTCTTTTAGAGGTGACGTTACCCTCGACTAAGTAGTCTGAGTCAGCAGGGATACAGACCTAAATAGCCGGGTTATAGTATTAATAGTAGTTAACTTATGAGGGGATCAAAGAGTTTGGACCCCCGCCATCCAATACCGTTAAGTATTGAAGGAGGTCCTACTAAATTTGACCCAGGTCCATTGCAGGACCTCTAAATGCTGAACAATGGCAAGACCTTTACCAAACCGTTCCCTTAACCCCCGACCAAGTAGCCAACATACCTCCATATAGACCGTGGAGATATGAATGGTGAAAATGTTTTATTTTATATAGACAGTAAAATAATGCCGAGACACCACGGACAAACGATAAGGAAAGATCACCTTCAACATAAGAAACTAGTTATTAAAGTCATTAATACAAAACCAAGTAAAAAGTGCGAAAAGATTAGAAATAAAAAGTATTACACTAGACACTTGTCTTCACCAAGGGATGTAAGAGACTTAGGCAAACATGGCCTTGATTGTCAAGAACTCTTACGATCAATCTTGGATCCCGAGACGACTCACACACTCTACGATGGACAATGGATGATGGTGGTGGATGATGGTGTTATGGTGGTGGTGGGTGGTGGGTGAAGTGTGAGAGAGGTGGTGTGCCAAGGGATGGTTTGAGCTTGAGCCAAGCACTCCTATTTATAGGCTGAACAGAAGCTCGGGCACGGCCCCGTGTCCAGTGGGCACGGCCCCGTGTCCACATCCTTCTCTTTCTTCATTTAATGCAGCTTTGTCTTATTAGTTGACCATGTCCCCGTGTTCGCTGAGCACGACCCCGTGTGCAGAACAATCTTTGTACTATGAAGATTTGCCTGGATTGTGTGAATCTTATAGTTGACCACGGCCCCGTGTCCGCTGAGCACGACCCCGTGGTGGGCAATAGAAGCTTCTACAACTTTGTCTTTTCTGCTGACACTTGGGCACGCCCCCGTGCTGGCTGAGCACGGGGTGTGTTCAGTCTTCTGTTATCTTGTTTTGCTTGGGAAGATGCTGTCGTGGGGTCGGGCATGTCACGTCTTGTTCCTTTTCTTGTATTTATGTTAGATTTTGATGTCTTTTTGCTTCTTTTGTTAATTTGAGCTCATTTAATCCTGAAAATACAAAAGGAAGACAAAAGCACACTTTTTCCAACATTAGTACTAAAAAAGGGTTAGTTTTATGCCACAATTGATGTAATTTATATGTTGCATTTTGCACACATCAGTTCCACCGTTCTAAGGCTGAGTTCTTAAACAGATTAGAAGCAAACATTATTTTGTCTTCTTCATCACATTTTTTATTTTTAGAACAACCTCAGTTTTCTCTATCCAGCGTAGGGCTGCAATGGGTCCTTCATTACCCGAGAATTCTATTGGTTTACAGGACCAAAATTCCTTGTAAGAACAACCATAAGGCATGGTTCTTCTTCTTTTGGGAATGGGCACTTGAAGTACTGGTCCATTGTTCACGCTGTGTTCTGGTTCAATTGGTCGCTTACAGCTATGTTTACTTTTATTATTCGCTTCTTGAATCGTTTGAATAATAAATGGCATTGCATCTATGATTCCTTGTGCCACTATGTGTTGAACGACACTATTATCCATTTGGTTTCCATTGTTATTGATGCTCGGATTCTCATTAACCACGTTAATGTTACTCTGTTTATCGTTATTCAGATTTCCTTGATTTCCTTCATCGGCCATCTGAATTTTAAACATTTATCCCGTATTAATATCACAAAATAATAGCTAATATAGTCAATCACATGACATGCAACTTAGCCAAAAGCGTCGATTATTGCAACTTTACTCTATTCATCTATATACTAGGCATCTATTATACACCAGTACTGAAATAAAAATTACAATACCAACAGAAAGAAAATTACACTAATAATAGTAGGCATCCATACACACATATTTTATTATTTTATTATTATTATTATTACTACTACCGGTTCACCATCACATTCACGGATATGGATTCATCCAGAAATCCATATTTCGTTCGTCGTATTTCCATACGAGTCGCTCTCCCACCTGTCTCATTCGTTCACTACTTTCTAAAATTTCCTCACCAAATGTCCTAAGTTTTTGTACGTTTTCTTCACTCATTGGGGGTGCAGGTTCTAGGACTGGGTTCAGAATCTGGGGTGCGGGTTCTTGGTATGGGGGTGTAGGTGCCTGAAATCGGTAAGGATCTTCTAAGATCTCCCTAATATATTCATCGTGGTAATAGGGATCTAAAGGGTCCATACCTGGATAGGCTCCTATGTTCTGCATGGGTGTGTCTTTATGTATCGGGTAGCGTTGCACATAGTCCCTTACTTCATCCCACCACGGATCGTAATTTTGGGTCTAGGGGGTTTGGTGCTGGTACCCTAGGGATTTCTTCTGGATTGAAGTCATGCATTTCTACTTGGTTTTCAGGGTTTTCTATTTCCATGGGTTGGTCAGAGATTGGCAGTTGTGGTTGAGGTGCTATTATTTGCTCCAGATTAGGGTCAGTTGCAGTGGTGGCTAGGATGTGAATATTGGCTATACCCCTATTTATCATGTCATGGGCATAGGCATCTGTCTCTCTCTTGGTTGTGGCTAGTACCCTCTGATCTTGTAACTTTTTCATACGTTTTCTACGCTCGTGTGCCCCTTGACTGAACCATCCCCTCTTTTTTCTGAGGAAATGGCTCTTCTGACTGAGCCTTAAACACAAAGATTCCTTTTTCCGTATCAGCAGAGTACCCTGAGAGGGCAGGCTGAGAAGAGGAGGTGCCTTCGCTTCTAGGCGAACCAGACAATTGACGGTATGCGTCAGATGGTCCTTGGTCGCTCATACTGTAAACTAACAAATAGTCAAATAACACATAACAATAAATACAGTTATGCACGTATTTCCGTAATTTATTTCCTTACACTTTACATTTTGATGTCAGCAGAACACCTCTGTGGCTGAATCAGTGGCTTAGCTCTGATACCACCTTCTGTCGCAACCCCCGATCCCAGATTCCCGGGAACGGGCGGCCGCGAGCCAGTTTCGGTGGTATCGTGTATTGTCTAATTTGGCAGCGGAAATTTTCATCAGGACTGCAGTTAGGAAACATTGATCAGAGTAAAATACCACATTTTCATAACATTAAACAAATGGGTTAAAACCCAAGTTCGTAGTACACATGTTTTCATAGGAATAAATCATATTTTATTAATAAAAACATCTATTTTATTTTAGGTAACTTTATTGCCACTTTTTCAAGCCTTCAGTGCTGTCCAGCTGGCTTCTAAATGGCTTTCACAGTTTTTTACCTGAAACGCGTTTTAAAAACATTTGTCAGTGGGAAATACTGGTGAGTGAATCCCAGTTTAATCAAGTTTAAATAAAATCCCATTGTATAGTGTTGAGGGTGATCCCGCAATTATATTTGTTTCCAAGACATCACAATTAACATCCATGGTACTGTCGAACCTGACTTGTGGAAATGTTACTCCTTAACTAGGTGGTAACAAATTTTGTATACAAAACCCCAGCATACTCATGATAATTGTATTCTTACAAATACTCAATAAGTGTTATTCACATGGAAAAATATTTAAGGTTTTGTAAAAATAGTTAACAAAAAGCGGATCAACTCACATTGCTGTCTTAGATTTTCCGTAAGGGTTTCCTGGTGACAATCTATAATTTACACAAATGCACACGCGTTAGTATAATAACCCATTTTAACATTAGTAATACCCTCCCCGAGACGACATTCCAACGACTACGTCGGGCAGAACCACGACAGCCGTTATGGAACACTAGATCAATTGGACAACGTATCTAATGCGTATCCAGGGGTTATAATACTTACAACGGAGAAGAACTTCGCTATTTAGGGGGTATAATACCCGCTTATATTGCCTAATATTCATAATTTGAGAGAAAGAAACGATTTTTGAACGATTTCGACTGAGATCCGATGGCTCCTTTATATAGGGCCTGATTTCAGCTTTTACGCGGCCCGCGTAAGTGACAACAACGGGCTACGCGGCCCGCGTCAAACCCGGTCAACGCGATAGCTTGGCTGGGTCATCACATAGGTCTGCCGGGCGTTGGGCCACGTGGCCGCACCGGGCTTTGCCAGGTTTTTAAGTTCACGCGGCCCGCGTAAGGTTTAAGGGTCCTTTACGAGGCCCGCCTCAACTTTAAAAATTCAGTTTTAATTATTTTTAATAATATTTAATGTATTTGGGGCCCGTTTTCGCGTATGGGGTGTATTTTGGGACATATTGAGATATTTTAAAATATATTAGGGTGTTGGAAATATTATGAGGGTGTCGGTTTTATTGAGGATTGTTATACATACCGCCTATATTTACAACAAATGCGTTTATTGGTTGTTATAATAATCATTCTAATGTGCATATAATTACAATATTTTGTTTAACTTACTTTTTTACTCTAAACGTGTAGAGTCGGTTGCAAGTAACGTATATAGAAGTCCTAACGAGACTAGGTATTGGACACCAACTGTGCCACCCCGGTTTCAAACCATTTCAAAAAGCTAGATTTAGAACAATAGAGGAAGCAATTGCAATGTATGAGGAAAACGCACAACTAGCAGGCTTTTGTACGTGTTTGGGAACCTCAAAGAGAGAAACTAACATATGTATTTCATCTTTTATGCAATGTAATTACAACAATGTTTTTTAAACTATAATTGCTTTATCACGTTATTTTCCACATATGGGTATTTTATTAACACACACGTATACACATATAAAACAGGTGCACAATTCAACGAGTTTACGATCAATACACAAGTATACCAGTTTCAATACACAAGTGTAAACATACCTACACTCTCTGTGAGCGTGGACCTAAAATTCCTAGTAAAGCATCATACACAGGTTACATAAATCGCAAACAAAACCCAAATAAAAAAAACACAAATCAAAAAACATTTTTACTTATCCAAATAAATTTCAAAGTACCAACATCAACAAAACGTCTAACCACTAATAAACAAAGCAACCATTTTTGTGTCATCAACCAGTGCCTTACACATATTATTGTCTACCACAAAATCTATTATTCAAAAGTCCTATTCACCTTGTCATATGCAAGCGCTTCTTTTAGGATTTGATCACGGAGCTTGTTTTCATCTAAACCAAGTCTACTATCCAATATTTCTGTTGTTACCCCGAACCAAGTCTCCATTTGTCACATAGCAAAAACGCCACAATCAACCGAATTTCAAACAATCACATAGCAATGTCCCATCAAAGTCCCGCCACTTCGGATGATTAACTGATTTCAAGTACTTTGCGACAATATCTTTCTACAGAAAAATAAAAAATATAAAGTACGTTACATTGTATGGTGCTTGTGTTAGCCTGTGTACGGTACATAATGCACATGTGCACATCGGTAATTCTAATGTACACATGTGTATACCGAACCAGTTCACATAAAAAATATAAAACTTCTTCCCCCATTCAATATAAATCAGCATAATTCACAAGTGTACATCAATGACTTTAAACAATCAAAACACACAAAATTCTAAGATACCACAAAACCTGCTCCAATACATATTTGTAAACCTATAAAAACTGAGCAAGTACAACTAATTTATAAAATCAACCATATACTTGAAAATAATTACACATGTACTCGAAAAACCACTGACCAAAAAAAGATCAATCAACCAGAAACTTGTGATTAAGAAACCTTTAGAACAAGTTTTACAATATATAATTAATAAATCTTAAAAACCTTGTGCATTAACTAAAAAACACCCTGTACATATGTGTACAACCCAGTCTACAATCTTCATCACATTTTCCCCCAAAAAACAATACTAGTAATCGGAATACACATGTGTACAATGGTATAAAAAAAACTAAACCCTAACACAGTATTGAAAACGACGGCGATTACCCATTCAACATCAAAACAATCCAAACAACTTTTTCCAAAAAATTGAACTTCATAAAACTTAAATCGGAACCCAAATACTCCAGTAGATCAGTAAAACAAAAAAAAATTACGAATTTTGGAGTTCAATCCCTATGTTGAAGAATCCAAAATTGACGACAGAAAATCAAATAAACACGGGGATGACATCGGTGTACCTTGTCGCTTCTTAATCCTTTACAGCTTCCGACAAAGATGATGATGACGGCAATGAGTGTTATTCGTCGTTGCCCTTTACTCTTCTTCGTCGCCCACAATTTCTCTCTGCCTTCTTTTCTTAGATAATAACAAAAAAAAAAAAAAAAAAAATTGGAAGAGATACTAATAGATAATGAAAAAGATTTGAAATTGCACGGTTTTTTAGGAGAGATTATGAAATATTCAACAAATTAATAATTTCAGTTACAAGATTCCATAATTGTTAATTGTAAATGTACAATAATACCCTTTTATATTTAATTAAATATATATAAATTTAGCCCAATAATTACGATCTTGCCATTTTCCAATAATCTCAAGATGATGAGGATTAACGGTCCATACGAGTTCACACAGTTCACTCTTAGTGAACAACCCCCTTGTTTGTGAACCTAGTGAGCTAATCTTAGCAATTCATTTATTTTTTAGATGAAAATGATAGGATTGTAATTTAACATTTAATTATTTATTAATTCATTATTCTTTATTAATCTATAATCAGTTACATGTTGCTATAATTAAGCTAATTTAAATTATCTTTTAATTTATTCCAAGATTCTAGTCCTCCTTACTGAAACAATATTTTCGAAAACAGTTAAAAATCAATTCATAGCAACATAATGACAACTTTTTTTATATTTCCTTCATTCCAAAACAGTTATGTAATCGTACACAAGTGTATAAGTTGATGTGTTTCATAAATATTGTTGTTTTATGTGTTCCACTTGTTTTACACATATATATAGTGCATGGACGTTTTGGGTAGACACGTAGCTTTTGTGTTAATCGTTGATATACATGTGTACACTTGTTTGGTTTTGAAGAAACACTAGATAAACAACCGGGACCGTAATATCTAGGGGGTTTGGATCCGCATAAAAAGGTGGTTTTCCTCTCGTTTGATTCGGTACAATCGATCTCCTTCTCCAATAACTCTACAAAAAAGAAGCACCGTTAGCCTCGCCAAGGGGAGAAAAGGGTTCTCTCATTGACCCGACTCCGGTGTGAGAATAAGTATGGGTTATGAAGAAGAAGATGTATTTGAGAAGTGTGTGTAACTTGAAGTTCATACCTGAATTATCCTCACATTTATAACCGAGAGTCTGGGCGGGAAGAAGATGTATTTGAGAAGGGTTCTCTCCTTGACCCGACTCGTTGTTTAGATCTATGGCTGGGGGTTTGCCACGTGGAAAGTGATCAAGTGGAGGTTTCTCTCCAATTACGTGCTATTGTTGTGTTTTCAGGGATGCCTGAGGTGATGACACGTGTCCAGACGGTTATAACCGTCCTAGTGGTGCGCGATTGAATTCTTTCTAGAAGATTACTGCTGTAATCTGGTGTGACTCTTTATCGTGTGGCATCAGTCAAGTAAATAATATCCAAGTCTGGATATTATTTAAGCGGGAGTGCAGATTGGGATTTTTTATCCTTGTCTGTTATGAGAGAGGTGCAAGGATTTATAAATCTCCTTTTGGCGCGCAGGTGTTGTTTGTCGTCTTTCTTCTGTGTCCTCTTGGTTGGACCAGTGCGCGGCCGCGCAAGGTCTAAAGAGGATTAAAGATGAAGTTGTGGTTTTCTCTTCTTTATTGGACGAGTGTCCAGCCGCGCAAGGTCTAAAGAAGGTTAGGAAATCGAGGTTGTGGTATGGTCCAAACGCTCGAAACGAGGTTTTTGGGACCTTACCCCTTCAAGTCCCCCCAGTCTAGTGTTGCTCTTATGCAAATAAGTGGAGCACTGGACTATGAGAGAGAAATGCTTTTTGCTGCAGGGTTTTTAGCGCGAAAGTGGATAATTTTTTATGAGAAAATACTTCTTGCGCATTATCTTTTGTTTTTTCGATAAATCTTTGGAGAAAACTTGTGAGTTTTCTTCTTTGTTCTGACCTGCTTCGTCATGATCTGGCGTTCATGACGTTATTTGAAAATAAAACATAAATACATGTAGTACCTTTTCGTCTTTTTTTTTTTTTGGAATATGTGCAGACGTTGTCATAATTCATTTAATGAGATATGACGTGTTTCTGGTAATGCCGATTTAGAGGAAGATGATCTGATAGTTAATCATTACGGGTTCTGTTGTCCTCCCTTGTCGATGCTTGAAGGAGTATCTTCCGGTTAACTGGAAAGATCAGCCTTTGCTTGCATACCGGCGGCGTCGAAACAGGTGTTATTCTGATCCTTCCTTTGGGAATGAAGGGATACCAGTTGTTGATGGGGAGATTGAGCTGGCTATCGTTCCCCCTTGTTAGGGTGTTCGGGGAAGTACTGTATACCTCTGATGAGGCTTCAGTTATGTTTTTTGGCGTTTATTTTGTAAAGAACGTTTTGATGTTCTGCTGCTGTAAATGCTACTAAAGGTGCCTTGCTGCACTAGTAACTTTCCTTTGTTGATGCAATGTTATGCATTCATATTTTGTGTTTATGTTTGAATTACAATATGTTGCATGTGTATAATTACTTTGTTTAGGTATAGCGAATGAAAATGGTATTGTGCTCATGTGCGAACGTAAGTCTAGACTGTGCACGGGGCTTGCTATTTTTTAGACCGTTTATGAGGCTTACAATGTTCACCATACTGTTTTCGCGTATACCAAAGAAATTACATGCAATTTGTAACAAACAATAACATGTAAAGATAATTTTTGCATTAATAGGGCGTGGGCCCAATAAAGTGAAAAAATACCTTGCCTGTATAAGTCTGACTTGTTGAATAGCTTGGCTAGTTGCTGCGCGTTCCCGGTGTGAGGAATAGTTGCTAGTTGTGTCCGTTTAACTTGGTGCTCATTGATTGGTTGTACTAGCGTATTTCCATGGATTGTCAGGGTTGCGCGTTTGTGAAGGAGCAAGTGCATGTGTGTTCGCTCGTAAGTAAAGGAGTATACGCGTATGGCGACTTAAAGGAGTATGCGCGGATAGCGACTTATGTGCTTAAATGTAAGGGAGCATGCGCGTATGGCGTCTTACGTGCTTGTATGTAAAGGAGCAAGCGCGGGTGGCGACTTACATGCTCAAATGTAAAGAAGCATGCGCGTATGGTGACTTACGTGCTTGTATGTAAAGGAGCAGGCGCGGGTGGCGACTTACGTGCTCAAATGTAAAGAAGCATGCGCGTATGGCGACTTACGTGCTTGTATGTAAGGGAGCAAGCGCGGATGGCGACTTACGTGCTCAAATGTAAAGAAGCCTGCACGTATGGAGACTTACGTGCTTGTATGTAAAGGAGCAAACGCGGGTGGCGACTTACGTGCTCAAATGTAAAGAAGCATGCGCGTATGGCGACTTACGTGCTTGTATGTAAGGGAGCAAGCGCGGGTGGCGACTTACGTGCTCAAATGTAAAGAAGCATGCGCGTATGGCGACTTACGTGCTTGTATGTAAGGGAGCAAGCGCGGGTGGCGACTTACGTGCTTAAATGTAAAGAAGCATGCGCGTATGGCGACTTACGTGCTTGTATGTAAGGGAGCATCCGACTCGCATGGAGACTGACGTGCTCTTATCCTTAAATAAGGAGTATAAGTTTTACCAAAATTTTTGATGTGATTTTTCAATCGGTGGTATTATACCGCAACAATAGTATTTATATTGTTCCCATCATCTTGAAAAGATAACGGATTGTGTATGTCTTTTTTAATGATTTCTTTCATCCATCAAATTTTAAGTACCAGTTGTACAGATATAGACGCTCTAATTATGCTAGTCAATATAAATGCTTGTGCATATATATCCGTTATAGCTTAGATTAGTGTCAGGTTGTAACATTTTCATGTTGAAAAGTTATGGCACTTGAATTAGCATAAGTGCCAGTTTAAATGTTTATAAGTGATAGCACCAACTGTTTAGTGTATACTAGAAGGTGTTCACGTTATGTAAAAGAATTCGGGGATTTGTTCTCTTTCCCTCATTTTGTTTAAGGAAAAATCAAAAGGATCTTTCAGAGGTATTTGTAGTACCTAGGTTTTGACGAAAACCGTATTAGTCAAGGCTTATAGCCCCAAGAAGCAAAGCTCCGGAAGTTATGCGTTGTGCGACCTCAGATCTGCAGTTCGTTGATCATAGAGCTTAAATGAAACCCCCAAATCTGGAGTGTTTGTGCAAAATTTGGTTCATGGCGATCTGGAACCTGTTGAACCAGTACTCTGGATTTTTTCTCCATGAATAGATCTGAACGGTTGTGAACTCCCGTTTGCATTAGGGAAGTAATTCCTCCCGAATGACTGTTGTTGCTTTCTTGCCGAATATCAGATCTGATATTTGGGGACTCAGGTCTGATAATTTGTGTGAAATTTTGGTTCAAAGCTTTCTGGAATCTGCCGATCCAGTATTCTGGAGCTCTCTCTATGAGTTGATCTGAGGAGTCCTTTTCGTCTGAGTGATTGTTACTTGTATTGATTCCCATGATTCCGTCGATCTGAGTATTTGTGGTTGTAGATCCCTTGAATTCAGACCGAGGACCTGATGGGTGAGGTGATGAATTCTCTGCCATGTGAAAACAGAGAAATGAGGGAAACTGAATCGAAACGAGACAAAAGTGAAAAAACAAAGAAATCGGTGGGCGCCAATGAAGAAACACTAGATAAACGACCGAGACCGTAATATCTAGGGGGTTTGGATCTGCATAAAAAGGTGGTTTTCCTCTCGTTTGATTCGGTACAACCGATCTCCTTCTCCGATAACTCTGCAAAAAAGAAGCATCGTTAGCCTCGCCAAGGGGATAAAAGGGTTCTCTCCTTGACCCGACTCCGGTGTGAGAATAAGTATGGGTTATGAAGAAGAAGATGTATTTGAGAAGTGTGTGTAACTTGAAGTTCATACCTGAATTATCCTCACATTTATAACCGAGAGTCTGGGCGGGAAAACTTGTTGGTGAAATGTTGATGGAAGATGCTAACCCCGTAAGCGGTTACATTTCCTTTCGTTAAGCTTCTTGATCAGACGTGAGTGCACACGGATCGCTGTTTAGATCTATGGCTGGGGGTTTGCCACGTGGAAAGTGATCAAGTGGAGGTATCTCTCCAATTACATGCTATTGTTGTGTTTTCAGGGATGCCTGAGGTGATGACACGTGTCCAGACGGTTATAAACGTCCTAGTGGTGCACGATTGAATTCTTTCTAGAAGATTACTGCTGTAATCTGGTGTGACTCTTTATCGTGTGGCATCAGTCAAGTAAATAATATCCAAGTCTGGATATTATTTAAGCGGGAGTGCTGATTGGGATTTTTTATCCTTGTCTGTTATGAGAGAGGCGCAAGGATTTATAAATCTCCTTTTGGCGCGCAGGTGTTGTTTGTCGTCTTTCTTCTGTGTCCTCTTTGTTGGACCAGTGAGCGGTCGCGCAAGGTCTAAAGAGGATTAAAGATGAAGTTGTGGTTTTTCTCTTCTTTATTGGACCAGTGTCCAGCCGCGCAAGGTCTAAAGATGGTTAGGAAATCGAGGTTGTGGTATGGTCCAAACGCTCGGAACGAGGTTTTTGAGACCTTACCCCTTCAGGTTTTAATTAATTTCATAATTTTATATGAATCTACTCGTGTGCATACATAGTATACTATATGTTTTTAATAAACACATATGTAACCATTTTTTAATATAATACCCATATGCATAAAAGCTTGTATGTGTATAAACTAACAGCTGTGTATTTTTTATAACAGGTAGTTTGCAAGACTGTACATATGTGTATAAACTAACATCTGTATATCTTGTATAAACTGATGCTAGCGATACTGTACACATGTGTATAAACTAACAGTTGTGTATCTCGTATAAACGGAAACTAGCGAGATTTTAGGGATTTTTGATTATATTGTTTAAACAATGCATTTTACAAATGACAAAAATACCCTCATATCATTTATTTTAAAGTGAAGTTATAACATTATAATTACAATCTTGCCATTGATAAAAAAACTCCAGATTTTCCAAACGAATGGCCAGGATTTGTTCACTTGGTTCACAAATAAACTAGTGTTCACTCTAGAACCCCACCCTATATATATAAGATTAGGATCAAATACAAAGGCTTCTAAAAATAAACCCACTACAAAAAAAAAAAAAAAAAAACCTAAACACCCATCACCACCAAAAAACCTAACCCCCCATCACCCATCAAATTTTTTTTTGCCGGTGAGAGGGGGGGGGGGGGGGTTAGGTTTTTGTTTGGTGGTGGGGTGGGGGTGGGTGTTTAAGTTTTTTTAGAGGGGTTATGTTTTTTTTTAGGGGGGGGGGGGGGTTAGGTTTTTTAAGGTTTTGTGGTGGGGGGTTAGGATTTTTTTTTTTTTTTGGGGGGGGGGGGGGTTAGTTTTTTAGGGGGTTTATTGGTGAGGTATAGTTTTTTTTTTTTTTTTTTTTTTTGCGGGGGGTGGGGGGTGTATGGGAGGGGGGTTTAAGTTTTTGGGTGGTGGTGGGGTGGGGTGGGGGTGGGTGATTAGGTTTTGGGTGGTGGTGTAGTGGGTTTAGGTGTTTTCGGTTCATGGACACTTGTCAATCTATAAAGCCTTCTTACACTACTTACAATTAGGAGACTTTGTAGAATAACTTAACCATATATATATATATAGGGAGAAGATCATGCGAGAACCACCTCTTATTGTGAGAACCACGAGAACCAATGTGAACACACCAAAAATGCCTAAAAATAGCTAAAAATCACACAAAATTTTTTTTTTGATTTTTTTAATATATTTTAGGTTAAAATCGCTACTTTTCGAACAAAAAAAAAAAAAAAAAAATTTTTTTGGCTTCGAAAAGTAGCGATTTTAACCTAAAAAATATTAAAAAAATCAAAAAACAAATTTTGGATTTTTTTTTGATTTTTTTAGATTTTTTTTAGATTTTTTTAGGTTTTTTGGGGGTTTAGTTTTTAGCATTTTAGCTTGGGGGGGGGGGTGGGGTTAGGTTTTTTTTAGGTTTTTTTTAGCTTGGGGGGGGGGGGGGGGGTTTAGGTTTTGGGGGGGGGGGGGGTTAGGTTTTTTTTGGGGGGGGGGTGGGGGGTTTAGGTTTTTTTTAGGTTTTTTTAGGTTTTTTTTAGGTTTTTTTAGGTTTTTTTTAGGTTTTTTTAGGTTGTGTTCACATTGGTTCTCAAGGTTCTCACAATAAGGGTGGTTCTCGCATGAGCCCCTCCCTATATATATATATATATATATATAGAGAGAGAGAGAGAGAGAGGAAGGTTAACGTACATTACGGCTTAACGTACATCACGTACGACAGATAATTACGCACGTTCATCTTAAAATCACGCACATTATAACTAAAAAAATCCAAAATCACGCATGTTGAAAACAATAATCACGCATATTGAAAACATTAATCACGCACGTTGTCGTACGTGATATACGTTAAGTCGTAATATATTTTACACTTTTCCTATATATATATATATATATATATATGGGAGGGTTAAAATGAGTACGCTAAATATCGCGAGAACGAATCAAAAAACCGCGAGAACTTTGTCAATAACAATTCAAATTCAAAATTTCGATTTACACTTATCATTATTATTCGAATACAATGTTATAAATTTCATTTATACGTTTAAATTTACGTGAATTCGTAAATTAAGAAAATTTACACATGTGTAAGTTTGCCATTTACACATGTGTAAATTTGTTATATTTACACATATGTAAAAATTCTAATAAAAGTGATTTTGAGAAAAGAAATGAATTATTTGATGTTGTAAATTCTTTTCTTGATGTTGTATTTTAATTACAATGAGATTTATATTAAAAAAATTGGTTTTGGTTGGTTTTCGCAATATTTAGCGTTCAAGATAACGCTCCCCTATATATATATATATTCAATTTTATTTAAAATTTAAATTATGTAATATTATTTTGTAGTTTATTATAAATATTTATATTTAGTTTATATTAAAAATAAAGGGTAAAGTTATTTTACAAAGTCCACTAAAACTAAGAAGGGTACAAAGACAGAATGAATCGCAAAATATAAGATAATGTTAAGCAAACTATAACACAATGTCGAGAAATATAACATAAAACAAGGAAAAAATACACAATTAGTTGCAAAAAAAGAAACAATGCCACAAATATTGAAAAGACAAAATGCTAAATAAAAAAAAAACAGAATAATTTAATCAAAAATTCAAAAATCTACAAGCTTAAAAACCAAAAGTGAAAACCTAAAATCTCATATCGTAGGGTTCGATGAAGCGGTTTCAATACCGCTTCAATGAGTTCAATTGGAATTCGTTTGATAACCTTCTTACAACTTGTTAGAAGATATTTGATCTAACGGTGCTAAAGATAAATATATAACTGATTAAGTTAATTTAATTACTTATGGAATATTAGTGTAAGAAGTTGGACTCATTTCAAATATATAGGTATTTTTTTTTTTTTAAATTGACATGTTGTTAAAACAAATCTAAGAATAAATCACCACTCTTTATTAGATGTAATTTTTGTTGCCCGTTATCTTTGAATTGAATCTCCTTGTATTTCGAAGGTGTTTGGGATTGCTTTTTAAGTGTTTTTTTTTTTTTTTGTCAAAAATGTTTATTTACTTATAATTTTTTTCAAAATTAGTTTCTAAAAATCGTTTAAATTAGCTTTTGTGGTTAGAAAAATAAAATAATTAAAAAGGTTAAGTTAAGTTTCTATGTTTGGTTGCAATTTAATGAGTGATGTTAGATTGATAATTTTATGTTTAAGAATGCAAAAGACATTTAAAAAGTTAGGTTTTTGTGTCTTTTGAAAGACCAACTTTTTACTCCTTTATAAAAAGCCAAATTAGGTGTTTGAGATTGAGTTTGTAAATGACTTATTGACTTATTATTAATACCGAATACTTTTTTAACTTATTAACTTTTCGAAAAAACCCAATAATTCAACAAGTAATTTTCAAACTCAATGGTGCTTCCACAATCATATTTTCTGAGTCATGGAATTTTTTCCTTTTCCTTAGTTTAAACGACAACGTTGATGTATGATATCAAAGGAAAAACACAAACTTTAATAGTTCCTGCAAGAAGCTATGACGGAAGCAGGCCATGAAACCTATACAACGATTTCTCCCAATTAAAATAACGCCACCTGTTCGAATCTATATTACAAAATTTTGAGCGATTTGTCACCCAGATAAAAGATAAAAGAGGCCTCAAGGTTGGCCTTTATCTAATTTTGATCTTTCTATTATTGCTTTATGATGATATGTCCTGTTTTTTTATTGGCAAAACAGTTATTCATTTAAACAATCTTACATTCACTTACAGATTGCAAGCAGATGTAAAAAGATTAGCTTATCATTTATCTATGAGTATGTTTTTAGACTCACATTGAATACTTTTATCAAAACAAATCTGATTGTTATTATATTATTATGTAGTGACTTCAAATTTTGTAACAAATACGTGTTCGAATCTTTAAAAAAGTATCCAAGGCAAAATAAAATATTGATATAAAGCAAGTGTTATATTTAATAAACAGTATTCTAAATAAGTTTTTCTGTAATAATTATAAAACAACAACACATTCATATTGATGGCGAGCACTAGTTGGACCATGTAAAGAAAAAGTATCATTAACATTTTTATATTTCATTAAACAATTCCCACTAACCATTGCTAACCACAATATTTCAAAACTTTTTGGTCTCTTGTTTATCTCTCCATTACCATCAACATAAAAACCTCTTTACATTTTCTGCTATATCATAATCCTTCTTTATAAACATGAAGTTATTTCATCCTTACCTGTATTTACTCATTTTCCTTTCAATAACATCAACTGCAGTTTCAAAATACGCCAAGACAGGGTGCAACGATACGTGTGGGAACAATGTGACGATTCCATACCCTTTTGGAATTGGTGTGGATTGTTCTGCCAATGAATGGTACATCGTTGAGTGCAAATCCTCGACGCCGTATCTATCTGCACTCAATCACCTGGAATTCTTGGGGGTTGACTTAAATAATCAAACAGTCGTTGTTAGTACGCCAAGAATCTCTGATTGCCAAAACCCAGTTCAGAATATGAGTCAGATCACGAGCATCGATCTTCATGGGAGCCCCTTCCTGTTCTGCAGTTATAACAATATATTTCTTTTTAAAGGATGTGGTAATGCGGTTATGATGGAAAACGGGAGTGTGCTCACCGGGTGTTCCACTTCTTGTCTGAATGAGACTGTTAGTGAAAGAAACAATGACTGTTTTGGCATTAGTTGTTGCCAAACAACAATTCCTCATTTTATTAAGTCTTACAGCATAAATCTCACGGGTCTGGGCAAAGATGGAGGTTGTGGGTATGCCTTCTTGGTGGATGTCGATTCGTATCTAAAAGGAAGATTTTCTATCCAATCTGTTGCAGCTAATGATGCTTTGATTCCAATGTCCCTTATGTGGACACTTCCACATAGCACCACACTAAATTGCTGTCGAGGAGCGGCAAATCATATGAATGTGGAACTGGATATGGGTAACAGTACTTTTGTGGAGACGCAGAAATGTTCCCGTCATATAGGCTACAAGGGAAATCCTTACTTATTTGATGGATGTGAAGGTATTGTAGCATCTATTTAATTCTGTTTTTATTAACTTGTTTTGCTGGCTTTTATTTACTTCTATGTATGATGTGTGTCTAGTAATCGAAGACTGTGCAAGCTGCCCTGGTGCCTCATGTAACTATGATATAATATATGGTGGCGATGGCTCAAGTGTTAAAGTAATAAATTTCAGTTGTGGACCAAACCTGTCTCCAACAAGTTTTGGCAGCAAATCATCCATGGGTGTTATTCTAGGTAATTTAAATTCGATCTCTTTGCTCGTGATGATCAGTATATGCGCACTTATCTTAAGTTCTTTAGCTGGTTCAAAATCTTTGTTAATTTGTCTAGAATGTTTTGCATCACAAGTTTAATATATGATGACCAATGAAGACTTTTTCAAGAGATAAATGAAAAGTTCAGTCTCTTGATCTGTTTTGGATGCAAAGTTTGACTTTGTATGATATTTTGAGTGGCAAATTTCTGATGGTGCAAAATTAGAATACAGAAGTTAGTTGGTTTTGACTTTGAAAACTTCAACCTTAGATCTCTTATAAGGTAGAAATGGTTACTTGATTTGAGATATTCACCATACTCGACTAGTCGCTGCTGGATTTTGTATATATTGTATGTGCATCCAAAATATGAAATAGGCGACCCTTTAGAGTTGTAGCATTCAAGAACAACTTCTATGTTCATAAACAAAGCAGAGAACAAAGAAGGCAGCAGAGCATGAACAATTGACTTATTTTCATAGGTTAAATTAGTTACTAAGACCATGTGTAGTGGTAGTGGGTTATAATGCCCCCACCATGGGGCATTATCCGACACGTGGCGTCCTAGTCAGCGATGGGGCATTATAGCAAAAGTGGTGTAGTGGGTATAATGCCCCATAATGCCCCTACCAATCATTAAACAAAAAAAAAAAAAAGAAAAGAAAAGAGTTGATGCTAATTGGCTAGTCAAAAAGCAAACAGTACCATTGACCACAAGTCCAAATCTCATTGGCCACCACCTAACTTCCACATCTCTCTTCAGCGTTTTAATTTAAACGCCCACATGCAAATTTTCAAAAAATAACGCCCCATAACGCCTAGTGTAATGGGGTGGGGGGCGTTATGGGGCGTTTTTTTTCAATTTTTTTTAAAAATCACGCCCCACTACGTATGGTCTAACTTGCCATATTGTATTTTCCTTGATTCAGGTGTTAGCATAAGTGTGGGTGTACTTTTTCTTGTGGCAACAACCTATGCACTGTACAAGTGGTTCAAGAAAACAAAAGAAAGGAGACAAAGAAAGAGATTCTTTAAACGAAATGGCGGTTTACTTTTAAAGCAACAAGAAGAAGCTGACCCGTCTTTAGTTGGTAAAACCATACTTTTCACATCACATGAGCTAGAGAAGGCGACAGACAACTTCAATGAGAATAGAATTCTGGGCCGTGGAGGACAAGGTACAGTGTATAAAGGGATGTTAGTGGATGGCAGGATTGTAGCAATCAAGAAATCAAAGGTTGTTGATGAGAGTCAATTAGAACAATTCATTAATGAGGTGGTTATTCTATCCCAAGTCAATCATAGAAACGTGGTCAAACTATTTGGATGCTGCTTAGAGACAGACGTCCCTTTGCTTGTTTCTGAATTCATTCCAAATGGCACCTTGTACGATCAACTTCACAAGGGAATAGACGGATTCCCAATTTCTTTGAACATGAGATTACAGATAGCTACAGAGGTTTCAGGAGCACTTGCTTACTTGCATTCAGCAACTTCCATTCCAATATACCATAGAGACATTAAAACCACTAATATACTTTTGGATGAGAAATACAGGGCAAAAGTTTCAGACTTTGGAACTTCTAGGTTTGTTTCGGTAGAGCAAACCCATTTGACTACCTTAGTCAAAGGTACGTTTGGCTACCTTGATCCTGAGTATTTCCAATCTAGTCAATTCACTGAAAAAAGTGATGTATATAGTTTTGGAGTTGTTTTAGTTGAACTCTTAACCGGAGAAAGGCCAATTTCCCAAACTAGATTTGGTGAACATAGAAGTTTGGCTACACACTTTATGTTGGCTATGGAAGAAGAGCGTGTTATGTCTATTTTTGATGCGACGGTGATTAAAGAGGGTACTAGGGATGAACTTCTGGTTGTAGCTAACTTGGCAATGCGATGCTTAAATCTCAATGGAAGGTATAGACCAACAATGAAAGAAGTAGCTATAGAGTTAGAAACTATACGAATGTCGCACATTCCCTCAACCGATAAAACTAATATCCGGCCCATGGTATATGGGGAGGATTTATCGTTTATAACATATACCGAAACATCATTCAACGATCTTGAGTTTCAATGATAGTATAGCCAATGAAGCAAAACACTAAGTCATTCATTGTTTAGTAAACTTACGTTGACATATAGTTGCACAGTGTATATGTAATATAATGAATTTCACATTGTCGTAAATGGGTGACATTCCATAACACTATCTTTTTTCCTTTAGCAACTATTGACATGCAATTTATTTCCCCTAAAAGTAGATATGTGATCTCAAATACTGTTATTGATCCCCTTTGAGGTTCATTGATGAATTAGTTATTAGTCTTTCTTTCACAAGCTAAATTAGGTTGTAGTCAACCTTATATTTCAAGTAGAGTTCTCAATTCATGATGTGATATATTTAAAACTATGGTGTTGGTAGTAGGTCTTTATACATTACATTTTTCGTCTATGCTTTGTAGTTTTACTACTGGAACCTTAGTTTAATTTATTTACTCAAACGAAAACTAAACTCAAAGAAGAATTGCTAAAGTTGACGATTTAAATATTCAGGCCTCAATTCATCATAGAGGGAGATACGTAGGATGTGTTTCTACAATCTTCACAAAAACACCAATTGCTAGAAGCAAATGTTTGGAATCAAGTGAGATCAATCATAGACATGTGCACATTGCATGACTTTATTCTACTGAATGAAAATATTATGAGTAAATCCATAAGTCGTTGATAAAGAAAGAATATAAAAGTTCATCTTCTACAAAACATTGCATGATTTTAACCAATCCCAGGCATAACAATGACAATACTCGATAAGATACATGTAACAATAACTCATGTTAAAAAAAAAAAACAATAACTCATGTAACGTGGTTGGGTCATCAGTACCACAAGTAACAGTTACAAAGAAATGTGATGTTATGAATCACTACTACAAAACAGAGCTTTAGACGGGGTGATATAGGTTTTAAGACGGTGTTTTCAACATCGTCTTAAAGCACACTGGTTTAAAATCATGTCTTATTAGACGGTGTTCAAACTAAACCCCATCTTTAAATAAATGAACCCCGTCTTTTGATCCAAAATTTATATTCAAAAAATTATTAAAATTAATACGATTAACACCGTCTTATAAAAGGCAAGCTGGAAGGTTTTTTTTTTTTATTATTTTTTTTTTGCAGTTTTGTGTCTACTCCAATCCTATCCGAATCAAGCCAATATATACACCATTTCAAACCTTTTCAATCAACCCAACAGGCGTTCATTTCGGAAATAAACCTTTCAAATTACAATTTATTGCTAAATGTATAACAAACGACATTAAATTTCATACATAAGCTACATACAATTCTAAAATCTATAAATAAAGCTAAACTAACGTAATACTTAACTCTTGAAAAAAATTCGGCATCAACGTCTTCAACAAAATCTCTATATCATTATCCGTAGCCTCTCCTGTGTCGTGCCACATCTAAAGAAAGTAAATATAAAAAAGTTACAACAAACATCAACGGTAACTAAAAGCAAATAGGAAAAAAGTTTGGCTTTTAACATCTTCAACAAAGTCATGTATAATTCGCATCATAGCTTCAATGTTTGCTCGTTGACTGTCAAACCTTTTCCGCATACCTTCTAGCTCAGCCTTTTTTCTTTAACAGTCCTATTCAATTTCTTTTCGTATTTCAAGCAACCATGTTTTTGCAACTTCAAATCTCGCTTTGATGTTTCCATAAGCACTATGTAATTCTAACTTGAAACATAACATTTATCCTATATTGAGTTTGCCCACACATATTCTGCAATCTAGAAAGGTAAAAATAAACAAAAGGTCTCTCTTGAGACTACCGTAACCTAAAGTTCAGTAATAATTTTACTCATAGAATATAAGATTGTGGACATTAAATTAATGATGAAAACTCATACCTGAGATTGAATTAAGAGCATATGTCGAGAAAATGTGATTTAAATATGCAATTTGTCACAAGCCACCCAGAGTCTTAAAACCTTTAAAATAAAAATTGCCCCTGTACAGAAAGTTTTTATTACTAATTAGGTTCGGGTCGAAATAACAACAAAGTATACGGTACAGATGTTCTGTTGGAAGAAATTTGGTTGATTTCATAACTTTGTTCAGCGATCTTTATACAATAGAGAAGTTAGGAGGATCCTTGGCTTCTAGCTTCTGTGTTGGAGGTTGGCTTTACATGTCCTATCACAAAGCCAGATGACCAATTAAGCTATTATATAACACAACTGATGGATTAATCATAAATAAGGTAAGCTCACATTTGGTTCAGGCAATCAGGCATCATAATTATTTGACCCTAACAGCTGCAGAAGCAAACTGACACCATCAACCAGTTGATCTTTAGAATTTGATGCTTTTGAAAACAAGTTGGTATTAGAGGCCATTTTATCAATTCCACTGTACTCACATGTGTGCATTTATTATATATCATCATAATATTTTCATCATAAATAAGAATCAACATTTAAACCAATGCCCTTCTGACTATAAAAAAAAAAATTTAAAGCATATCTCCTCTCTCTAATATCAAAACATAATAAAATATTTGTAGCTTTGTTCTAAATAAAGTAGCCCTTACATTTTCATTATCAGCAATTTATGGTAAATGGGAAATGATCATGAAACAGTATAAAAAAAAAAAGAAAGATCCACTGAGACATTTCATCAAACATGTAGAGTGCATGACTAAATCTTACCAAAAATTTTACTTATATTGGTCAGTTCACCCACAAATTCGCAAATACCAATCTCACACCTAAATATCACTACAATTCACATTAATCATACAAACTTATCACTAATACGCTGAATAACAACCCTAGACCCAATACATTCATCAATTTATATTATTACCAACTAACTACAAACTGCACAACACAACTTACAAAATGCATACTAGATCTGGAATGCATACTAAATAAATGACCAAGATTTAGGGGGGAACGATTAACGATACCCATGACAGCTTGAGAGACGAGACTGGCACCAGATCATGAATTCCTGGAAGTCACCGAAAAAAGAAGCTACAATGAATCAAACAAATATTGAACACCGTCTAATGCTTCCTTTTGTAGTAGTGAATCAAACACTATCGCTACAATGAAGAAGCAATTTCGCTAAGACTACTAACAATTCGTACCTCATTAGTGAGGTACAAATACGAAAGTGAACCAATTCATCCAAACATCATGAATTCCTGGAAGTCACCGAAAAAAGAAGCTAAAATGTGAATCTGAATGGACTCAGAATAACTAGAGATAGGGAAGATGGTTATTTCAATCGGGCCGGTGTGGGTGTACAACGAGCTTCAAACTTGATTTTTATATCTTAATGCTATTTTCTTACATACAAATTTATAGGAACAACTTCAAGTTTATATAATGTTAGAAATCAATTTGAGCGTACTTTAACAATGATGATATAGTTTACATGCTCTCTCCTCAAGTTGGTTATGGTGGGCCTCATCCATGAGTTGTTAGGCTATGGCTATGCGTTGTGGACAATGTTTTAATAACCGGACGGGGGTCGAACTGCTCTTCTTACCGGTCCACTAGTCGGAGTGGTCAGATCGGTTGAACCGGACTTAAGAACCGGAAGATATACATACATGCATATATATATATATATACATACATACCTACATAGTGTAAGTATCTATGGAAAACCCATTTAATCTAGAAAACTTAGGAAACCTGAATTGTGTGGTCAAGATTGATCCACATCATTTCTTTAAACACATGTTAAAAGGGTAAAATAGTCATTTGTTCAAGCCATCATTTCACTCTCTCCCCATCCCATCAAGTTATTTATTACCCATCATTTCATCAATTCTCTCTCTTTCTTCTTTCTTCTTCTTTAGAATTCAAAATATATCATTCTATCTCTTTCTTCTTCTTCTTCTGTAAATTCACCATCATCATCATCATCATTCATTCTCTCTCTCCATGTTTCAAAATAAACACCAAGAACACACACAAGTGTGTGTGAGAGAGTTCAGGAGGTGTTTATTTCGGATGTGTTCATGCTTGTTGAAAGCTGATTTCGGGTGTGTTCATGCTTCATCTCACGTCGTCATCTTCATCTCGGGTGTGCTGATGCTTGTTGAAAGCTGATTTCTAGAGTGAGAAACAACAATCTTCATCATATTCATCAAGAACACCAAGAACACATAGAGAGAAGCAAGTTTGAAGATCTTCATCGTGTTCATCACACGGTTTCTAGATTCGGTAAGTGTTTTTAGAGAGAGAAAGTTGCTATTTTAGAGAGAGAAACAACAATCTTAACTAAAATTTTATTTTGAAAAATCATTTCACACTTGATGTTTTAGTTAAAATGGTTGTTTATAGGTTTTTGTGTAATGGATGTTTTAGAGATGAACATGATTCTTTTGTTAAAATGGTTCTAAAAATGGGTAAATGTTTATGTAATTTGCAGGTTTTTATTTTTGTGTTAAAATCATTTTTGTAGTAAAAAGTTGTGTTTGGTTTGGTTGCTTGTTTGAGGCTTTTGATCTGAATAGTAACTGTTTTTTTGTTGGGTTGGTTGCTTGTTTGGGCTTTTGATCTGAATAGTAACTGTTATTGTGTGTTATACTAGGAGGTAACACATGTTACATGTGTTACAATAAAATTTTACACGTGTATAACACGTAACACATGTTACATACCTGTAGTTACATTTGTGTTAATAAGTTTAACTTTAGGGGATTAACACTGATGTACTTGCTTTGTTCACAGGTGAATGGTTGTTTATAGGTTTTTGTGTAATGGATGTTTTAGAGATGAACATGATTCTTTTGTTAAAATGGTTCTAAAAATGGATAAATGTTTATGTAATTTGCAGGTTTTTATTTTTGTGTTAAAATCATTTTTGTGGTAAAAAGTTGTGTTTGGTTTGGTTGCTTGTTTGAGGCTTTTGATCTGAATAGTAACTGTTTTTTTGTTGGGTTGGTTGCTTGTTTGGGCTTTTGATCTGAATAGTAACTGTTGTTGTGTGTTATACTAGGAGGTAACACATGTTACATGTGTTACAATAAAATTTTACACGTGTATAACACGTAACACTTGTTACATACCTGTAGTTACATTTGTGTTAATAAGTTTAACTTTAGGGGATTAACACTGATGTACTTGTTTTGTTCACAGGTGAATGGATGTTTATGTTCAAGATAAAGATGGTTATCAAGACGCAAAGTGTAGCTAGATTTTTTTAACCTTTATGATAGTTTTGGATCATTTTTATATGTTTAAGTTTTTATAAAGATTTTTGTTACCTTTAAGTATGATTGTAATGTGTGCAATTACTAACAACCCATGATGACAAGTGAGTTTTGTTTTGATTAACATTTGTAACTGGTGTTGGACGTAACATGTGTAACCTATGTGAGAGGTAACTAACTAATAGCAAAGAATGACCTGATACACATGTGTTACATACGTTAAAAGGGTAATATAACATTAACTGTAACTGGTGTTGGACGTAACATGGTACACATGTGTTACATACGTTAAAAGGGTAATATAACATTAACTGTAACCCTTAACATTCCTTTGTTTGATGTTGGTCATACCATTACATCAAACATAATATAACATTACATGTAACACATAACATCATTAAAAATAAACAATAACATCATTAAAAGGGGATTAACAACTATATAACATGTGCAACATGGCTATACATGTGTTACCATCTAGTGTAACACATGTTACAACTATATAACATGTGTTACCATCTGGTGTAACACATGTTAAAACTATATAACATGTGTTACAACTATATATACATGTGTTACCATATAGTGTAACACATGTAACAACTATATAACATGTGCAACATGGCTATACATGTGTTACCATCTAGTGTAACACATGTTACAAATATGTGTTACATATGTTAACATAAAGAGATTCTCTTAAAATCAAAACCCTAGAGGTGTTACATATGAGAGATGTTACATATGTTAACATAAAGAGATTCTCTTAAAATCAAAACCCTAAAAGTGGCAGCCTACCAAGGCTTTTAAGGTTACAAACATCATATAGTTATGATGACCACAAAAGGGTGATAAAACAACCGGAAATGGATAGTGACTGTTACATTTGTCAACATGCTGTTCATTCATGTAATAGTGACTGTTACAAATGGTACAGGTTCTGTATAACATGCGTAACAACTATATAACATGTGCAACATGGCTATACATGTGTTACCATCTAGTGTAACACATGTTACAACTATATAACATGTGTTACCATCTAGTGTAACACATGTTAAAACTATATAACATGTGTTACAACTATATATACATGTGTTACCATCTAGTGTAACACATGTAACAACTATATAACATGTGCAACATGGCTATACATGTGTTACCATCTAGTGTAACACATGTTACAAATATGTGTTACATATACGCAGCCCTGTTTTGTCCAATAAAGGGCCGCTCTTACCGTAAGTAACATGTGTAACATTGTTACTACATATGTAGCTAATTACTACATAAGTAACATGTGTAACATTGTTACTACATATGTAGCTAATTACAACTTCCAGGAACCAAAACCCTAGAGGTGTTACATATGTTAACATAAAGAGATTCTCTTAAAATCAGAAGAAGTATTACATCTCGTAAAGAGGAGTATTTGTTGAATGTAGGGTATGATCTAGTTCTTCAAACCATTACATCAAACATAATATAACATTACATGTAACACATAACATCATTAAAAATAAACAATAACATCATTAAAAGTTGTTGTAAACTACTACATTAAACGTAAACCATAATGTCAGAAAAGGGTAATATAACATTAACTGTAACCCTTAACATCATTAAAAGTGGTAGCCTACCAAGGCTTTTAAGGTTACAAACATCATATAGTTATGATGACCACAAAAGGGTGATAAAACAACCGGAAATGGATAGTGACTGTTACATTTGTCAACATGTTGTTCATTCATGTAATAGTGACTGTTACAACGTCAAGGTTACACATGTTACATATAGTTGTTGCATCCCAAAAAAATTGCCGTCACATCATCATCCGTATTCAGTTTGCGATCCGTCAAGGTTACACATGTTACATATAGTTGTTGCATCCCAGAATGGTCATATTGTATTTTGGGTTATGGCCATAATTTATCCCATTCATCATCCGTTTCTTCTCTTTCTTCATCCCATTCATCGTCCGTTTCTTCGTCTACTTTCTTTCGCTTTTTCGGTATCTTACCAGTTTGCGATCTTGTTACTCTCTTTGTTGCTGCAAATAAAACAGGTTTAACACATGTTACTTAATTTCATTAAAATAAAACAGGTTACATAATATGTTTTTGATAAAATAAAGTCAGGTTTAACATATGTTACCTATTTTTATAAAAATAAGACAAGTTTAACACTTGTTACATAACTTGGAAAAAATATGAGAGCTTAACACATGTTAACTAATCTGATAAAAATAATACAGGTTTAACACATGTTACATAATTTGATAAAAATAAGACAGGTGTAACACATGTTACACTAACATGTTTACCTAATAGAAGAGCGTTAACACATGTTACACTAATATGTTTACCTAATCAGACAGGTTTAACACACGTTTACATCATTTGATAAAAATGAGACAGGTTTAACACATGTTACACTAATATGTTTACCTAATCAGGGAGGTTTAACACATGTTACACTAATATGTTTACCTAATCAGGGAGGTTTAACACATGTTACATAATTTGATAAAAATAAGACAGGTGTAACACATGTTACACTAACATGTTTACCTAATAGGAGAGGTTTAACACATAGTAATAAGACAGGTTTAACACATGTTACATCATTTGATAAAATTGAGACAGGTCTAACACATGTTACACTAATATGTTTACATCATTTGATAAAAATGAGACAGGTTTAACACATGTTACATCATTTGATAAAAATGAGACAGGTCTAACACATGTTACACTAATAGATCAAAAGCCCCAAACAAACAACCAAACCAACAAACAAACAACATGTTACACTAATGAGACAGGTCTAACACATGTTACACTAATAGACAGTTACTATTTAGATCAAAAGCCCCAAACAAACAACCAAACCAACAAAAAACAATTACTATTTAGATCAAAAGCCTCAAACAAGCAACCAAACCAAACATAACTTTTTATTTGTAAAATAAACGAGATCATCAACGATTAGATTATGAACTTTTCAAAGGTAACGAATATATATCAACAATAACATTCATTATCACAATTCTAAAAAAAATTTAATCCCTTTAAAACAAAAAAACCCAACAAACTATCAAATCTATTTTACCAATACACACACAAAATCATTCAACTTTTACCAAACAAATAACATTAAGACATGGAACCAGTCCATGTCATAAGTGTGTGTTCTTGGTGTTCTAACAACTTTCTCTCTCCAAAAACCCATGAACCAAATGATTTCTGACCTGCTTCTCTCTCACACACTTGTGTGTGTTCTTGGTGTTCTAATAACTTTCTCTCTCTAGAAACACATGCAACCGAATGATTCAGGCCTGCTTCTCTCACACACACTTGTGTGTGTGTTCTTGGTGTTCTTCATGAACACGAAGGAGAATCTTGTTTCTCTTTCTCTCACACACTTGTGTGTATGCTTTTGGTGTTTCTCTTTCTTTAACGATATTCAGGCTTGCTTCTCTCACACACACTTGTGTGTGTGTTCTTGGTGATTGAAACATGAAGAAAGAGAGAGGATGAGAGAATGGATGATGATGATGGTTTGATGGTGAATGTACAGATATTTTGAATTCTCAAAAGAGAAGAAAGAAGAAAGAGAAACAATGATGATCCTTTAATGCATGTCAAATCACATAATATTATAATATATATAATGTACTATAATTATGGTTGATTTTACCTAAATACCCTTCAAGTAACTTTATTGACTTTGTACCTCTATTTAATTTAATTCAAAAATGCTTCAAATTTTATGAGCCATTGGATGATCATGATCAATGGTCTAGATTGGGTTTCCTAGGTTTTCTAAGTAGAAATAAGTTTTCTATATAACCATGCCCTACATACATATATATATATACATATATATATACATAGGGAGCCGCTAAAATGAGAACTGTGACAACCCTCACTAAACCAGGTATCCGTACGACTTAATTAATAATTAATTACTGCTTAATTACTGTGCTTGCTTGAACTTGTGAATAAACTGCTACGTGAATACTGATACATGTACTTACTTGCATCATACTTTACTTACCGTCACTACATTATTTACATACTGAACCTTAGTGACAAACATGATGCACAAAAGCACAGTAGCACAATAAACGGATAACCCATTTGACATGCTGATAAAGCCAGCATCATGCAAACACTGCCTCTAAGGCCTGTATGAGCCAGAAATATTTTGCTACACTAGTGGTGAGTGTAGGGATACAAGGGTTGTAGAACTGCGTCTCTAGGAATAAGTACAATGACTGGATGTGCCTAAAACGTGCTCTAAGCACAAAAAATCAGCACTTTACATAATAATTTAGCTTTTAGCTACCTAATAAAGTGCCAAAACATGAGAAAAATATTACTAGACACTTTCCAAAGTGTCAGAAATGAGTTGTGTCACTAAAAAGGGTATTAACGACACTTTAAAGCTTTGTTAATCACTTTAACGGATTACTATCCAACCGAACAACCGGACTATACCCGGAACATGAAAATATTGTTATTTTCATTACTTATCTTTTTCTGAGCCAGTTAGGGTCCCTGAGTACCCTAACACCCGTCATAACACACTACACACAACTAACCGGGTTAAGCACTTAACTTACTTACTTAACCTAACTAATATCCAACTAATTAGTTGGAATCGGACCAAGACCCCTCCCCCCCCCCCCCTTTAGAAACCGTCCCCATGAGGGGGACACACCTTGTCCTTCAAATGAATATTATAATCCATGTGCTTAGTATCTAGATAGCACATAATCTTATGGTTAATAACCTTGAGAATTGTCTATAAGTTTAACACTAAACACACATGAACATTCACTTAGCTTTTCACTCAACACAACTCTCTCTCCCTCTCTACCTAGCTCACGGCCGAACACCCCTCTCAACATCCATCCATTTTCCATTCCATGCAAGCCATTCCAATCATCTACAAGTGATAAGGATCTCATACGAAGAAGCTTGGTGCAATCGGAAGGCGAAGGACCTCTTTATCTTGCTTTTATCCACCCTATTTGCGTCTAGATTCTTCCCTAGCCTCGAGATAGTGGTATGTTGCTTAAATCACCTTCTTGAACTATTTTAAAGTGGGTAATATGATTTGTAACGGTTAAAACTCGTAAACATACAAGATGATACACAAAAGTCTACTTAAAACACTAAAAATGGTGGTTAAAAGCTCATATGTTGTGTAAATCATGTAGTATTTGATTGGTGTGATTAATTGGACCCGATCTATGTTGTGGTAGCTCGGATCGTCATTTAACCCGGGTTGGTCATGATCATGGATCATGACATAAGGTTGTTTTGGAAGTAACGAGGGTTAAAGGATGAACTCTACCACACATAAATCATGAACTTGTGTAAAAGCGATTTTGTTTGTGAAATAGTGTTTAAAACTAGTAGATCTACGTATCTACAAGTGGTATTTTCAAAGGACCAAGTGTCAAGAAAAATCATACTTTCAAAGACGGATCTTACACTAACACGAATGGTTTTTAGAACACACAAGTGTGTAAACACTTGTGTAACATAAAGCTTCGACAAAGAACTAGTTTTGTCAAATTTTACAAGAAGTTGTAAAGATGGAATTTCTTTAAAAACAAGGTTTTTACAAAATCGGATTGTTTTATATAAAGATCCACTAAAAGTAATGGGATTTACTTCATAGTTTGGATAAATCACAAGTTCATGAAATTTATGCGATTTATATATATTTTAACTAGTTTGTGGTTTGAACATTGTTTTGATTGCATAAGAAGATTGTTGGTTTGATTTATAAAAGAAAATGATACGCTTGAAAGCGTGGCCGCCTCCAGTTACAGAGGAAACTCTGGCGAAATTTTTCCAAAAGCCTAACACTTAGAAATATTTTCACTATGAGTGTTAGAAATACATTTTGACTTGTTTTCAAATTATAGATTTCGCCACGACTTATTTACAAAATACCGGAGGTGGGATTTCGCAAAATAAAACGTGATACATATATATTTAGTATATATTTTTCACAACATCACTTGTATAAGTGTTTATGATTATTTTGCGAACTACGTAAATGTTATTTTTAGGGTAAAAATGATATTACTAAGTATTATTTTCGGAAAATCACATGTATTAAGATATAATGTTTTTGGGAAGAATATTTATATTTTGGAGTTAGGAATAAAATATATTAAGTGAGACTTAATAGTGTAATCCGAATTATACGAACGCACATGTATTAAATCCCCATCCTTGGGAAGGAAAATAACTACCAAGTATATACAGAATGTAAACACGAAATAGTTGCCTAACTATTTCCCAAAAACTTAAACCATAAAGCTAAGGCACGGCCGTCTGTCTAATAGAATTAGTACGTGTAGGTCGTCACACAGCTGTTTGATTTGGAGGCATACTTGGTAGAGACGCACCACAGTGAGTTCATATCCCCCTTTTCTCTAACTGTTTTCAGTTTTCTTAACTGCGGGGGTGAAATACATGTTACTTCGATTACAAGTACTTTATACATGGTATGGTTAGCGTAAGGAGGTTTACTACTTAGATCATGTCAGTGGGTAGGAGCAATATGAGGCCATTAGTCCTCATGGCAGGACCGAGGGACAGGAGCGGTAGATCTATCTGGGTGTAGCGAGCCCAGCCCCAGGCCAAACTAGAAACGGACCTTGGGGTGACTTTGTCCACATACTAATGCCGTGGCGAAATCTGCTAGGTTTGAGTCTCCCTATTTGCACTTCGCATATATCAGTGGCCTTGCAAACCATTGGTGATCTCAACTCCCTTATTTGCTACATACCAAGACTATTTTTATACTCACAAAGGTTTACTTACTCACTTACACATGAACTCGCTCAACATTATTGTTGATTTTTCAACTTACATGTATTTCAGGGAATTAAAGGATCTGGCGCGGTATGACACGTTTTCCCGCTGCACTAGTTACGAGGTCATCCGGGTTTAGGGAATGTGACTCTTTCCTGGACAAGTCACAGTCCTTGAACTATGCTTATGTTATGTTGTGTTTGTTGAACAATGTTTATGTCGTTAGGAGGTGTTTCTGTTAAGACAATGTGGTTGTATTTGGTTTTTAAAACTAAATCGAATGGATGATCTTGCATGGTTTTATTTCATATAGCTTTGTTATGGTTAAGCTATGGTATTAAGAAGTCACACCAAATTAACCACGCTTCCGCAAAGCCAGGGTGTGACAGCTTGGTATCAGAGCTCTGATCATAGCGAACTAGGATTCCTTCTCGAGTCTAGACTATGATCACTAGGGCTCTCATGAAAACATTTTTACTGCATACCATTTAAGTCCAGATCCAAAACGTTTTTACAAACAAATGTTGAGCACATTTTATATATTATTATTTTAGGCTCAGTCTTGGAGGCTGAGGCTCGGTCTTGGAGACCGAAGCTCGATCTAAGAAATCGAGGTAGATGGCTAGTAAGACTAGGAAGAGTAGGCTCAGTCTTGGAGGCTGAGGCTCGGTCTTAGAGGCCGAGGCTCGATCTAAGAGGTCGAGGTAGATGATAGAGCAGTCTTAGAGACTGGGAAGAATTTGGCTAGTGGGACTAGGAATGTCAGTCTAGGAGACTGGGAGGCTAGTGGGACTAAGAGAATTATTTGATTGACTAACATGTCTATATGATTATATGATTGATTATTATACGTATATGTGTTTGTGTTACAAACGATGCTTTCATCATGTACTAGAAAGATGGACACTACGAATCCCATGGCCATAGTATCAGACGACATAGTTTCATCGAAGCACGAGGTGTACATTTCCGATACTACCGGCACAGACAATGACGACTTTCAGCCCTTTTGCGCTGCCTGAAGTCGTAGCAGAGCCTACTGATGGCCATCTTGTTGGGAATTTGCCCCCTTGCTGCTTATCCTGTGGTTGATATGCCCCCCCCCCCCCCGACGTGGCCTCTGACGACGATAACGATCTACTAGAGGAGGACCCATTCGAGGGCAGGGCCCTATTGCTGCTGGTATTAGCCTACTGCATGCGGACGCTCCTGCAGGGGAAACCCATGCCCATTCCCCTGTCCCAGACTCATTTGAGTTTCTGACATCCGCATTTTCGCATATACAGGGAGTGCAGCACCATTCACACGACGCCGACCCTGATACGGCATCATCAGCTGCACCGGTTCCCGCACCCAGCTTTGAGTTTGATCACAGTATTGAGGGTGATCTTGTTCTTCCACCTGGTTTTGATCCAGACCATGACCTTGAGTTCATACACTTAGACCAGCCCTTGGAGGATCCTGTAACCCCCTGTGTTTGTTGATCCAGCTGATCTTGAGATGGGGTTTTTGATCCGGAGCCAGCCGTGGCCCCTGAGCCAGGCGTTGCTCCTGACCCCGCATTGGAGCATGACCCTGTTCATGCCGATGCACCTGCTGTTGCTCCTTGATTGATCATCTGCTTGGACGAGAGAAAATTTGGGGTAACTGTGCAAGACAATTTATTATTACGGGGGCCCACGTAATAACGACTTATAGTGCACAGAAATCCTGGTGGACTCTGCGGGTCAAGCTAATGAAAACCAATGTAGTAGGAAACATCTAAAACACGAATGACCAAGGCGAGGCGATGTAGCCTCGAGTTCATTCTATTACAAGCAACAAGCCAAATTGGCAAACCTATTTGAAGGCTCAGAAATTTATTTCCCCACTCATACATTGAGTATATTTGCGTGTGAAATTGGGTGATTACATGATGTCTTATGTTGCTATATACCTCATAGACAATTGAAACGTTGTCTAACCCGCTTCACACCACTTCGACAAAAGAGAATGTCACCCAGACGTGACACAAACACCAGTACGTTGCCAAGGACAGAAGCCGAGCTGCAAGAGCGCATCTCACAGATAAATGCACGACATGAAGCCCTCCGCTCTAAGCACAGCAATGGCACTACTGGAAATAACCCTCCAACTGGCTGCACCTATAAGCAGTTCCTGACCTGCAAGCCTTTGAACTTCGACGGAACAGGAAGCGCCGTTGCATTTGTTCGTCGGTCCAAAAAGATTGACTCCATTCCAAGAATGAGTGACTATTCATCCCAACAGGGTGTTACCTATATCCCGGGGTTATTTCTAAATAACTCACTCTCATGGTGAAACCTTCAGTTTCAGACCCTTGGCACAGACGCTGCTTATGCACTGAGCTGGGACGAGCTCAAGGAAACGATTGAGAAGAAATGTTGTTTTAGGACTGGAATTCAGAAGCTTGAGGTGGAGTTCAGGAATTTGAAAATAGACGAACCAGAAATTCCTGAACTTGTCCAGCAATCGCACGACTTGTCTAGGGTCGTCCCCTACTAAGTCATTGACGTTGTATGATACAGTTGTGTACTTGTAAGCTTTACATTGTGGTCTCAATTTGTGGCAATGCAATCGCAGTATTCTCATCACTTGTGATGTTTGATTTATTGTTTATGTTCTATGACAAGAGATGTTATGTGGTTGATTTATTTATAGCACGAGATGTTATGTGTTGATATTGTTGAATACATACGAACATTTTACTTGCTATGACCTAACCTACGTGAAACATCTTTTAGAAGATGCCACCAAGACGCGAAATGCGCATGCCCACCTCAGAGGCGGAACTTCAAGAGATAATTGCTGCAGCTATAGCACAGCACGAGGCCCTACGCTCCGAACCTATCAGAGGTACCTCAGAAAATAACGGTTGTTCCTACTGGCACTTCCTCAACTACAAGCCTCCGAAGTTCGACGGCACTGGAGGTGCCATAGCTTTTGTGAAATGGATCGAAAGTATGGATTCCATCTTTCAAGTGAGCGGTTGTACGCCGGAACAACAAGTCCTATACGTTTCTGAGCTGTTTCTAGATGAAGCCCGATTATGGTGGAATCTTCAGACCCATATAAAGGGCAGCATATGCATTAACCTGGGGTGAACTGAAAGGAATGATGCATAAGAAGTATTGCCCCCAAACGGAAACCCAGAAGTGGGAAGATGAATTTCGGAGCCTGATGATGGAAGGTCCGAAGGTGTTGGAGTACGTGCAAAGACTTCATGATTCGTCACGAGTTGTTCCGTACCTGGTGAAACCAGAATTAAAGAAATTGGAACAATTCATTTGGGAACTGGCGCCTCAAGTCTAGAGCTTGATGACAACATCAACGCCACCAACAACTGATGTTGCAAGTAAGATGGGTCTGGCACTCGTTACGGAGGCAATTAGACTAGAAAAACTTGCAAACCCTGACAAGGAGACTCAGGTAGAGTCGTCTGGAAAGAACAAAAGGAAGCTTACCGAAGATACCCAAACGAATAAGGATGAACAAAGATCTATTCGAGGTTGTTTTGACTGCGGGGACAAAGGGCATTTCAAGAAAGACTGCCCTAACAACAAATAGGCCAATGATAAGATTTACTTAGAAACTAAACCAAGACGTGCCGGGTGCAAGTATCACCACAGGTGTGGATGTCGAAGGTCTAGGTGCGGGAGGAAAGGACACAACAAGGATGGTTGTGGGATGAAGAGTCCCAGACAAGGAAAAAACAGTAACAACGTTCAAGGTGGAAATGGGAAAGGAAATGGCCGAGTGTCAGGATGCTTCCATTGTGGGGATGTTGGACATCTTAAGAGGGAATGCCCGAAGTTGAAACAAGACCGTGAAAGGACATCCAACATCGGAGCTTGTGAAGTATGCCAGGATCCAGGCGTGACTACTGGTACGTTCTCTATCAACCAAAACTTTTGCATCTATTTTGTTTGATACTGGTGCCAATTATAGCTTCGTATCGTTAGAATTTAAGAATACGCTTGGTTTAACCGCTAGTAAGTTAGATATTCCCTACTCAATCGAATTGGCCAATGGGAAGTTAGTAGAAGCCAACGAAGTTATCAGAGGTTATGTGATCGAATTAGGAGAGCGTGAGTTTGCTGTGGATCTACTACCAGTCCAGTTGGGAAGCTTCGACGTGGTGGTAGGAATGGATTGGTTATCAGGCAACAAGGCTGAGATAGTTTTTCACGAAAAGGTCGTTCGTATCCCAACCGAAGATGGTGAGACGATTGTGGTTCATGGTGAAAAGCGCGATACGCCGTTAAGATTTATCAGCTGCCTGAAAGCGCGAAAGTATTTGCAGAATGGATGTGTTGCCTTCCTGGCACACATTGTGGATAAGAAGGCTGCTGAGCCAAGAATCGAAGACATCCCAGTCGTGAGGGAATATCCAGAAGTCTTCCCAGAGGACTTACCTGGACTGCCACCTCAGAGACAAGTAGAGTTCCGCATTGACTTAGTTCCAGGCGCCGCGCCTGTGGCTAAGGCACCCTATAGACTTGCTCCGTCTGAGATGCAGGAACTGTCGACACAACTTCAAGAGTTGTTAGACAAGGGATTTATCCGACCAAGCTTCTCGCCTTGGGGAGCTCCAGTCCTGTTTGTCAAGAAGAAGGACGGTAGTTTTCGTATGTGCATCGACTACCGGGAGCTGAACAAGCTGACGATCAAGAATAGATATCCTCTGCCAAGAATTGATGATCTGTTTGACTAACTACAAGGCTCAAGCTTTTATTCAAAGATCGATTTGCGATCCGGATACCATCAGTTAAGAATACAAGAGGAGAGTATCCCGAAGACAGTTTTCAGAACTCGTTATGGACACTACGAGTTCCTTGTTATGACGTTTGGTTTGACAAACGCACCTGCAGTCTTTACGGACTTGATGAATAGAGTTTGCAAGCCGTACTTAGACAAGTTCGTGATTGTGTTTATCGACGACATCTTGATTTATTCAAGAACAAAGGATGAGCACGAACAACATCTAAGAGCTATTTTGGAGCTGCTAAAGAAAGAACAGCTGTATGCCAAATTCTCTAAGTGCGAATTTTGGCTACGTGAAGTCCAATTTCTTGGACATGTGGTTAATGGAAATGGAATCCATGTTGATCCCACAAAGGTCAAAGCGATCAAGAATTGGGAAACGCCTACGACGCCAACCGAGATTCGACAATTCTTGGGTTTGGCGGGCTACTATCGAAGGTTCATCGAGGATTTCTCAAAGATCGCTCAACCATTGACGCTCCTCACGCAGAAAGATAAGAAGTTTGATTGGGGAATCAAACAGGAAGAAGCGTTCCAGATATTGGAGGATAAGCTCTGTAATGCGCCAATCTTAGCACTACCGGAAGGTACAGATGATTTTGTGGTATACTGCGACGCCTCGCGACAAGGATTGGGTTGCGTGTTGATGCAACGCCAGAAGGTTATTGCTTACGCATCGCGCTAATTGAAAGTGCACGAAAAGAACTATACCACACATGATTTGGAGCTTGGCGCAGTGGTTTTTGCATTAAAGATCTGGAGACACTACCTTTATGGTACGAAGTGTACAATTTTTTTACAGATCACAAGAGCCTACAACACATATTCAACCAGAAGGAGCTGAATATGAGGCAAAGACGTTGGGTTGAGTTGCTGAACGATTACGACTGCGAGATAAAGTATCATCCAGGGAAGGCGAATGTGGTCGCCGATGCCCTAAGTCGAAAGGAGAGGATCAAGCCCATAAGGGTTAGGGCTTTAGAAATGATTATCCGAACCGATCTTTCCTTGCGCATTCGTGCCGCGCAGAAAGAAGCTCTCAAGGAAGGAAACCTTGAAGAAGAATATCTCCGTGGGATGGAGAAGCTACTGGTACCAAACGAGGAAGGAACGTTATGTTTTGAGAAAAGGATTTGGGTTCCTTGGTTTGGAGGTTTAAGGAAGGTTATTTTCGATGAAGCTCACAAATCGCGGTACTCTATCTACCCTGGAGCGGATAAGATGTACCAGGATCTCAAAGATTATTATTGGTGGCCTAGGATGAAAGGCGATGTTGCTGTTTATGTGAGCAAATGTTTAACATGCGCTAAGGTGAAAGCCGAATACCAGAAGCCTTCAGGACTTCTGCAACAACCTGAGATTCCCAAGTGGAAATGGGAACAAATCTCAATGGATTTTATTACAAAGTTGCCAAGAACGCCAAGAGGCCATGACACTATTTGGGTAATAGTGGATCGATTAACGAAGTCAGCACACTTCTTACCTATCAGAGAGAAGGATAATACGAGCAAGTTGGCTGAAATTTACATGAGAGAGATCGTCGCACGACATGGAGTGCCTCTCTCAATCATCTCTGATAGAGACGGAAGGTTTGTGTCAAGGATATGGCAATCCTTCCAAGAAGCTTTTGGCTCACAATTAAATCTGAGCACTGCGTTTCATCCGCAAACTGACGGTCAAAGCGAGCGAACGATACAGACTTTGGAAGACATGCTGAGAGCGTGTGTTATGGATTTGGGCGGTAGCTGGGATAAGCATTTGCCTTTGGTCGAATTTTCATACAACAACAGCTACCACACCAGTATTGGTGTTGCGCCATTTGAAGCCCTTTACGGACGCAAGTGCCAATCACCCCTATGCTGGGCTGACGCAGGTGATAGGCAGCTTGCTGGTCCCGAAATCGTCCAAGAGACGACGGACAAGATTGCGCAGATTCTAAAACGCATCGAAGCAGCTCGCCAGAGACAGAAAGCCTATGCGGATCCAAACCGGAAACACTTGGAATTTCAAGTTGGAGAAATGGTGTTATTGAAAGTTTCACCCTGGAAGGGTGTGGCACGCTTCGGAAAGCGTGGGAAGTTAAATCCGCGCTACATTGGTCCTTTCAGAATTCTGGAAAGAATAGGACTGGTAGCATACAAGTTGGACCTACCTGCTGAACTCCATTTAGTCCACGATACATTTCATGTATCCAACCTGAAGAAAAGTCCAACTCAAGATAACATTTCCATTCCCATCGACGAGATCCATGTTGACGACACGCTCCATTTCGTTGAAGAACCGGTTGAGGTTACGGATTGGAAAGTAAACAAGACCCGCCGGAGCAGTGTCAAGCTCGTCAAAGTTCGTTGGAATGCCAGACATGGTCCTGAATACACCTGGGAGTGTGAGGACCGGATGAAAGAGAAATACCCCCACTTATTTCCTAAGAACCCTGCATCTAGTAGCAGAACTTAAATTTCGGGACGAAATTTTTCTAACGGGGGGAGAATGTGACAACCCTCACTAAACCAGGTATCCGTACGACTTAATTAATAATTAATTACTGCTTAATTACTGTGCTTGCTTGAACTTGTGAATAAACTGCTACGTGAATACTGATACATGTACTTACTTGCATCATACTTTACTTACTGTCACTACATTATTTACATACTGAACCTTAGTGACAAACATGATGCACAAAAGCACAGTAGCACAATAAACGGATAACCCATTTGACATGCTGATAAAGCCAGCATCATGCAAACACTGCCTCTAAGGCCTGTATGAGCCAGAAATATTTTGCTACACTAGTGGTGAGTGTAGGGATACAAGGGTTGTAGAACTGCGTCTCTAGGAATAAGTACAATGACTGGATGTGCCTAAAACGTGCTCTAAGCACAAAAAATCAGCACTTTACATAATAATTCAGCTTTTAGCTACCTAATAAAGTGCCAAAACATGAGAAAAATATTACTAGACACTTTCCAAAGTGTCAGAAATGAGTTGTGTCACTAAAAAGGGTATTAACGACACTTTAAAGCTTTGTTAATCACTTTAACGGATTACTATCCAACCGAACAACCGGACTATACCCGGAACATGAAAATATTGTTATTTTCATTACTTATCTTTTTCTGAGCCAGTTAGGGTCCCTGAGTACCCTAACACCCGTCATAACACACTACACACAACTAACCGGGTTAAGCACTTAACTTACTTACTTAACCTAACTAATATCCAACTAATTAGTTGGAATCGGACCAAGACCCCCCGCCCTTTAGAAACCGTCCCCATGAGGGGGACACACCTTGTCCTTCAAATGAATATTATAATCCATGTGCTTAGTATCTAGATAGCACATAATCTTATGGTTAATAACCTTGAGAATTGTCTATAAGTTTAACACTAAACACACATGAACATTCACTTAGCTTTTCACTCAACACAACTCTCTCTCCCTCTCTACCTAGCTCACGGCCGAACACCCCTCTCAACATCCATCCATTTTCGATTCCATGCAAGCCATTCCAATCATCTACAAGTGATAAGGATCTCATACGAAGAAGCTTGGTGCAATCGGAAGGCGAAGGACCTCTTTATCTTGCTTTTATCCACCCTATTTGCGTCTAGATTCTTCCCTAGCCTCGAGCTAGTGGTATGTTGCTTAAATCACCTTCTTAAACTATTTTAAAGTGGGTAATATGATTTGTAACGGTTAAAACTCGTAAACATACAAGATGATACACAAAAGTCTACTTAAAACACTAAAAATGGTGGTTAAAAGCTCATATGTTGTGTAAATCATGTAGTATTTGATTGGTGTGATTAATTGGACCCGATCTATGTTGTGGTAGCTTGGATCGTCATTTAACCCGGGTTGGTCATGATCATGGATCATGACATAAGGTTGTTTTGGAAGTAACGAGGGTTAAAGGATGAACTCTACCACACATAAATCATGAACTTGTGTAAAAGCGATTTTGTTTGTGAAATAGTGTTTAAAACTAGTAGATCTACGTATCTACAAGTGGTATTTTCAAAGGACCAAGTGTCAAGAAAAATCATACTTTCAAAGACGGATCTTACACTAACACGAATGGTTTTTAGAACACACAAGTGTGTAAACACTTGTGTAACATAAAGCTTCGACAAAGAACTAGTTTTGTCAAATTTTACAAGAAGTTGTAAAGATGGAATTTCTTTAAAAACAAGGTTTTTACAAAATCGGATTGTTTTATATAAAGATCCACTAAAAGTAATGGGATTTACTTCACAGTTTGGATAAATCACAAGTTCATGAAATTTATGCGATTTATATATATTTTAACTAGTTTGTGGTTTGAACATTGTTTTGATTGCATAAGAAGATTGTTGGTTTGATTTATAAAAGAAAATGATACGCTTGAAAGCGTGGCCGCCTCCAGTTACAGAGGAAACTCTGGCGAAATTTTTCCAAAAGCCTAACACTTAGAAATATTTTCACTATGAGTGTTAGAAATACATTTTGACTTGTTTTCAAATTATAGATTTCGCCACGACTTATTTACAAAATACCGGAGGTGGGATTTCGCAAAATAAAACGTGATACATATATATATATATATATTTAGTATATATTTTTCACAACATCACTTGTATAAGTGTTTATGATTATTTTGCGAACTACGTAAATGTTATTTTTAGGGTAAAAATGATATTACTAAGTATTATTTTTGGAAAATCACATGTATTAAGATATAATGTTTTTGGGAAGAATATTTATATTTTGGAGTTAGGAATAAAATATATTAAGTGAGACTTAATAGTGTAATCCGAATTATACGAACGCACATGTATTAAATCCCCATCCTTGGGAAGGAAAATAACTACCAAGTATATACAGAATGTAAACACGAAATAGTTGCCTAACTATTTCCCAAAAACTTAAACCATAAAGCTAAGGCACGGCCGTCTGTCTAATAGAATTAGTACGTGTAGGTCGTCACACAGCTGTTTGATTTGGAGGCATACTTGGTAGAGACGCACCACAGTGAGTTCATATCCCCCTTTTCTCTAACTGTTTTCAGTTTTCTTAACTGCGGGGGTGAAATACATGTTACTTCGATTACAAGTACTTTATACATGGTATGGTTAGCGTAAGGAGGTTTACTACTTAGATCATGTCAGTGGGTAGGAGCAATATGAGGCCATTAGTCCTCATGGCAGGACCGAGGGACAGGAGCGGTAGATCTATCTGGGTGTAGCGAGCCCAGCCCCAGGCCAAACTAGAAACGGACCTTGGGGTGACTTTGTCCACATACTAATGCCGTGGCGAAATCTGCTAGGTTTGAGTCTCCCTATTTGCACTTCACATATATCAGTGGCCTTGCAAACCATTGGTGATCTCAATTCCCTTATTTGCTACATACCAAGACTATTTTTATACTCACAAAGGTTTACTTACTCACTTACACATGAACTCGCTCAACATTATTGTTGATTTTTCAACTTACATGTATTTCAGGGAATTAAAGGATCTGGCACGGTATGGCACGTTTTCCCGCTGCACTAGTTATGAGGTCATCCGGGTTTAGGGAATGTGACTCTTTCCTGGACAAGTCACAGTCCTTGAACTATGCTTATGTTATGTTGTGTTTGTTGAACAATGTTTATGTCGTTAGGAGGTGTTTCCATTAAGACAATGTGGTTGTATTTGGTTTTTAAAACTAAATCGAATGGATGATCTTGCATGGTTTTATTTCATATAGCTTTGTTATGGTTAAGCTATGGTATTAAGAAGTCACACCAAATTAACCACGCTTCCGCAAAGCCAGGGTGTGACAAGAACCACCTACAGTTGTAAGAACCGCGAGAACCACTCTCAACCAATCAGATATGACAACCCAAAGGGTATTTTGGTGATTTACCCCAAATGTCAAATCCCTCTTCTCTCTTCATTTAAATCACTGGATTTTTAATTACCTCTCTCCTCTCTCATTTAAATCTCATCTCTCTTGTTTCTTTTGAGCAATTTTCGAAATCCTCTCATCTGGATCTTAAAATGAAATAACTTATCTCCTTCACCTCCATTTTTTGGCTTCAAATCACCGTGTAGAATGGAATCAAAGGGTAAGGATTCATTCTAGCATCAATTTATCGGTGTATTATAGATATAGAAACTGAATCCGTGAAGAATGGGTATAAGTTTATGTGTGGCCGCCATGGTGGTGCCCGATGACCTCCACCGTCACCTCTTCCGCCGCCATGGTGGTGCACGACGACCTCCACCGTCACCCCTTCCGCCGCTACCTGTGACCTCCACTCCTTCCTCCGCCACCTATTCAGGTCACCTACACCCACCTGTGATTGATTTATGTTGTTGATATTGGGGGGTTTTTTGTTGGATCGAGTTTGTGACCCTAAACAGTCAGTTAAGGCAGTTCATCTTAGTTTACAGAGGCGGAATCAAAGTAAACCAAGTCACAACAGCTTGTTCCTTTCAATTCTTTTCTATTAACACTTTTCCGAGACTTTACAATGAGTTCTGATAAAAATCCGGCAGCACCTTGTCTCTCACACACATACTAGTCCGCTTCAAATGACAACACTACAACCCTATTTATATTTGATGCATGTTCGCTTGAAATGACACATTGTTGCTTCAAGCGAACTCATATGATTGAGTTTCAAGCGGACACACATGATTGGGGTTTCGCTTGAACATGACACTATGTCATTTCAAGCGAACTCACCTATATTATACATTTACAAACCCTAATTCAAATCTATTGTGTGCTTGTCCATCCTATCTAGAAATAAGACTTGATTAAGACGTAGTCAGAAGACATTCAGTGCACCAACAGACTCCCCCTTGGATGTTGACGAAGTCTTCAGCGTCAAGTCTTTAGTCTTAGTCTCTTTCCAGCTTTGTCATTGTAAAAACTTTCTCTTCACAGGTTCAGGAACTCAACCTAGTTCCATCTTCAAACTCCCCTTTGATTGTTGATCCGGAAATCTGACTCCCCCTTTCGCAGACTCCCCCTCTCGATCAGCTAGGGCTCAAATTCTGATTCAAACTTTGACATTTTGTTGCCATGGAGATTCCTGTTACCTGTATATACTCTACCTAAATATAAGATATATGACAATAATAGTTTTAATCCAAACTTACTTTTTAGCCTTCAGTGTTAGAAATCCACTTAAGTATTCAAGTCCAAGTTAATGACCCTGATTACTCAATTTATCTCCCAAGTCCAATTTAATGACCTTGGATGATCTGAGATAATACACACTGACATTTTGTTCAATTTGATTTTCTGAAAATTTACAAGTTTCAAATTAATGAACTTGCTTAAACTTTTCAACTTCTCAAACTTATCATGTTTCAGCTCATGACTCATACTCCAGTCCAGAAATCTCCTGCATCTGCTTTCAACTTTCGAATCCGAAGATCAACTCTCCACTTTGGTTTGTCAAAAATAAAGCAGAAATGAAAAATCTTTTTGGATTTTTATTAAAACTTCTAAACTAGAAATGAAATACAGAACTAAAATGCAGTAAAAGTAAACTATTTACAAACATATTTTTGATTAAGCGTGTTAGGGAATCATATCAGCTATCCGACAAGTCACAAGTACCGTTAAGCTTCAATTACATACTCAAAATTAAACAATTCGCGTAGATTGTCGATATACTGATCCACTTAAATTTTCACACAATTTTCAATCTGTTCAGGATACGGATTTAGTGTTTTAGAGACTTAAACTTATACGTGTGTCCCACCTCTTGAATATACTCCCGTATCCAGATCCCAATATTCAGTCTTACAGGTAAGTATTACACAAATGATATCTGTAAGGGGTTAATAAATTATGAAAAATCATGAGAGCTCAGCTCAGAACTACCGTTCAGCAGAGAGATCATGACTCAACTTGGGTGTGTCCCCTTTAGAGGATCTTTTTTACAACAGCATTGCTAAGCAATTTTATTGTCTTATCATATATGCTGAGGGTGATGCTATGTTTCAAGCATTGCGGAAAGTATTATTCGAGGACTAGGTCAGAACTTCCATTCAGCAGAAGTCCCGGAATAATACCCCAGATATCACTGAGTATAAAAACCTAGTATATCAGAAAAAGGAATCTTTCAAACGAGATTTCAGGGGTTACCTATATATCCAAGTAGTGTTCCATTCGAAATAAGCAAGTAAAGATTTAAGTTTATATCCCGAACAAACCTACTAAATGTGTAAAGACCTATCGGCATATCATCAGCGAGACTGTTTAACACATTTACACATTCCATTTCTTTAGCATACTGTAACTGTCAAGCCGATGTACTATCATTTTCCCTTTTTACACAAGCTCTTTTCTGGTTTTCTATTGTTTTTGGATTTTTAAAATATCTCATGTTTTTGTATTTTTGTCATTTTTTATTGTTTTTGTATTTTCTGAAATATTACCCTATACTCCCCCTAAATACCAAAATAGGTAAAAAATCGACAAACCATTGTAGATTGCTTCTCAACATCATCTACAATGTTTCCTTCATCAACGCCAAGAATCTCCTCCAACACCGATAAAAGCTTCATACCGTTCAATTTTTGCAAATATTGAAAACGTGTTTTGTCAAATGCTTTGGTATGTAAATCAGCTTTTTGATCGTCAGTGTGGATTTTCTCAATTCGTATCAACTTCTTCTCGAAACAATCACGAATGAAGTGATGACGAATTTCAATATGTTTCGTTTTAGCGTGATGTACTGGATTTTTAGTAATGTTAATAGCTGCCTCATTATCAACAAAGATAGGGGTGTTTAGAAATTGCAAACCGTAGTCGCGCATCTGTTGCTGGATCCACAAGATCTGAGAGAAACAACTGCTAGCAGATACATACTCCGCTTCACATGTGGATAAAGCCACAGAGGTTTGCTTTTTGCATTGCCAAGTGACCAATCGTGATCTGAAAAACTGGCACCCTGCTGTTGTTGATTTAGCGTTAACTTTACAGCATCCGAAATCAGAATCGGAGTACCCTTCGAGCGTGAAATCGCCTTCTCTTGGATACCACAACCCCAATGATGGAGTTCCTTTCAGGTAGCGTAATATCCTTTTCACAATCACCATATGCGAAGCTCTCGGGTTAGATTGAAATCTTGCTGCGAGGCAGGTTGGGTACATAATATCGGGTCTTGAAGCTGTCAAATACATCAACGATCCGATCATGGAACGATACATCGTTTCATCTACCTTCTCTCCGGTGAGATCAGGGTTTATCCCATGATTCGTTGCTAATGGGGTGGAAGCTGGAGTAGAACCTGACATCCCGAATTTCTCCAAGATATCATGAACGTACTTCGTTTGATGTATGAAAATTCCTTTAGGTAGTTGATCAACCTGCAGTCCCAAAAAGAATTTCATCTCACCCATCGATGACATTTCGAATTTCTGCTTCATAACTCGTTCAAAATCTTTGCATAGATCCTCATTTGTTGACCCAAATATGATGTCGTCCACATATATTTGAACTATCAGAAGATGACCATCGACCTCTTTGGTGAAGAGAGTGGCATCCACTTTTCCACGGATAAAACTGTTGGCTAGTAGGTGTTGAGACAATGTCTCGTACCAAGCTCTCGGGGCCTGGTGTAAACCATACAGCGCTTTGTCTAGCAAGTAGACCTTGTCTTTTTGAAGTGGATCGGTGAAGCCCGATGGCTGACCGACATATACCTCCTCTTTTACTTTACCGTAAAGAAACGCCGATTTCACATCTAACTGATATACTTTGAAGTTTTTCCATGATGCAAATGCTAGGAAGATTCTGATCGCTTCTAGTCGAGCTACAGGAGCATACACTTCAGTGAAATCTATCCCCTCCTGCTGACTGAAACCCTGGACAACGAGTCGAGCTGTGTTACGAACCACAACTCCTCTATCGTCTCTCTTACATTTGAACACCCATTTAGTGTTTATCTTCCTTTGACCATCAGGCAAATCCACTAACTTCCACACTCCCAACTTTTCAAATTGGCTCAGTTCCTCCTGCATTGCATTGACCCAACAATCTTCAGTAAGCACCTCTTTATAAGTCCTTGGTTCAACCTGCGAGATAAAACAACTCAATGAGAATTCAGTTTGCAAAGGAGCAACTTTTGTATAAAAGCATGTAAGCCCTTTATCAAACTGTCTTCGAGTGCGGACGCCTGTCTGCAATTCTCCGATTATCAACTCCTCTGGATGATATGAAAGAGTTCATGGCATCACTTCGCCTGGAACATCTACATCACCTTCCAGATTAGTAACATTCTGATTTGCATCTTGTTCACTGACTGGGTTTGTTTGACTTGAAATCTGAATTTGCTCCCCCTCAGAATCTGAATCACCACGATCAAATACTGGCATGTTCTCAGATTCTTGATTATCATTCTGTGCCGACTGATTATCTTGAGCAACTTCATCTTGTTGGACATTATCATGTTCACCAGCATTGCTTGGACCTGCTTCATCATCATTTGAAGCTCGTTGCGGTCTTCTTGAATACTCAGCTGGGAACCTTTCCTGCGATTCTTCATACTCTCTCAGAATATCCAACTCATCAAAGAAATCTTCTTCTACATCATTTTCTTCTTCCATGTCAAACGAATCCCACAATTTATCATAATTAAAACGCCATGAGTCACCAGGATTTTGAGGCGGCATAGTGTACCCCTGACACTCAACATGTTGTGCTTCGATGATCTGCTTCAGACTTGGAACAAAGACCCGTCTTTGTGGACTTGAGTACCCCATAAATATTCCTTCAATACTCTTTGGACCAAACTTACCAAAAGGCTCTAGAACTGTACAAGGAGACCCAAACGGTTCTAAAAACTTCAGGTTCGGTTTGCGGTTATTGATCAACTCAAAGCATGTTTTGTTGAATTTCTTGACAGTGAGAACCCGGTTGAGTGTATAGCATGCGGCGGAAACTGCTTCTGCCCAAAAATTTATCGGTAGCTTTGAATCAGCAAGCATTGTTCTAGCCGTTTCGATTAGCGTCCTGTTTTTGCGTTCTGCGACTCCATTCTGCTGCGGAGTGTACGGAGCACTAAACTCATGCAATATACCTCTTTCATCACAATATTCTTCCATCTTGTTGTTCTTGAACTCAGTACCATTATCACTTCTAATTCTTTTGATACGCCTTTGGTACAGATTTTCAATCTTTCTGAACAACGCCATCAAACTATCAAACGTCTCATCTTTCGACTTCAAGAATGATACCCACGAAAATCTGGAATAATCATCAGTAACCACAAGACAGTAGAGATCCCCTGTAATACTATTGACATTTACTGGACCAAACAAATCCATATGTAGTCTCTCTAACGGTTTGGAAACTGAATTGACTTGCTTTTTAGGGTGTGACTTTTTCTTCTGCTTGCCTGTGATGCAACTAATGCACTCCCCTTCCAGATGAAAACCTTTGATATTAACTCCAAGAACTAAATCATTATGCACCAGGTGATTCATTTTCCTCAGGTGAATATGACCCATCTTCCGGTGCCACAACTTCGATTCTTTCTCTGTTGCTCTAGACACAAAACAATGAGCCTGACCCGTGGTTGTAGTAGCTACACTCATGTCCAACACGTACAGATCATTGACTCTTGGTGCCCACATGATAATCCATTCTTCAGGAATAACAAATCCTGGTTTCAAGATCAAACATTCTTTGTCTGTGAAGTGAGTGGTATACATCCTGTCACAAATCTACGAGATGCTCAGCAGATTATTCTCCAGCTCAGCAATATAGTTAACTCTTTCAAACGTAACAATCCCATTGGATAACGTTCCTTCACCAACAATTCTACCACCTTGGTTTCCTGCAAATCACACATAACCACCATTGAAATTTCTAACGTCGTACAACAATGCAGTCTTCCCTATCATATGTCGAGACGCTCCACTATCCATAATCCATCGTGAAATAGCTCTCGGAAGTTCCTGCACATATCACAAATTGATTTAAAAGCACATTTCAATTAAGATGCCGATTCATGCTTCACGATTACCAACTAGGAAGCTCCGGCAAGTCCAAAATCTTTAGTGAGATTTTGATGCTACCCAAGCCTCTTTCGACTTAGGTAACTGGACTTTAACGTGAGATTTTATAGTGTAAAGTGGCGGAAAATTTTTGTCATTCATTTTTAAACTTTCCTCAGATCCAACCTCAACCTTTTTGTATAAGAAAAACTCATCTATCTTAAGTTGGCCGGTTGGTTGATTTTTCTTTTGAACATTCTTCTTCTCTGGTGGAGTAGAAGACTGTTTCTCCAATTTTTCATAATAATCCAAAGGAACATCCATCTTTACCGGTGTGGTAGAAGATGATTGTTTTTCCAACTCTGAAACCTTTGGTTTTTCAACAACTTTTGGCTTCCATGTTTGTTGAGATGAAGCAACCCATTTATAGAATTTGTCATTTTTAGTTACCACATTCTTAACATGTTCAATTTTGACTTTTGTTTTCTCATTTTTCAAAATTTTCTCAACAACCAATGGAGCTTTTCCTTTTGCATTAACCTTCTTCTTATAACTCTCAACAACTTCAGTCTTAGGCTTGAAATTGGTGCAATTTCTTGCAATGTGACCAACTTTATTGCATCTAAAACACGTACGAGTATCAACTACCCGACTTGTGCCTTCAGACTGAGGTTGTAAAGCCCTCTTCGCAAAGAACTCTTCATTTGATTTTGAAAAAAAATCATTTTCCTCATCAGAAAGTGAACTTGAACCGTTCACAAACACTTTCTTTTCAGTAAACCTTTTGTTTTGAACATTTCTCCTTTGATAGTTCTTACCACCCTGATATCCACCCGACCAATTGTTTCGATTGTTGTTATAAAAACGCGGTGGAACTACAGGTTTCTTGTAGTAAGCTTTAACTTTCTTAAAATTCATTTGCCTTTTTGTTTGATTCAAACTCTTTACTTCAGACAAATCAATTTCAAGCATTTTGGACACATTTGTCAATTTTGAAACATTTACATTCTCCAAAGGAAACTCAGAATCCGAATACAACTTATCAGATCCAGCCATCTTGTACATCACAAGACCCGGTTCATCACCTAAGTTGTTTTTGGATTTTGGTTTCTGAATGTATTTGTCCAAGAAACATTCATCATCTCCAGCTGAATCATTTTCAGACATCAAAACACTTTCAGCTGTGCTTTTAACAATCTCTGTCTGAACACTATCATCAGATGATGAAGAAGAAAATGTAACATCAATTGAATCAGGAAGTTTCACTTCATTTTCTTCCTCAAGATTAACCAACCCAGATTGCTTTTTCGAATAATTGTCTAGAACTGGTGGTGGAACTTGATGAAACCCAACCCCAGTTCCATCACAGTATACATCTTCGCGTGCTTTGTCTTTCCCAATGGGTTTCTGAATAATGTGTTGCAAAACAAAGCTTGCAGAGTTGTAACTGTTCAATTTCAAATTGATTCGCTCATTCTCAATCTTAGCTTCTTCAAATTTAAGCTTCAATTTAGCAATCTCATCCAATTGTTTGTCGATTAATTCTTCTTTAATTCTCAAAACACATTGCAATTGGCAATTTTCTTTATAGGTTTTACCATTTCTATCATCATTATCTTTAACCGTGCTTTTAAGCTTCTCAAATTTTTCAGTAATCTGACGATTTTCAAGAACTAACCTTTCATTTTCTTTCCTAACCTTTTCATGATCAATTTTATCAGTTTCGATTTTGTTAGTTAATTCTTTCAATCGTTCAGTTGAAGCTTTCACCATTTTATCACGATCAAGGATTTGATCCTCAACACTTCTGACTTTAGCAGTCAGATCATCAATTTTCTTACCTTTGAGATAAGTGTTTGTACTACAAACCTTGCATTCTTTGATGCAATTTTTGCAGTCAACATCACCATTAACTTTCTTACCTGACTCATCCGTTGACGCATTTGAACTGACTTGGCTTTTAGACTCAGAGACGGATTTAGAATCTACCTCAAGTGCCTTAGCAGCCAGCACCTTGTCAGCCATCTTTCCCATGTTTTCAGCATTCAACTTTTGAGTCGTGTCAATGATTCCAGTATCAATCTTCTTTGTTTTCTCTTTCTCTTCTTTCTCTTTCTCTTCTCCACTTCCCCACCATTTCCTCTGCCAATAATCATCTTCTTCTTTATATTCTTTGATTATGGTTTCCAAATCAAGAGTGTTATGATCAATAGCAATGTTTCCAAAGGGGTCAAGATAACATTCCCTGTCTGGATCCCATCTATTTGCTCTTTTTGCTTCAGAAAAAATACCAGATATTCTAATCAATTTGTTTGTAGCCAACATCTTTCTGTAATTATACTTCTGTTCTTCATTTCGGTTGTCTTTCCAAGGAACAGGTTCAGATTTTGCCATGAATGCATATCCAACCGCATCCTCCTCAGGTAATAACTCGCTCCAGTCGTAACCTTCATCGTCATGAATCACCGCAAGAGCTCTAGATTTCTCTTTGTTATCCTCAATCTGCTTCATTCTCGGCGGTTCTGATTTATTCTGATGATAAATCGCCTTCTTGTAGTAATCTTCTCTGAACGGGTTTTCAGATTCATCAGCATACGCGTTTCGACTTTCGCGCTTAAAGTGACCTTTCTGTTTACACTTGAAGCATGTCACTTTAGACTTGTCAAAGCCCAATTTGGTAGATGGTCCACCAATAGACTTTCTCCCAGTTATCCCCATGAAACGCTGTGCTCGACGAACTGCACTGGCCATACACCACCTTATGTCGATCAATTCCATCTCATCAGGATCTATCTGATCGTAATCTTCTTTTGTCAGGTTGGTGTTGCCTATCTTCCCTGCTACAAGACTTTCATAAGATTCTAGCACAGATGCTAAGAAAACCATCTGTTGCTTTGCTGACTCCTCGTTGAAGTTTTGAGCGTTCTTTAAGTCTACAGCGATGTTGCATTGAAATAGATTCTTTGCATCAGAATGATTTGCAGATGACGAAGATCCACTGTGAAATCCACTACTTTGACTTTCTTTGTTTGATGTGTTAACATTTTCGGCAGAAAAAGCTGTCTTGGGAGATGTACTCTTTGGCATCATGCTCTTTGGATAATACAAATCCAAGTTCTGCTGATAAGACGAATGATTGACTTTGTGCGTCTTCTTTAATTCCAACTCGTGACTTTCTAGTCTTTCAATCAGCAAATCCACTGTAAGCTCCTCAGACTTAATCGTATTCTACAACATCAAAGCATAATATTGCCAATCCATTTCATCTGGCAATGCATCAAACAATTTGTCGATTAGCTCTTCTCGAGAATAAAAAATTTCATGTCTCACCAGCTCCAGCTTTAGATGCCCAAACCTGTCAATCATTTTACAAACTGATTCATTCTTTAAACAACCAAATAAATCGAATTCTTTTCTGAGCTGTTTCTTTTTATTTTTCACAATTTCTGCACTTCCCAGACATTTAACTTTCAACTTATTCCAGAGATCTGTAGCATTAGTATATTCGATCAAAGAGATTATATCTTCTCGGACGGACTGAAACAGCAACGCAATACATTTTTGCTCAGCAACAAACGACTCTATTTCTTCAGATGTAGTCAAACTTTCACCCTTTTTGCCTCCATCAACGTATCCGTTCTTTAGACTCTTCCAGCAAGAATACGCAAAGGCCCTCAACCAATCTTCAAACTTCTTGGCCCACCGACTGTACTCTTCGATAGCCATCAACTTCGGGGGTTTGTTATAAGTTCCGAAAGCACTTTCAACTCCCAAAGCATCCGATAAACTTTTCTTCGTATTCGGCGGGTTCTCATTGGTGTTGCTAGGTGAAGCATCATCTCCAGAATTTCCAGCAAAGGCAAATATATCACAGAATGGATTGTAATCATCCATCTTTACGTACCTAAAAAATCAGCAAACACTTAAATTTTTTTTTTTTTTTTTAAAACAGAAATTTCAAGCGAACGCAGTTTGAAGCGAAATAGCTTCAAGCGAACTAGCAAAAATTTTCAAGCGAGAACACGTATGCAAGCTCAAGCGAACTCAACTTCAAGCAATAACACTTGAAGCAAAATGACAAACTCAAACGGAACACCACTCAAGCGAACTCGCTGATTACTTTCAAGCGAACACTGTTGAAATGTACTTTTCAAGCGAACTGAATTATAACTTTCAAGCGAACATAGTTAAAATGTTCTTTTCAAGCGAACACAACAGTAATATTCAAGCGAACTAGAAATTTTAAAGGGTTTCGCTTGAACTTTTCAAGCGAACAGTGATGATGTCATCTTTTACGAACCAAATTTCAAGCGGACATATGTTTTTGATCAGTTTTAAGCCGTATTTTAGTCCGAAACTTTCAAGGATTAGTTAACAATGTATTTCGCTTGATATGTGAGAATTTCAGTCCATTTCAACCGTGAAGTATGTCCGAAACAGAAAAGAAATGAGTAGAAGTAAGAGAATCTGATGATTTCAAGCTGCAATGGTATGAACTCCTCGTCCGGAGCTCTGATACCACTTGTTGGATCGAGTTTGTGACCGTAAACAGTCAGTTAAGGCAGTTCATCTTAGTTTATAGAGGCGGAATCAAAGTAAACCAAGTCACAACAGCTTGTTCCTTTCAATTCTTTTCTATTAACACTTTTCTGAGACTTTACAATGAGTTCTGATAAAAATCCGGCAGCACCTTGTCTCTCACACACATACTAGTCCGCTTCAAATGACAACACTACAACCCTATTTATATTTGATGCCTGTTCGCTTGAAATGACACATTGTTGCTTCAAGTGAACTCATATGATTGAGTTTCAAGCGGACACACATGATTGGGGTTTCGCTTGAACATGACACTATGTCATTTCAAGCGAACTCACCTATATTATACATTTACAAACCCTAATTCAAATCTGTTGTGTGCTTGTCCATCCTATCTAGACATAAGACTTGATTAAGACGTAGTCAGCAGATATTCAGTGCACCAACAGTTTTGCTGATGATTTTTAATGTTTGTTTTTGGTTGGTTTTTCTGGTGCCTTTTTGCTTATGCTTTTGAATGTTTGGGAGGTTTTGCTGGTGCTTTTTTGTGATGAAGGTGGGCGACGGTTGTTGGTGGTGCTGAACGTTTGCAGAGGTGGGCGACGGGTGTTGGTGGTGGTGGCGGTCGGGGTTTTTTAGCGGTCGGGGTTTTTTGGTCTTTTTTGTGATTTGGGGGTTTCGAGTGAAGGGAGATTGGGGTTGATTTGTTGGGGTGTTGATTTGAATTCTTGATTCTGTTGATTTGAATTCTTGATCTGTTTGTGATAACTGCACTTGTTTGAATGTTTTTCTGATCGGATATAGGTTGCTTGAATCATGCATTTGTATTCTTTGATTATGTGGGTTTTGATCGGTTTGGATTTGTTTAACAACCATAAATTTATTTAGCGATTTCCATAAATAATCACAATTACTAAGTATTTATATTTAAACATTCATGCTAAAATACTGGTTTATTAAAAACTTTTACAATTTAAAGTGATACCACATAATGTGGTTTAATTTGCTGTTTTAGTATAACGACGAAACAACATTGCGAAAGCTTCGTTTAACGTGTGTTCGGTTCTTGCTCGATGCTTGATCTTCATCCGGGACTCTCGACATTCACCTGTGATCAAAACCAACTTAAAAGTCAGTTTTGATTATTAAATAACTAGTACAACAAGGAAAATTGGGTCGAATAATCGAATTAAATAAGGAAATCAGGAAATTCCAACATTGACATCTTGATCCCAGAAACAAAGACTTGAAACTGGCCTCCACCGTAACTTACGGTGGGCACCGTAAGTTACGGTGGCCCATGGTATAAAATACCCCCACCGTAAGGCAGGAGGTAACTGCCGTAATGCTTTCAGCCCCCACCGTAACTTACGGTGCCCACCGTAAGTTACGGTAGTCCCTGCATCAGACCCTCCCATTTTGCCGTTCTTGACACGAAAACTTTCGTATCTTTCAATCCGCTTGTCCGTTTGACCTACCGTTTCTTCCTACATGATTGTAATTTGATCCTCCATCAAATGGAGTTAAAATTCAACATCCTACATAATAAATTTTGAGACTTCTAAGCCTTCGACTCCTTGCCATTTTACCGAATTTTAACCCGTTTATGCATTTTATCAAACAAACATATTTGTTTAATCCTTATTTCACATGCATCTCTTCAAATTAATGTTATCTGCCATGTTAGATTCTAATCACAGGTTTCTCCACAATTTAAAAACGTTTTCGCTCGTATGCTTATTTTGACCTGTTAAGGGTATTTAAGAACTTTAGAACTTGAACTCGCTTTCATACATTTCTAGTATCATATTCCTACATTTCTTATCAAGTAATCTTCCACCACAACTATATGTGTGTTGGATTTAATGTGGATATCTATATGTTCCGAATTTTACCCCTCAGATTATCTTTTGACGGCAAAGACTCATATAAAGTCATTCGACCCAAGAATTTACATCTTTCACTATCTTTTCTTATTCTAAGCATTTATTTAATCATAAAACTTGTTTCCGAACCTCTTGCAAGGGTCGTTTGTTCGAATTAGCTTACAAGGGCAATTTGGTCAATTTTTATCCTTTCTTTACTACAAAGGAACTTTTAAATACTTGTTTGACCCAAAAATCCGACCTTTTAACAATAATCTTGTTTATAAACCCATCTGCTTCTAAAACATCATAATCATAACTCAATTTATTCAGTTTACCTAAAAGATAACCGAATAACTATATTTTAACCTTGTCTAACTCTTATAGAATCTCAAGTTCTACATGATGAGTTGAATCATTATACATACCTGGCTCGGATCAATATATTGACCCGTTTCAATACCTTGACTTAGTAGCCGCTAAGCAATAGCGATGTGCGTATCCATTTGATATTTATTCCTATAAACATGTAACTCGACAAACCATTAGTCGATATTATCAAAGGGTGATAATTTCACCTTTTGACCCGTTTATTTACCTAGTGATCTTCGTCACTTCAACTAAATGCCAATTTGATATATTATGCTAATTTAAAGTCTACTAACGAAAAATACGAAATCAAGCATAATGTAACGGAATCATAGTTACGTACCTTTTAAGCATCCTTTTCAAACACGTATTTCCACCGGCTTGTCCACTTGACGATCCGGATTCCTCGCCTAAAGAGTTCAATTCACAATCCGTTTAGAACCCTTTTTATAAGTCTTAACGCACAATTTGCCACTCAAATCAAATATGCGTTTTTAGTCCGAATTTTCAACATTTCTTTTCTCTTAGGCATTATATCAAACACCTAATGAGCATGATTTCAAATAATTCACAATCAAGTTATTGACTAACTATTTAGCCAAGATTTAAGCATCATGTCACATGTTCATGTCAAATTTTTATATCGAAAATTCTGGATTTTCTTCATGGAGCTCAAATACACTAAGTTAACAAAGATAATCCTAGTCTTTAGCATAATTCTACAAAACCCACTTGACACATGAGTGTATGATCATGAATTCACAACCATGAACATCAATTCAACAAATAAATGACTAGGGTTTACTCCTAGACATAGTTTCATCCCTAATTTCATCCAAACAACGAACATGTGTTGGACCGGTTTCCGACCCTAAACAGTCAATCAAGGCAGTTCTTCTTTGTGCACAAAGGCGGAATCAGTGTATACAAAGTAACAACAGCTTTTCTCTTTCAAATCCTTCTCTATTGATGTTTTCTGATTACAATTTGACAGAGTTTCGTTGCCTAGCACATGAGATGATTTCGCTCCAAAGTTACAAATGAAGTCACATGTCCGGGTATTTATAGATGTGGCTGATTTCGCTTATATGGCATGTCCATATAAGCGAAACCCCATGTGACCATACAAGCGAAACCACCTAGTGACACATAAGCGAAACCCCTATGACCTTTAAAGCGAAATCACCTATCTATATGTTCATATGAGCGAAATTACATCATTAAACCCTAATTTTGACTTTCAAGCTCCAATCTAACTTAACTTGACCTAAGACTCAAAGTAAACGTAGTCAACAGACATTCCATGCATTAACAGACTCCCCCTTGGATGTTGACGAAGTCTTCAGTTCCGAGTCTTCAGTCTTGGTCTTTTCTCCAGCTCTGTCTTTTCATCATACACAACTCTATCTTCACAGGTTTAGGATCACAACCTAGCTCCATCTTCAAACTCCCCTTTGACTGTTGATCCAGACTCCCCCTTTCACAGACTCCCCCACTCAATATGCTAGAATCTGAGGTCTTTATCTGGTTCAAGCTTTGACAATTAGCTCCCGTGGGAATAATGAAGTCCAAAACCTGTGTCTCAAACATCAAACATTACAAACTATCTTTTCAACAATAAATCACAAATTCAATCAGTTTTAGAAATCCACTCAAGTATTCAGGTCCAAGTTAATGACCCTGATCACTCGATTATTCTACCAAGTTCAATTTAATGACCTTGGTTGATCAATTGATGAATCAAACTGATTTTAAAAACAACGATTTACACATTTTCTAAAAATAACAAGTATCAAGTTAATGAACTTGTTTTTGACTTTTCAATAAATCAAACTCCATCAAAGTATGCTCTCCTCATTCTTCAGTCCAGAATCTCCTGCATCTGCTTCAACATCTGAGAATCCAACAATCAACTCTCCACTTTGGTTTGTCGGAAAATAAAGCAGAAATAAAATCTTTTTGGATTTTATAAAGTGTTCTAAACTAAGAAATGAAATACAGAAAACTTAAATTGCAGAAAGTAAACAAAGTAAACTATTTACAAACTTATTTTTGGCGAGCGTGTCAGGGAATCATATCAGCTATCAGACAAATTACAAGTACCGTTAAGCTTCATTTCATACTCAGACTTAAACAATTCACCTCGAGTGTCGATATACTGATCCATCTTAAATTCCCACACAAATTTCAATTTACTCAGGATACGAATTAGATGTCTTATGAACTTAGCTCATTCATGTGTCCCATCTCTTGAATATACTCCTGTATCCAGAATCCCAATATTCAGTCTTACAGGTAGTTATAACACAAATGATATCTGTAAGGGTTAATAAATTATGAAGAATCATGAGAGCTCAGGTCAGAACTACCGTTCAGCAGAGAGATCATGACTCAACTTTAGGGTGTGTCCCCTTTAGAGGATCTTTTAGCTACAACAGCAGCGACTATCAATTTTATTATTTCATCTGCATGCTGAGGGTTTATGCTATGTTTCAAGCATTTGCGGAAAGTATTATTCGGGGACTAGGTCAGAACTTCCATTCAGCAGAAGTCCCGGAATAATACCCCAGACATCATTGAGTATAAAAACCTAGTATATCAGAATACGAGACCTTTCAAACAAGATTTCAGGGGTTACCTATATATCCAAGTAGTGTTCCCCACGAATTTCACAAGTTTGAAATTTTAGGTTTATATCCCGAATAAATCTACTAAATGTGCGAAAACCTATCGACACATCATTAGTGAGACTGTTTAACTCATTTAAACTTTACAAATCTTTAGCATACAGTAATTGTCTAGCCGATGTACTATCATTTTCCCTATATACACAAGCTCTTTTTCAGATTTTATCATGTTTTTGTATTTTAGCATTTTTTACTGTTTTTGTATTTTCTGAAAAAATAAACTATATACATCTATCTACTCCCCCTAAATACCAAAACAAGTAAAAAATCGACAAACCATTGCAGATTGTTTCTCATCTTCATCCGCAACAGTAATCTCATCAACGCCAATTATGCCATCCGTCACCGAAAGAAGCTTGTTGGATCTGAGTTTGTTTTTGATTGTATTTTCGTTTGGAATTAAGATGAAAATGAAAGAGTTGTGCAGCGGAATTATGATGAAAACAAACTTTGCATACAATCAAACGAGAGTAATACTTTAATCAAACATCTTTTCACAATGAATCGAAAGATTGAATTTGTTTCAACAACGATTACAATGATTGATGAAAGAATGCAAACTCCCCCTTAGCCAGAGCTCAGTAGTTTGTTCGTGCAAAGAAGACGATGTTACAAAAGAGCTAATAGAATAGTACAAAGTACTGAACTATTTATAGGCACTTGCAAACTACTGAGCATCTTAGCTGACGTCACCATGAAAGTGACATCTAACCTCCTAACAAACTCTAACCTCTGATCAATACAAACACTGATGTACTAACTACTGCTATTACAATTCATTACATAAAAGACACTTAAACAGCTGCTGCATCCTTCCACTGCTGTGAACCCAGCAGTGCTTGTCCGGATCAGCAGTACTTGACTCAAGGCAGTAGATTGAATCAGCAGAGCTTTGTTCTTCCATCAGTCTTTGACATTGGGCAGTAGATGCAAGGCAGCAGTTGTAGGTCAGCACTTAGTAAGTTCAGCAGATAGGAGGTCAGCAGATATGAAACCACTTTCAAGGGGAGAGATTTGTATGAACCAACTGTAATCGTCTGCTTATTCTGGATCCACTGCTCTGATCCAGTTTTGGCTTTAATTATCTGTTCCTCTGATAGGGTTCAATCCCAACAATCTCCCCCTGGAACAGATAATGCCAAAACTCTTCATTATTTGTGGAAATCTTTATTGCCTCATCAACAGTTCCCTTATCTGACCTTTAAATTGTAATTCAAAGTCTAGGGCATCTGTATCTTCATCATCCCTGCTAAGTGGAAGATCAAGGAGATCCTGCAAATCTTCAAGACTCAGGCCAAGAGCTTGTTCCCTTGATATTTTCTTCACTTCTCCACCAGACCTGAGCAAAGTCAATACGCAGGTCTGTTTGTCAGTTTCCCACTTTTGTATTTTTGAGCCTGGTGGGTTTCTTGGGAGATGTTTATTTGCAGAAGTATTTGGTGAGGCTGGCCTGTTCATGACTGGCTGAGCAGCACTTGCAGATTGTTCCAATTCAAGATCTTCTTTTATCATTACTTTCGTGCCTGCTTTTACAATGGCATCTCCAGCTAATAGATCTTGAATTGTTTCCATACAAAACTGGTTTTTGCTCCTTCTTTTATAGATGGCAGCACCAGCTGGAGCAGTGGTTCTTTTAACTTGCAGCTTTGGTGGTCTTTTAGAAACCTCTGCTTTAGAATAGTCAGGCTTTTGAGGAACATTTGGGTCTTTCTTTCTTAGTTCCTCCAACCTTTTGTAGGTGGCCCTGACTACATCTTCTTTCCATTTGGCAATTTGTCTTTTGTTTCCATATTCAGCAGCAACCAGTTCCTCTTTCATTCTTTTCAGTTCTTCCTGTTTGTCAGGTACATTCTTTCTAAAATTTTCCCAGTCAGGAGGAGTGTGAGTAACCTTCTTTTTTATCATGTCTTGAATTCTTGCAGCTTCATCTTCAAGCTCAGGAACAGTCCACTCTTTGTACATGTATCTCTCTCCTTTATACTTCTTGTGATCCATGATGCTTTCAATGTAGTCTTTCTTCAAAGTTTCAGCTGCTCTTTCTGAAATTTGTTGACTGACATTTTTTGCAAATTGTTCTAGGGATCTGACTTGTGTGAGCAGATATTGATAATTTCTTGAAATTTCTTTGTCAGATTTCCCTTGTGTGTTTCTTTTTGAGATATCCTCTGCTTGCTTGGCCTTGATTTCCAAATATTCATCAACATTTTTAGGCCAGGGATATCCTTTTATTGATGGAAAACTCCTTTTGGCAGGGTCATCCTCATAGTAAAAGGATTTTATTTCATCTCTAACAGCTGCTAGTTCAAGAGGAAATTGAACACCTGCAGGAGGCAAGGGCTTGTACATTGGAACTGAAGAGAGAGGAACAGGTTTTGGTATTGTGACAAGAGCTGAAGATTTTGAAGATGTTTGTGGTGGTGAGATGTCATCATCTTTGAGAATTAGCCTTCTCCTCTTTGTTTAAGGAGGGGCTGATGATGTTTTGGATGGAACAATGGTGGTGGATGTAGTGGCAGTGGTTTGTGAATGACTAACAGTTGTTGAAACAACTGGTGTTCCAACCACTGTTGTCATTACAGCAGATGTTTTAACAACCACTGTCTTCTGCTTTTTGGCAGGAGGTGATTTTGTTTTTGGTGGTAATGGTGGTAAAGCAGTGGATTTGGTGTATTTTGAAGTGGTGTGTGTTGAAGTGAGAACAGATGTTGAAACTACTGAGGTACCAGCAGTAGTTGATACAGCAGGAGTTACAACAGCTGTTTGGGTGGAGGTTTGATGCTGATGACTTTTGGATGGTGGTTTTGGAATATGCTTTGGAATTCTGGATGAGGTGGACTTAGGCTTTCTTTTTGTCTTAGGATCTTTAGTATCCTTTGAACCAGAACAACCCTGCTCATACAGCTCCATGAAAGCTCTTTTTTCTTCATTCCACCTTGAAATATCCTTTGCCATTCTATCTCTTTTTACACTTGCTACTCCTTCATCAAGTGCTTCTTGAGTAGCATCAACCTTCTTACTACCATCTGGCACAGGAATTTTTCTGGTCATGGCATCCTTTTCAGGTTCAATGTAGAGACCATCATCTATTCCTTTCTTCTTCCACTCCTGAATTTTCTCCCCCTTTTTGGCATTATCGTCTGGGAGTTGATCAATGAAAAGTACTGTTGGAGGAGCAGTGCTAGTGGTTTGCAAGATCTGAGTTTTGAGAGCCTTCAGATTAGCCTGAGTGTTCTTGAACCTTGACTCCATTGCATTTCTCAGCAGTTGGACATGTTTTTCATGTTGCTGATCTGCTAGTTTTGCTTGTTGATGGAGAAAAGGTTGAAATAAATCCCAGAGCTCATTTGTAGCAGGTGCCCTTTGTGGAGCAGGTGCTTGAGGTAGAATAGCAGTTGATTGTACCTTTTGTACTTGTAACACATGTTGTAGCATATCTTTGAGTTCTGCAACAGAGTTATCAAGTTTTTCAATGCGATCCGTCAATTTCTGGTACTTTAAATCATCACCCAAGTTAATGGGATCATCTGATTTCCCACTAGCAGTGGTTGTATCAGTGGTAGATATAGGGAGTATACTCCAAACATTAACCACTGATGCCCCTTTTTCTTGGTACTGGGGTCTTCTTCCTTCAACACTTGACAACCTTTTGATGTTGCCAGTAGGATAAATAAATCAACTGATGGTTGGCAGAGGTGCTATAAAAGGAATTGCCTCCAAGGAAGTCTTATTAATCTAACCATTGTCCAACTGTAAACCAGTGGGTTCAACAGTTGTAGTGGCTGCTTCACTTGGACTACCACCAAGAGTTACGTGTAACTCAAGGGTTCTAACCTCCTCAGGTTGTGTTGGTGGGTTAGCAGAGATTGATACATCAGACCCAGTCAGTTGTTGAGGTATATTCTCTTTGATAGGTGATTGAGAAGGACTGGTTAATGCCTGGTTCAAATCAATTGCATCCAACAGCAGTTTAGTTGGTGGGGGAATTATGGATGTGAAGGGTGGTGTAGAAAGTGGATTTGCCTCGGGTATTGAGCTGTGGATGATAGAAACGAGTGTTTCCAGAGCATCATGATGTGGAGACCCTATTTGTACAACCTGTTCTTTTTGTGAAGAAGCAGGAGGAGTTTCGGTTATGGGTTGAGATATTTGTACCAACTGCTGTGAGGAAGTAGCAGCAGTGGTTTCTTGTGACTTTTGTGTTGTCACTGGCAGGAGCTCTGGTATCTCATCCTCCAGAGATGCCTTTTTGATGGTTTTGGAGGATTTTTGTGTTTTTCTTTTTGTTGGCTTTTTGGTGATTTTAGGTGTGGGTTTCAAAGCAGTTGTGCTGCTGCTTTGATCACCTTGAGCAGTGGGCTCAGCAGCAGATACCTGAGGAGCAGTTGTAACTGCTAAAATCTGCTCAGGCACCTCTGCTTGTGTTTTGCAAGGTGCTAACATTCTTGAAAAAGTTTCAGTTGTTAAACTGTTTATTTGAGTAGAATCACCTTGGTTTATTACAGCTAAATCATCCTTACTGAATTTCTTTGCAAAATAGTAACTTAAAAACCTTGAAAACAGTAAGAATGATTTTGTTTCAACATTATTAACCAAATCTTTAAAAATTTCTCAAGAATAGTTAAAATTTTCTCCTTGAAGAATTGCATATCCTAGATTTTGAATCTTTAAAGGGATTTCATTGAAAGAAGTGGTTTTGTTTGAAACACATAGTAGGAGGGTATGAAATAAAAATCTGGTTGCAGAAGGAAAATAACCTTTTTGTAAGGTAAGTTTCTTCATCATTGTGGCTTCATACCCTCTCTCAATAAAGTCAGTTTGCAACTCGTTTTTAGTGAAAGAAATTTTACCTTCTTGATCATCGAGTTGAAAGACCTCTGAAATGGATTGTGGCGTGATTTGGACAACTTTACCTTTTATAGAGGAGTGTACGGTGGTTGCAGTGTCTCCTTGTTTTTCAAGGGTTGCATTCTTCCAAAACTCCCTTTGGTTTTCCAAATAGATTGGTGCATCGACAGTGAACAAAGTTTTGTACTTTGATTTTGCCATGGTGTCAATGATGGAATCGAAAACATTTGTGGTTCCTGGTTTTGTGTGAAGACCCAGAAGATTGTGAGATGGTTTATGTGGAATTTCAGTGGAGATTGCCTTTTGAGAGGCTGTTTTCGATGAGGGTTTTGAAGATGACTTCGATTTTGTCATTTTAAAGATGAATGATCGAAGAAATTTGTGAGAGATGAAAAGAAAAACTGCTGTGAGAAGAGAATTTTTAAGAATTCAATTCGACAGTAAAACCCTGTTTTGGTGGTGAATGAGGGATTTTATAGGGAAGAAAGTGAATGCTGAGGTGGCAGCCGTTACAAAAAGTCTGACCAATATGTACTGCCCACGTGACAACCCCTGGTGAAAGTGAAGGACAGTACTTTTGTGAAAGTGACTGATGAAGGCAGTGGTAGTAGAGCAGTGGATGATTTTCACTATCAGTGGATAGTATAACAGTGGATAAGACACTGCTTTTGAACAATAGAGTTTATCAAAGGAATGAGAGAACAGGGGTTGACTTTCCGTAGTGGACAAACTTTTGAAGTAAAGCAGACTTTTGAACAATCAGTGGTTAATGGCAGACTTTTAAGGATTTTAATGAAAAATTTCATTTTAGCTATTTTTAAGGATGGAGTTTTGATTTTCTGAAAACATTTTGTTGCCTTTATTCATAGAAAACAAGATGTTGCTTGTTATTCCATGTTCAGCATCCCAATTCTAGAGACCAAACTTTCAAAAGTGGCTGTATCAAGTGCTTTTGTGAGCACATCAGCTAGCTGGTCTTTAGTTGGGACATGATGCAGAGAAATCAAACCTTTTTCCTAGCAATCCCTCACAAAGTGATGTCTGATGTCGATGTGTTTGGTGGTTGAATGAGAAACTGGATTTTTGATGATATTTTCTGCTGCCTGACTGTCCAACATTAGTGGTGTCTTTAAGGCAGTGATACCAAAATCCAGCAACTGATTTTGAAGCCACAGGAGTTGGGCTGTACAGCTTGCAGCAGCAATGTATTCAGCTTCAGCAGTGGATGTTGAAACAGCTGCTTGCTTTTTTCTTTGCCATGAAACTAAGCAATCACCTAGAAATTGGCACCCTCCTGATGTGGACTTCCTTGTGGTGTGACATCCAGCAAAGTCACTGTCTGAGAAACCTGAAAGCTTGATGTTCCCATTAGCTGGATACCAGATACCAAGTGTGGGAGCACCTTTTATGTATCTGAAGATCCTTTTTACATCAATGAGATTTGATTTTCTGGGAGCTGATTGACTTCTTGCACAGACACATGTTGCAAACATGATGTCTGGTCTAGATGCAGTTAGGTACAATAAAGACCCAATCATGCTTCTATAAAGTGTTTGGTCAATCAGCTCATCCTTTTCATCAGACATGACCAGCTTATTTGTTGCCATGGGTGTGCTGCATGGTTTACAATCATTCATATCAAATTTGGTTAAAAGTTCTTTAGCATATTTGCTTTGATGAATGAAAGTTCCATTTTGCAATTGCTGTACTTGGAGACCAAGAAAGCATTGCAGCTCACCCATTGCACTCATTTCAAACTCAGTTGTCATGAGTTCTCTAAACTCTTCACACATTAAGTTACATGTGCTTCCAAAAATAATGTCATCCACATATATCTGGACAATCATTAAATCCTTCCCTCTCCATTTTAAAAACAATGTTTTATCAATGGTACGTCTTTTGAAACCATTTGAGAGTAGGAAGTTGGAAAAAGTTTCATACCAGGCCCTTGGTGCTTGTTTCAGGCCATACAAGGCTTTGTTTAGCCTGTAGACATGATCTGGATAAAATGGATCCTCAAAACCTGGAGGTTGACAAACATATACCTCTTCTTGAATTGTACCATAGAGGAAAGCACTTTTGATATCCATTTGAAACACCTTCATATTGTGGTTGACAACAAAGGCCAGGAACAGTCTAATGGCTTCCAATCTTGCAACAGGGGCAAATGTTTCATCATAATCAATCCCCTCTTCCTGTCTGTAACCTTGAACCATAAGCCTGGCCTTATTCTTGACAACAATACCCCTTTCATCAGTTTTGTTCTTGAAGACCCACTTTGTGCCAATGGGACTAACCTCTTCTGGCAGTGGTACAAGCTCCCATACTTGTTGTCTTTTAAACTGTTGGAGCTCCTCTTCATGGCTTCTACCCAGCTGTTGTCTTTCAGTGCCTCTTGGTACTTGACTGGTTGATGGAGTGATAGAAAACCAGCAAAATGACAAATGTTTTGGGTTTGGCTTCTTGTGAGCACCCCTTCATTTATGTTGCCAATGATTTGATCAGGTGGATGAGATCTCAAGAAGATTAAATCTCCTTGGTATGGTATGATGGCAGTTGTTGGTGAAGGCTGCAAATGTGTATCATCTGAGCTAACCACTGCTGGGGACTTTGATGATCCAGCAGTGGCTTCAAAAGGTGGTGGAATAGGAGGTAATGAAGTGGACAACTGCTGACTTTTATCCACTGTTTGAGGACTTTTGTCAGTAGTGTTTGAAGATGTAGAAGCAGTGGTTGATGGGCTACTTTGGTCAACAACTGTTGAGGTAGCAGTGGTTGAGCTTTGACAACTGTTTTGAACAGCTGGTGCTTTTCCTTTTGTGGCAGACCTTTGAGGGATGATGATTTCATACCCATAGTCTGGTGTTGTATCCTCTGATGAACCTGCACTGTTAGTCTTGACAGCAGTATTTTCAAAAGTAAACTTTTCAAGATCAAACAGATCTGCAGGGTTTGCTGGGATTTTCATTGATGAAAGTTCATTGAACTTAACATTCAAAGTCTCCTCCACTGCCTTGGTCCGTGTATTGAACACTTTGTAGGCCTTGGCAGTGGTTGAGTATCCCAGATGATAACCACAATCAATTTTGGCTGCAAATTTTGAAATGGAATCTTTTAAGTTCAAAATAAAGCATGGACAGCCAAACACCTTGAAGTATGAAATCAGTGGTTTAATTTTAAACATAATTTCATAGGCAGTCTTTTTGTGCCTGGGGTTTATTAAAACTCTGTTCTGAACATAGCAAGCAGTGTTTACTGCCTCTGCCCAGAAAGTTAATGGCAAACCTGAATCTGCAAGCATGGTTCTGGCAGCCTCAATCAGAGTTCTGTTCTTCCTTTCCACTACCCCATTCTGCTCTGGTGTTCTAGGGATGCTGTACTGCCTTACAATCCCTTTCTTCACACAGAAGGCATTCAACTCCCTATTCTTGAATTCTGTGCCATTATCACTCCTGAAGCTTTTCACTGGAAGGTCAAATTGCTTTTCAACCTGTGTTACAAAGTCTTGAAAAATGCATGCAGTCTCATCTTTTGAGTGTAAAAAGAAAGTCCATGTAAACCTAGAAAAGTCATCAACAATAACCAAACAATATTTTTTCTTTTTGAGGCTCATGACTTGAACTGGGCCAAACAAATCCATGTGTAGCATTTGCAAACACTGGGTTGTTTTGGACTCTTCTATGGACTTGTAAGAACTTTTATGCTGTTTTCCTTTTAAACAGGAAATGCAATGTTCAGGACATGAAAATTTTTTTTGTGGTAGGCCTCTCACCAAACCAATTTTTGAAATTTCTGTGATTGTCTTAAGATTTGTGTGCCCCAGCCTTCTGTGCCAAAGTTCTGTCTCTTTGTTAGAGGCAGCTGAGAACAGACAGGCATCAGCTCTGGGACACTCTTTTGACATGTCAACAACATAAACATTGCCACTTCTTTGAGCAACAAGTTTAGTTTGACCAGTTTTGATTATTGCTTCAATCTTTTTGACCATTTCTGGTCCAACAATCCTACAACAGCCTTTTGTGAAGAATGACCCAAATCTCTTGTCACTCATTTGGGACACACTCAGAAGGTTGAATTTTAGATTGTCTATTAGATTGACATTTTCAAATTTTACATTTCCAGATTGCACTGTACCAGACCCCAGAACTTTCCCTTTACTATTATTCCCAAAGGATATATCACCCCCTCCATGGATTTTAAAGTCTTTGAGGAGGGCTTTACATCCTGTCATGTGCCTGGAGCCTCCACTATCTACATACCAAAGACTATCAAAGCATGCAGAAGCTCCCTGCACATGAAGTAAACGGATTAGTTCATTAAGGTCTCCAAAGCCAACAAGGCTTTGGATGGGGTCTCAACAGTGTCTGGGATGGATGCAGAATGGTGGACAGTGGTTAGGTCAGGGGTTTGAACTGTTTTAGGACAATGTTTCTCTAACCACTGTTGTGGGTCCTGACCAATCATCTGCTGGTAACCAAAAGGATGCCTGTTCACTTTGGGTTTAGAGGGCCTTTTGTAGGCCTCATAAACGTGTGGAATCCTTTGGTAAGACTGTTTTTCTCTGCCTTTTCTGAACTGATTGGCAGTGGGTGCATCAGTAACCTGAACATCTCTTTTGACAGATGTTTGGTTCAGCTGTTTTGTAACAGCTGTTTGAACTGGCACAAACAGTGGTTGTTTCTTGGTGAATTTGACAGATGTTGACGATGATGATGGACTCAAGGATGTTTTAGCAATGTACTCATTCTTTTTCACATCAAAGTTTTTGAGATACACACATGCTTGAGTTTTGTGGTTTGTTTTACCACAGACAATGCAACCTTCAGCTGAAACAATGACACTTGTTCTGTTTAAATCATAAGCTTTTAAGTGGAAACAATCTTTTGTTAGATGATTCCTTTTCTCACAGAATTCACAAAACAAGTTATCAATTTTTTCTTTCTTCTTTCTCTTTTCAGACTCCTTTGCAGCAGAGGTTTTAACCACTGTTGGGACGTCCTTGAGAGGTATGACTTTAGCTTTTGGAGCCTTGACACCATCAGTTGATGTAAAGTCCATTGGCTTGAAATTTTCAAGAATGTCACACTCATCAGACCATTTTGGTTTAAACTGGTATTCTTCAAGCTCCTCAAAAGTAGAGGATCCCATTGGTCTGTCAAGTGTGATTTTGTTACCAAGTTTGTCAGTGATTTTCACTTCTTGGCCATTCTTGTTTGTGGGGATGAACTCAGTGGTTACATCAGTGGTTTGAACAGATTTTCCAAAAGCAGTGTTTTCATCATCATGTTTTCTATAGCCAACCCCAAATTTTACATTGCTTTTTATCTGTTTTTCAAGCATAACCTCATATCCTCTGCAGGATTCCACCCATCTTTCACAAGTAATCTGGGTGGATTCCAACTCCTTTTTGCAAACTTGGTATTTTTCTACCATAGTTTGAAGTTGGGGTTTGGTTATGCTTTGCTCTTCTTTTAGACAGCTGATCTCTTTTTCCTTTTCAGTCAATTTGTTTTTAAGTTCTTTTAAAGACTTTTCAAATTTAACCTCATCAGTCAAGATTTTATCCCGAAGGTTTTCATTCACCTCTTTAATGTTAGCAAAAGCAATTATGCAATTGTCAGAACACAGTTTTTCAAGAACTTGAGGAGATACCTTGGCAGCTGCCATCATTGCACAATCACATTGATGATCTTCTTCATCAACAGCTTTCACCTTCTTTTCACCAGCCTTTTCTTCTTTCTCTTCTTCTTTGTCCTCTTTGGACCATGGATCTGTCATTGGTTCAATCAGGGTACCTGAACTTTCTCCCAACAGTAGTTCACCAGCCACAGCAGTAACCACTACTTCAGTCACCTCTTCCACTATTTCAAAGCTCTGCTGTTCCTCCTCAGTTTCAACCCCCTCCTGTATTGACTCTAATGCCATCAAACAAAACTCATCATGAGAAGAATCATTAGAAGCATAGAGTGTAAAATTTTCATCACTAAGGTCTTCAGGCATACTGCTCCAGTCAACAAACCCTTGAGTAAAAAAACTTTGTTGATCTGGTTGTGCTGCTGCTGGAGCAGTGGTTTGAGGTGCAACAGGTTGCACTTGTACCTGTGGAGCAGGGGTTTGAACATATTGGATTTGTGGAACAGTAGTTTCGACATAGTGTACTGGCACAGGGGCAGCAGCATAGTGAGCAGTGTTCACTTGAGCTGCTGGGGTATACTGGGCATAGTGCACAGTGCTTTGGTTTTGAGGTCTAGGATTTGAGCTAGGATGAGTAATTATGGGACCAGTAGTTTGACTCCTACATTCCCTAGCGAAATGTCCCAACCTATTACACTTGTAGCACTTGATTTTCGATTTATCCAACCCAACCCTTAGATTCCCATGCAAACCTGGGAATTTTCGCCCTGTTCTCTTGTAAAATTTGCTAGTTCTAACACTTAGCAAAGCCAGTTGGTGCAGGATGTCCATTTCCTCTAAGTCAGTGGGATCGAAATGTTGTAAATCATTGAGTTCAAAGCTTAGATTATCTGACATCTGGTTTTCGTTTGCAGTGAATGCATAACTTGCAGAGTGAGGATCAGGGTTGTTGAAATTTGCACCAGCAATTATGTCAATGAAGTGATCATAACCCTGATCCTTACCACTGCTCCCAGATTCTTCTTGACCCAGAAGAGCAGTATTACCGAAAGTGTAATCATCGGTAACTTTTCCTGACTCTTGTAACCTCCTTTTCTGGTTCAACTCCCTTTCGTAGGTCAGGAGTCGACCGTGGAGTTGGGTCAAGGTCAGATCCTTGAATTCAGGTGAGTTTCGGGTGACAAAAGCTATGGTGTCCCATTTTTCTGGCAGTGACCTGAAGAACCTGCTATTTTGAGTTGAGTTTGTAAAAGTGGTGTTAACAAGCCTCAGTTCACTGATGAGACAACTGAAATGCTCAAATTGTTGCGTTAGTGATTCCCCTTTAACGTAACAAAATGTTTCATACTGTTGGTTCAAGATTTCCCTGTTGTTTTCTATGACTTCTTCAGTCCCCCCAAACTGTTCCTTAAGTGCATCCCATAATTCTTTGGCACTGTTACAGTGTAACAGTCCAGCATATATCTCATTGGGCAGCGCTGATGCTATGATGCTAAACGCTTTAGCATCTAGTTCGATCTTTTGAAAGTCAGTTTCGGTATAGTTTTCAACTGGTTTTGGAACGAACTTTTTAGCATCTTCAGTGCTTGGCACTGAAGGAACATGGGGACCATAAATGACAGACCTCCAACAACCTGTGCTTTGTTGAGCAAGGATGTGACCCATCCTTCTCTGCCAGATGTTGTACTCATTTCTTTTTAGCATAGGTGGTTTAAAAAGTGAGCCGATGTTGTTTTTATCATCCTGAGATTGTGACGTCATTCTTGTTGTTTTACAGACACTGAGAAATCAACTTTAATGGTGATTAATCCTTGCTCTGTTTTTCAACGGACGAACAAACGATCAGTATCAACTGTTATGAGCTGAACTATTTACGTCAAAATGATTGTTAAATCAAATTTGACTGTCCAAGCTCTGATACCAATTGTTGGATCTGAGTTTGTTTTTTATTGTATTTTCGTTTGGAATTAAGATGAAAATGAAAGAGTTGTGCAGCGGAATTATGATGAAAACAAACTTTGCATACAATCAAACGAGAGTAATACTTTAATCAAACATCTTTTCACAATGAATTGAAAGATTGAATTTGTTTAAACAACGATTACAATGATTGATGAAAGAATGCAAACTCCCCCTCAGCCAGAGCTCAGTAGTTTGTTCGTGCAAAGAAGACGATGTTACAAAAGAGCTAATAGAATAGTACAAAGTACTGAACTATTTATAGGCACTTGCAAACTACTGAGCATCTTAGCTGACGTCACCATGAAAGTGACATCTAACCTCCTAACAAACTCTAACCTCTGATCAATACAAACACTGATGTACTAACTACTGCTATTACAATTCATTACATAAAAGACACTTAAACATCTGCTGCATCCTTCCACTGCTGTGAACCTAGCAGTGCTTGTCCGGATCCGCCGTACTTGACTCAAGGCAGTAGATTGAATCAGCAGAGCTTTGTTCTTCCATCAGTCTTTGACATTGGGCAGTAGATGCAAGGCAGCAGTTGTAGGTCAGCACTTAGTAAGTTCAGCAGATAGGAGGTCAGCAGATATGAAACCACTTTCAAGGGGAGAGATTTGTACGAACCAACTGTAATCGTCTGCTTATTCTGGATCCACTGCTCTGATCCAGTTTTGGCTTTAATTATCTGTTCCTCTGATAGGGTTCAATCCCAACAAAGCTTCATACCATTCAGTTTTAACAAATATTTAAACTGAGTTTTATCAAAAGCTTTGGTATGTAAATCAGCTTTCTGTTCGTCAATGTGGATTTTCTCAATTCGTATCAACTTTTTCTCCAAACAATCACGAATAAAGTGATGACGAATTTCTATATGTTTAGTTTTAGCGTGATGTACTGGATTCTTTGTTATATTTATTGCGGCCTCATTATCAACAAAAAGAGGCGTGTTAAGAAACTGCAAACCGTAGTCGCGCATCTGTTGTTGTATCCACAGGATCTGAGAGCACCAACTGCTAGCAGAAACATACTCCGCTTCACATGTAGATAGCGCCACAGACGTTTGTTTCTTACACTTCCAGGTAACCAATCTAGGTCCAAAGAACTAGCATCCTGCAATTGTTGATTTTGAATTGACTTTGCAGCATCCGAAATCCGAATCAGAATACCCTTCGAGCGTAAAATCGCCTTTCCTAGGATACCACAACCCCAATGAAGGAGTTCGTTTCAGGTAGCGTAATATCCTCTTCACAATAAACATATGAGAAGCTATCGGGTTAGATTGATATCTTGCTGCGAGGCACGTTGGGTACATGATATCAGGACGTGAAGCTGTTAAGTACATCAAAGAACCTATCATGGATCGGTAGAACGTTTCATCAGCCCTATCTCCGGTGAGATCTGGGTGAATCCCATGATTTGTTGCAAGTGGGGTAGCAGCTGGAGTAGAACTTGACATCCCAAATTTCTCTAGAATATCACGAACATACTTCATCTGATGAATGAAAATTCCCTCAGGTAGTTGTTCAACTTGTAGACCTAGAAAGAATTTCATCTCTCCCATTGATGAAATTTCGAATTTTTGCTTCATCACTGATTCAAAATCTTTGCATAGACTTTCATTCGTTGACCCAAAAATTATATCGTCCACATAAATCTGAACTATCAGAAGATGACCGTCGACCTCTTTGGTGAAGAGAGTGGCATCCACTTTTCCACGAATGAACTTGTTGGCTAGTAGGTGTTGAGACAAAGTCTCGTACCAAGCTCTCGGGGCCTGGTGTAAACCATACAACGCTTTGTCCAATAAGTAGACCTTGTTTTTGTGGATTGGGTCGGTAAAGCCCGGCGGCTGTCCGACATAAACCTCCTCTTTGACCTTCCCATAAAGAAACGCCGATTTTACATCTAGCTGATATACTTTGAAGTTCTTCCAAGACGCAAATGCAAGGAAAATTCTGATTGCCTCTAGTCGTGCTACAGGAGCATAGACTTCAGTAAAATCAATCCCTTCATGTTGACTAAAACCCTGAACAACAAGTTGAGCTTTGTTCCTTACAACAACTCCTCTGTCGTCTCTCTTACACTTAAATACCCATTTTGTATTGATTTTTCTATAACCATCTGGAAAATCAACTAACTTCCACACTCCTAATTTCTCGAGTTGGCTAAGTTCCTCCTGCATTGCATTGACCCAAGAGTCTTCAGTAAGTGCCTCTTTGTAAGTTCTTGGTTCAACCTGCGAGATAAAACAACTCAATGAGAATTCAGTTTGCAAAGGAGCGACTTTTGTATAAAAACATGTAAGCCCTTTATCAATTTGTCTTCGAGTGCGAACGCCTGTCTGCAATTCTCCTATGATCAACTCCTCTGGATGATATGAAAAAGTTCGTGGCATCACTTCGCTTGGAACATCTACATTTCCCTCCAGATTAGTAACATTCTGATCTGCATCTTGTTCACCAACTTGGTTTATTTGACTTGAAATCTGAATTTGCTCCCCCTCAGAATCTGAATCACCATGATCAAATACTGGCATGTTTTCAGCTTCTTGATTATCATTCTGATCCGACTGATTATCCTGAGCAACTTCATTCTGTTGGACATCATCATGTTCACCAGCATTACTCGGACCTGCTTCATCGTCATTTGAAGTTTCCCGTGGTCGCCTCGAATACTCAGCTGGGAACCTTTGCTGTGACTCGTATTCGCGCAAAATATCCAACTCATCAAAGAAATCTTCATCATCCTCTGATTCTTCTCTCATGTCAAACGAATCACACAGTTTGTCATAATGATAACGCCATGAATCTCCAGGATTCTGCGGCGGCATAGTATAACCTTGACATTCAATATTTCCAGCTTCAATAATCCGCTTCTCACTTGGAACGAAGACACGTCGCATCGGATTTGCATAACCAACAAATATTCCCTCAATGCACTTCGGACCAAACTTTCCATGAGGCTCTATAACAATACAGGGTGACCCGAACGGTTCTAGATACTTTAAATTCGGTTTACGGTTATTGATTAGCTTAAAGCATGTTTTGTTGAACTTCTTGACAGTGAGAACCCTGTTGACCGTATAGCATGCGGCGGAAATAGCTTCAGCCCAAAAATTTATCGGTAACTTTGAATCTGCGAGCATAGTTCTAGCCGTCTCGATTAGTGTCCGGTTTTTGCGTTCTGCGACTCCATTCTGCTGCGGAGTGTACGGAGCACTAAACTCATGCAATATACCTCTTTCATCACAAAATTCTTCCATCTTACTGTTCTTGAATTCAGTACCATTATCACTTCGAATTCTTTTGATACGCCGTTGGTATAGATTCTCAATCTTTTTGAACAACGTCATCAAACTGTCAAATGTTTCGTCTTTTGTTTTCAAGAAAGAAACCCACGAAAATCTGGAATAATCATTAGTAACAACCAAACAATAGTAATCTCCTGTAATACTTTTGACATTCACAGGACTAAATAAATCCATGTGAAGTCTTTCCAGAGGTCTCGAAACTGAATTGACTTGCTTTGTAGGGTGTGACTTTTTCTTCTGCTTGCCTTTAACACAGCTAATTCACTCCCCTTCCAGATGAAAACCTTTGACATGAACTCCAAGAACCAAATAATTGTGCACCAAGTGATTCATCTTCCTTAGGTGAATATGCCCCATCTTGCGGTGCCACAATCTCGATTCTTTCTCAGTTGCTCTGGACACAAAACAATGAGCCTGACCAGTAGTTGTAGTCGCTACACTCATGTCCAACACATATAAATCATTCACTCTAGGTGCCCGCATGATAATCCATTCTTCAGGTATTACAAATCCTGGTTTCAAGATCAAACATTCTTTATCAGTGAAGTGAGTGGTATACATATTGTCACAAATCTGCGAGATACTCAGCAGATTGTTCTCCAGCTCAGTAATGTAGTTAACTCTTTCAAACGTAACAATCTCGTTGGATAACGTTCCTTCACCAATAATTCTACCACCTTCATGACCAGCAAATCCCACATAACCACCATTAATATTTCTAACATCATACAACAATGCAGTCTTCCCTGTCATATGTCTTGAAGTTCCACTATCCATGATCCATCTGGATACAAGTTTTGGAAGATCCTGCACAAAACAAACTTTGACTTAAACTTTAATAAAGATGCTGATTCATGCTTCGCGATCAAGGAAGCTCCGGCAATTCAAACTGTTTAGTCGAACATAGAGTCCACCCAGGCCTCATCAGCCTTAGGTGTAACCTTGACTCTCGCAATTTGAATTTTGAAGTTTTCAGCCTTCAAAGGTGGAAAATTTGCATCATAATCAATTTGAATTGAATCCTCAGAAGGTGAAATCTTTTTCTCAGTTTTTGGTTTCCAAACTTGTTGAGATAATGCAACCCGTTTATAAAATTTGTCATTTTTAGTTACCACTTTCTTTACAGGTTCATTTTTCACTTTGGTGTTGTCATTTTTCACACTGTTTTTCTCAACAACGATTGGTGCTTTACCCTTCTCGTCAGTTTCAGTCTTAGGCTTCACATTTGTACACTTTCGTGCAATGTGACCAACTTGATTACATCTGAAACATGTTCGAGTATCAACAACTCGACTTGTGCCTTCAGACTGAGACTGTGAAGCTCTTTTCTCAAAGAACTCTTCATTCGATTTTGAAAAAATCTCTTTCTCTTCATCAGCAAGTGAACTCGAACTGTTCACAAACTTTTTCTTTTCAGTAAATCTCTTGTTTGGAACATTTCTTTTCTGATAATTCCTACCACCCTGATAACCACCCGACCAGTTATTTCGATTGTTATTATAAAAATGTGATGGATTAACAGATTTCTTGTAGTATGATTTATCTTTCCCAAAACTCATTTTTCTCTTTGTTTGACTCAGATTGTTCACTTCTGACAACTCAACTTCGACCAACTTGAAAACATTTGTTAATTTGTTCATATTAACATTCTCAATCTGAAACTCAGAATCCGAAAATAACTTATCTGAACCCAACATCTTGTACATGACAAGATTTGATTCTTCATTTAAGTTGTTCTTGGACTTTTGTTTCGGAATGTAGTTGTCCAAGAAACACCCATCTTCCTCAGTAGTGTCACTATCCGTTTTTAGCACATTTTCAACAACACCTTTTACAATATCATTTTGGACACTATCGTCATTGGAAGATGTGAACGTGACATCAATTGAATCTGGAAGATTCATTTCACTTTCTTCTTCAATTTCAACCAACCCTGATTGCTTTTTCATGTAGTTATCAAGAACAGGTGGTGGAACTTGATGAAAACCCACCCCAGTTCCATCAGAGTACACATCTTCGCCTGCTTTGTCTTTCCCGATGGGTTTGGGAATAATGTGTTGCAAAACAAAGCTTGCGGAGCTGTAACTATTAAGCTTCAACTGGATTCGCTCGTTTTCAATTTCAGCCTCTTGAAATTTAAGTTTCAGTTTAGCGATTTCATCCAGTTGTTGGTTAATTGATTCTTCTTTTACTCTAAGCACTGCTTTTAGTTGAACGTTTTCTTTATAAGTTTTATCATTTTGATCATCATTATCTTTCATTGCGCTTTTGAGTTTTTCAAATTTCTCAGAAATCTGACGGTTTTCAAGAATTAACTTTTCATTTTCTTGTTTAATTTTGTCATGATCAATTTTATCATTTTCAATTTGGCTAGTTAATTCTTTTATCCGTTCAGTTGAAGCTTTAACTCTTTTGTCACGATAAAGAATTTGATTCTCAACACTTCTGACTTTTGCCGTCAGATCATCAACTTTCTTTCCGTTGAGATACGTGACTGTATTACAAAATTTGCACTCTTTGATGCAATTTTTGCAATCAACATTTCCATCAATTTTTTTACCTGACACATTTGTTGACAAGTTTGAACTGACCTGGCTTTTTGACTCAGACACGGAGTTAGAGTCTACCTCAAGTGCCTTAGCAGCCAGCACTTTGTCAGCCATTTTTCCGAGGTTTTCAGCAGTTAACTCCTGCGTTGTGTCAATAACCCCAGTGTCAACTTTCTTTGACTTCTCTATCTCTTCTTTCTCCTTTTTCTCTTTCTTTTCTTTCTCTTTCTCGTCTCCAGTTCCCCACCATTTATTCTGCCAATACTCATCCTCATCTTTGAAGTCCTTTATTATGGCTTCCAGATTAAGAGTTTTGTCATCAACTGCAATATTTCCATATGGATCAAGATAACACTCCCTGTCCAGATCCCATCTTCTCGCTCTTCTCGCTTCCAGATAGATAGCAGAAATTCTAATTATTCTGTTTTCAGCCAACATTTTTCTGTATTGATACTTCTGCTCTTCAGTGCGGTTATCTTTCCAAGGAATAGGTTTGTTTTTCGCCATGAACGCGTAACCAACCGCATCTTCCTCCGGTAGAACCTCTTGACTCCAGTCGTAACCTTCATCATCATAAATCACCGCAAGAGCTCTAGATTTCTCTTAGTTGTCTTCAACCTGCTTCAATCTAGGCGGCTCGGATTTATTCTGGTGATAAATTGCCTTCTTGTAGTAATCCTCTCTGAAAGGGTTCTCCGACTCATCAGCATATGCGTTTCTGCATTCTCGTTTGAAGTGACCTTTCTGCTTACACTTAAAGCACGTCACCTTGGACTTATCGAACCCCAGCTTAGTAGATGGACCACCAATTGTCTTTCTGTCGGTAATTTCCATGAAACGCTGTGCTCGACGAACAGCACTGGCCATACACCAACGAATGTCGATCAGCTCCATTTCCTCTGGATCAATCTGATCATAATCTTCCTTCGTCAGGTTGGTGTTGCCTATCTTCCCCGCTACTAACCCTTCATACGATTCCAACACAGATGCTAGAAAGATCATCTGCTGTTTAGCCGACTCCTCATCAAAATTCTGAGCATTCTTTAAGTCTATTGCGATGTTGCATTGAAAACGATTCTTTGCATCAGAATGACTTGTAGATGATGAAGATCCACTGTGATAACCACTGTGATTTCCACTGCTTTGATTGCTTTGACTTTCTTTGCTAGTTGTGGACACATTCTCAGCAGTAAACGCAGTCTTGGGAGAAGTTGCTTTTGGCATCATGCTTTTTGGATAATACAAATCCAAATTCTGCTGGTAGGATGAGTGATTGACTTTGTATGTCTTCTTCAGTTCCAGCTCGTGACTCTCAAGTTTCTCAATCAGCAAATCCACGGTCAACACTTCTGGCGCTTTGATTGTATTCTTCAGCATCAGCGCATAATACCTCCAATCCATTTCGTCTGGCAATGAATCGAACAACTTGTCTACTAGCTCATCTTCGGAATACGTAATATCATGTCTAGCTAGCTCTAATTTCAAATGCCCAAACCTCTCGATCATCTTTGACACAGATTCATTCTTTAGACATCCAAATAAATCAAATTCTTTCCTAAGAAGTTTCTTTTTATTTTTCACAATATCAGCACTGCCTAGACATTTTGTTTCTAGCTTTTTCCAAAGATCTTTTGCATTTGAATAATAGATCAAAGAGATTATGTCCTCCCGGACGGACTGAAATAACAAAGCCACACACTTTTGTTCAGCTACAAACGACTCGATCTCCTCAGCTGATGTTAGAGTTTCACCATTTTTGTTTCCATTTACATAACCGTTTTTCAGACTCTTCCAGCTGGGAAATGCGAATGCCATCAACCAATCTTCAAACTTTCTAGACCACCGACTGTATTCCTCGATAGCCATTAGCTTTGGAGGTTTATTGAATGTTCCGAAGGCACTTTCAGATTCCCAAGCTTCCGTTAACTTTTTCTTCGTATTCGGCGGGTTATCATTCGCATTACTAGACGAAGAATCATTTCCGGAATTTCCAGCGAATTCATACATGTCGCTAAACGGGTTCAAGAAAATGTCATCCATCTTGAATGTACCTACAAAAATCAGCAATCACTTAGAAAAATTTTCGTAATTTTGAAAAACAGTGACAAATAAGCGAAATCAGCTTGTATGTCCACAAAAGCGAAATCAGTTCTGTGACTGATAAGCGAAATCAGTTGTGATGACACAAAAGCGAAATCAGTTGTGTGACTGATAAGCGAAATCAGTATGTTACAATAAGCGAAATCAGACTTGACATATAAGCGAAATAGTATTTGACAAATAAGCGAAAGCAAATTTTTCCGTATAAGCGAAACTGACTAGTCCGTATGAGCGCAATGTCCGTAAGAGCGAAACCTGTATATCCGAATAAGCGAAACTACAGGTTATTTCGAGCGAAACCTTCGATGTCCGAATAAGCGAAATATGGTTTTCAACTGATTTTTACCATTTTTAAGTCGTATTTTAACCTGATTCTTTCTAGGGATTGTTATTACTATGTTTTACACGTTATATTCAAAATTCAGGTCATTTCAACCGTAGGAACAAGTTTAAATCGAAAAAGTATGAGAGAAAGTGAGTAGAAATGAGAGAATTTGGTCGAATCAGTTGTAGTAGTATGAACTCCTCGTCCTGAAGCTCTGATACCACTTGTTGGACCGGTTTCCGACCCTAAACAGTCAATCAAGGCAGTTCTTCTTTGTGTACAAAGGCGGAATCAGTGTATACAAAGTAACAACAACTTTTCTCCTTCAAATCCTTCTCTATTGATGCTTTCTGATTACAATTTGACAGAGTTTCGTTGCCTAGCACATGAGATGATTTCGCTCCAAAGTTACAAATGAAGTCACATATCCGGGTATTTATAGATGTGGCTGATTTCGCTTATATGGCATGTCCATATAAGCGAAACCCCATGTGACCATACAAGCGAAACCACCTAGTGACACATAAGCGAAACCCCTATGACCTTTAAAGCGAAATCACCTATCTATATGTTCATATGAGCGAAATTACATCATTAAACCCTAATTTTGACTTTCAAGCTCCAATCTAACTTAACTTGACCTAAGACTCAAAGTAAACGTAGTCAACAGACATTCCATGCATCAACAACATGCAAGCTCAGATTCGAATCTCACAAGTTCATCTAAAATTTAAGATGGAACCACATAGTAAAATTTCGCATACCTCATGATCCCTTTACTGAGGTGATCACTAATCTATGCTTGGATTTCGATTCGGGCTTGATTTGCCCCTTCAATTTGATGAATTTCTTGAAGTTTAGGGTTAAGTTTTGAGAGCTCCTTGTGGTTCTGATGAAATCGCAGACATCAACACACGTATGTGTGTTTTGTGTTTTAATTTTTTTTTATTTAATTAAACTTCATTACATTTGCCCATGTTTAGTCCCTCAACTTTATACAAGTTATTTAAAGGGTATTTTAACCATATTTGTTCTATTATGTCAAGACACTAACTAACTAGGTTAATATTCCTAGTTACTTGGTGGGTCCCGGGAGTTATAGTCCGTTTTATTTTAAGTCCCGTTAACTCGGGCTCTTATAAACTCAATTCCATAAAACTTTGATCCGCTTGTATTTAATATTAGGATTTCTTATTTAAATCCAAATATTTACCGGGTTATATTTTTTTTACTACTAACGGTACTTTACCCGTCTTTTAGTATTAACGGAGTTTGATTACCAAACCCGTTTTCGGGGTGTTACAAGTCTACCCCCCTTAAAGAGGTTTCGTCCTCGAAACCTTTTCTTACATAATTCATTGAGTTTAAACTCAATATATTTGATCCGAGAAATCTTTTAAACATTACTTATACTTTTAACCAATTGTTAGTATTACCAGATAAGTATGGTAACATCTTTTTGGTCACTAATTGTCTACGTATCTCATACGACATAGTGCAACTTGAAATAACGTAATCTCGTTATTTCCACTAGTTTAGTTAACTTAGCGATATCCATCGCTTTCATATACTATCGAATTCCTTATGAATCCGTTACTTTGACCCGTTTAAAGGTCTTTAGTGAAATCTTTCACTTTTAGCAACAAATTCTTTTTTTTTAAATTTATTTATTCGGTTCAGTTATACCAAATCTACCGCTTACAAGCAAACCAAATTTCTTGATTTGAATTGCTGACCTTAACCGGTCTCACTAACTAGACTTATTAGTCCAGTTACTTTTACCGCTCGCTTGGTTATAATGTGATTCTACCTCACATTTCATTTCTTGACCGTGATCGTGTCACATCATGTTTAATTCATATCAACCTTTCATTTTCGAAAACATCACTTTTTCGAATATATCGTCTTGCGCCTATTAGTGTCAAGACTTGTATCCTTCATGCTTACAATTTAAATTCCTATCAGAATTTATATTTGTAAAAACGTTATTTCTTACTAAAACCAAAGTTTTAGTTTTAGGATATTCTCTTTAACTTTTGTCAGAATTATGGATATTGACATTCCATAATTTATTCTTTTACAGTCTTAGTTTTATGCGGGGACTCTCGACTGATTCCCTTGCTTTATCTAATTAACCCATAGGTTTTATCACTTAGCCTTATGGGCTATCTTGATTAGACTTTCACCTCTTTAGGGCGAAGTCCTTATAATTTCTTTCTAATCATGACCCGTGGGTAGTTTTAGTCTCGTAGACCTTTCCATTGTTTACAGCTCTAATGGTTAGGTGGATCCCGTAGATCATTTCTTACTCATGTCATTCTTAAAATACATGTTTGGTGTCAAGGCATCCTGTTTTTTTTACATCATTTATTTTCGCCTTGATATTTTCTTTGACCTTGACCGTAGTCTAAGGCTACATTCGTTTCCTTTCGGACAAATTTTCCGACTTTATGACTTCTCACGTCATTTATGCGTCGGTTTATCTTATGCTCACCATTGTCCGGTTTACATATATTCGTATTTGATTATGTCCCATTACCGGGCTCATTATTCTTTTGCATTTAACGCTACCTTTATCCCGCTTGCATTTACTCATGTCGTTCGGCATGATTTTATATTCAACCCATTCAACTTTAAAATAGTTGAACCTAATTTATTCAAAATTTCTATTTACATTATCTTGTCGTCTTTTTGTTATGACTCAAAACCCGAGTCTTTTAACTTTCCATCCGAGTTCCAGTTTCTCGGTCTACGCATGCGTTTAATTCTTACCCATCAACCGGGTGTTGTACTGAAGTCGTTATTATTGCAACCCTCCCGGAATACATTAAGACCTCGCTTCATTTTTATATTCCGACTTTGTCCTCAAGTTTGACGCTTTACAAAACCGGCCCGTTAAGAGGCATATTTGCATTTTCCGGGTTCGAGTGCAAGTACACTCCCTCCCAAAGCATATCCTAATCATTATACATGTTTGCATTCTCCTGGTTCGAGTGTAATGTTAGTGCATGATGTCTAAAGCCTACGTCTTAAGTCTAGGGGTCTAAATGTGTCAAATATGTATAGAACAAGGGTTAGAATGTAATTTTATGAAGTTTGTGATGTCAGTTTGCTTGAAATAACATTTGGTCATTTCAAGCGAAACCTGATGTTGTGTGTTCGCTTGAAATGTCAAGTGTTATTTCAAGCGAACTAGATTGCCTATATATTGGCTTAGTGTGTTTCTCATTTGGAACAGTTCCATCAGTTATGTACCGAACTGCTGCCGGATTTTCAAGTGATATATGAATGAGAAACAAGTATTAAAGTGATATTCTTCGGTTTTCTACTCCATTCTCTCTGATTCAACACAGTTTGTTTGTTTCCGCCACTCAAACAGTGGTGTATTGACTTTGATTGACTCACTAGATCATCAAATCGATCCTACAATTGGTATCAGAGCAAGTAATGAGCCAATACACTTGAATCAGTAGCTTTTTCTACTCAAAATTTGATTTCTGGACGTTTGAACGGACAAAATGGACTGAGTTTCTGATATTGTGTGTAAAAGTGTGTTTTAACAAACCCGTGAGAGTATCAGGTTAAAATTCGAAGTAAAACTGATAAAAATGGCCTGGAAACTTCGTTTCGCTTGAACGAACAAGTAGGTTTCGCTTGAAAATTGTGACATTTTGAAGCGAACTAGAGAGTTTCGCTTGAAAAATCTGAGTCCGCTTGAAAAGTTATAGTAATTTCAAGCGAAATAGGTTAGTCCGCTTGAAAACACCTCATTTCGCTTGAATTAGGTGTTTTCGCTTGAGTGTATTTTGAGTTCGCTTGAAATACTGTTATCGCTTGAAAGTGTTCTTGCTTGAAAGTGATAGTTCGCTTGAAAGTCCATATTGTTCGTGATTTCGTTCGAAAGTCTGAATTTGTGTAAAACCTGTTTTCACAACTTGAAAATCTGTTCATAAACTGTTTTCTTAAAATGGAAAATCAAGATTTTTATAACTTCTTCGCCGGCAGTGGTATGACAGCAGGACAAACCTCGGGTATTATTTGTAACATCTGTGCTTGTAATCATTGTGAACAGTTCAATTATCAATAAAACAATGTTATTTGATCCCAATGTTTGTTTGGTTGTGGTTTACATTTTTTCATGTTTTGACTTTTATTCAATTTCAAACTCTATATCGCTTTCTGGAGAGTTATACGCAAACTGATGCGTAAACGTAATCAGTTTAATGCGACAAATACTCCGGAACATCAACATATACTTAACATACCTTAAATAACCTTTACATAACTTAGAAATAAGTTTTAAAGGCTTTGGTATGGCAAAAACAAGTTAATTCGGCTACAGGGACTAAAAGTGTCAAAAAGTGCACAAGTTTGCACTTTTGCGCATAACTCACGTTCTGAATACATCCGGACATCCAAAAATTTATGTAAGCACTAAAATATTTTATTTTAGTGTTTGGCATAAGAAAAATCCATTCGTTGCGTCATTTGGATCGTTTTTCGCGCTTATGCGCATTCCGTCGTAATTAAGCGAACATTGCGTTCGTACGACCAAACGAACAAACTTCCGACATATTTTTGAGCATGTTTCATGTCCAAAATGTTTAGACATCATGTTAGGGCCTTAAAGTTGGCTTAACGGGCCTTAAACATGTCGAAAATGGCTTAAACACATAACAGGGACTGAAACTGTCATTTCAGCAAACTTTCTCCTGATCAGAGGACCCAGGCGGCCTACGTAAAACCAGGGCTATCCTTTACGCGGCCTGCGTCAGCCTCTCAGACCAGATTCGATGTTTAAACAGGTTGTTAACAGCTGCATTACCCACAAAACCCACTTGCACATGGTAATTCTGATACTAGGGGCTGGTTTTGGATGTGCACATGGTATTACAATACCATGTGTGCAAGTGTATGGCCAAGATCAAAGCACGTTTCCCGATAAACGATCCTAACGGTGCTAGTATTCCTATAAATACCCACCCCCATCACTTGTAAAACCCATAAGAATCCTGATTTGAGAAGCTCTAAGTTGAAACCTTTGTTTCATACCTGAGCTACTTGGATCGAGATTAGCATTCGGGGACCCTTTGTAAGTATTCCTTCGTTCTTTTATTGCTTTTCGAGTCCGAAAGTCAAACTTTGTTTGACTTTCTGCGTTGACCAGTTTATAGTCAATGCGAAGTTCGTTTGAACTTCGCAATGTGATTGTAATCACGATGGTTATAGTCCCTTGTGACTATGCCTACTGATTACCACGTTGTCTAGGGTCGTAAGGGTAAGCGATCTAATAAATCGCTTATACCTTCAAACCCGACCCATTTGGTCGATCATTAGGATCCGACCAAATACATTAGGTGACCATAGTAGGTAGGGAATAACCTTCCGAGGTTATACCTTATGGTCACGACGTTTAAGTAGTTGTATGATAGGTAGTTTATATGCCTTAGGTAAATTACCAAAATACCCCTTTGATGCCAAAATTCATTATAAACATATGTGACATAACTTTTGACATCTAAACTGATTTGGCGACAATATTAGGCATGTTAAGGCATATTTTACTTGTTATAGGATTAGTTAGGCGGTCCAAACGCGTTTCACGCGAACGACGCGTTAAAGTAGCATAAGCTACCTAAACGGGTCGTAATGGGTCATAAGCACTTATGTTAGGTTTCATTTAGTATGTAGGCTTTGTTAAACCATATTACACGAGTTTCCATACTCGTTTGGTTTCCGAACCCTCATTCTATCTGATCCTCCGATTTAGGTCCGGTTTATTAACATAGTTACCTATATTAGGTGCCGTTTGATATCCGTGATCTCTAGCATTGTTTGGTTGTTACTCAAGGACTTCTGAGCAATTTCAAGTGAGTACATAGACCCCTCTTTTACTGTTTTCCAAACATTTTGGGGTGGAACACATGTGCCTACTTGTTACTTTCATGCTTTCCTGTTTTCACATCATATACTTGCTATGTTTATTAGTACATTTATAGTACATGATTTCATTACATTTTATGCTATGTATGCCCATTGTGTGCGTACTTAGTACATTATTTTACATTACATTTTATGCTATGTATGCCCATTGTGTGCATACTTAGTACATTGTTTTACATTACATTACATGCTATGTATGTTCATCATACTTAGTACATTCGTTTCACATCACATGCTATGTATGTTCATCATACTTAGTACATTGTTTTACATTACATTACATGCTATGTATGTTCATCATACTTAGTACATTCGTTTCACATCACATGCTATGTATGTTCATCATACTTAGTACATTTATTATTCATTCACATGCTTACATTTTGATATGATATTTGGTTTGTTTTGATGGATCAATATACATTCATTAACACCGATCACGCCGTTCGTTAGTAGGTAGTGGTACCATAGGAATTGACAACTCCCGTTCCTGAAATCCTGGGTTTGTTTGGATTGGAAGGAATGACCGAATTCGATACACATAACTTAGATAAACCTTTAATTTGTTTAAGGGTTTATCGCCACAGTCTCAAGGCTTGGATGTATGAATTTTCACAATACCGCATAAATGTTCGTATCAGTATAGCATGCATCTGTTCCACAAAACATAACTTTGATTTAAACCATGTTTTACTTCAATACCTTGTTTTTGTGCATTTTACATATGGTTTAGTTGATATATTTCACTTACCATACATGATATTTTTGGGTATACATTACATGATCTACATTAAACATAAACATTTTGACATTGATATACACAATTAGTGGTTTACATTGGACATAGACATTTCGATTTGGTTTACACATTAACACATGACAATTCATTTATACATAAACAATTTACATTGGTGGTTGGTTTGAGTAAGTGATTTGAGTAACGAGGCGTGTGTAATATGATACAAGCATGGTGGATACGCCGCTGGTACTTCCTATAAACAAGAGTTTGTATGATATTACATGTCGTAGCGTTACTTAAATCATTTCAATATTTGACATATTACGTTTTACATAAACAACTTATTTTCACAAGACATTGATTTACAAAACAAAACAACTTACAAGGTTCATGACTGACTTTTGTTAAACAAGTTTTCCTAAACTTATAAGTCATGAATCCTATTTTCACAAATCCTATGTATCTCACACGCATTTTTATGCTGACGTGCCTATTTTCCCATGTGTTTTCAGGAGCTTTTGCGTAGGATGATGATCGTGACACTAGGGCGGACCTATGCCTTAGAGAATAAAACTGAAGATAGACTAGTTTAATTATGTCATGAACTCTTTGATTCCTGTTTAAGACAATGTAACACTCTTGTTTAATAAATAAAATATAACTTTGTATGCCATGGTTGTGAAACAATAATTCTGTTACAACACTCCCTGACGTTTTCCGCCACGTTTTGTATGTTATACGTGGTCGGGGTGTGACAGAAGAGTTGGTATCAGAGCCAATGGTTATAGGGAATTAGGTTATTAGTAATTCTTTGACCTAGACTATAACCTTTTTAGGACCCTAACACAAGTTATCTTGTGTTTAGATCTTAAAACATGCACATCACCTATCCTTAGGTGATTATCAAAACAAAAACCAAATTTTCCGAAACGATTTTTGAAAAACAATCATCTGTTTTTTGATGATTTATTACAAGGTTTTGAACCCTCTATTGTAAGGTTTTGAACCCTCTATTGTAAGGTTTTGAACCCTCTGATATAAGGTTTTGAACCCCTTTGAGTTTTCAAAATCTTGTCAAGGTTTTGGGTTTTAAATAATGTGAACACGTGCAAACTGGAACGGTGAATGCCTGTACCCTGGGTTTTCTGTCTAAGGCTAGAGTGTTCGTATAAATCCACATAACGGACCAGTCACTCTTACCTGGGAACTCTTGGGGTGAGTGTTCACTTATAGGCGAGCATGTCTTCGCGATACATTATTTTTGACCCATTTACCTTGATTAGTCACTGTGTGTTGTTTGTTTGCCTTATGGTAACAAACAAATGACCACCATCTTTGCTATTGTCAATTTTTGTTTCATCTCATTCTTTTCACCCAATCATCTCACTCGTTTCCTTTCATGTTTTCCTCTTTTAGAATGCCTCCTCGACGCGAAAACCGGATAGCGACTGCTGAACTGGCAGAAATCATTGCGCAGCAGATGGTTGCTCAATTCCCAAACCTCTTTGCTCAATGGAACCAAGCCAACAACAACAACAATGCTCCATGCAAATACAAGGATTTTAACTCGGCTAAACCACTCAAGTTTAGTGGTTCTGAAGGAGCGACTGGGCTTCTTCAATGGTTCGAGAGCATTGAGAATACTTTTCGACACGTGCAGTGTCCTGACAATCGCAAGGTCGAGTTTTCTTCGAGTGTGTTTCAGAAGAGGGCTCTCACATGGTGGTGCAGAAGTTGCTCTAGCACAGACATGGGCTAAACTTAGGGCTCTTATGATGAGGGAGTTCTGTCCTCGTCATGAACAGCGAGCGTTGGAGAAAGAGTTTGATGACTTGAAACAAGACAGTGGCGAGCACAGGGCATATACTGATAGGTTTGAGGAGCTGAGTTTGCTATGCCCAACGATGGTCACCCCACTCGACAAGGCTATCGAAAGATACATCAATGGTCTACCTGACTCAGTACAAGACATCATTACTGGTAGTAACCCTGCCACACTCCGTCAGGCTATCGAGTTTGCAGCGACATTGACTGAGTCACAGATTCGGAAGAATAAGTTACACAGGAAGGGTGACAAGGGCAAGAAACAATCATCGGACAAAGAGGATAGCAAGAAAGTTCAAAACAAGAATGGAAAGAATTCTGGTTCTTCAAGAGGGTCAAGGAAGCGTAAGGCTTCCCAAAATTTTGCTGTCACTGCCCAAGCTAACCAGGCAGCTCCCAACCAACCCGCGCAGCCTCCAGCGAAGAAGCCCTATTCAGGGAATGCACCTTTGTGCAATAGATGCAACAGTCACCATCAGCCGCAACATCCGTGCCGTTTCTGTAATAACTGTGGGAAGTCGGGTCATCTTGCCAATGTTTGTCCGTTTGCTCAGAATCAGGCAGTTCAGAACCCGGCTCAACAAGTTGCTCAGCCTCTTGCTCAGCAACAGGGTCAAGCTGCACGACCACACTACCCACCAGGTGCTTGTTATAACTGTGGGGATCTGACCCATTATAGAAACCGGTGCCCAAGGCTGGCTAACCAGAATCAGAATCCAAACCAGAATCAGGCTCAGGCTCGAGGGCGAGTCTTCAACATGAATGCTCAAGAGGCACAAGCAGACAATGAAGTGGTGAACGGTACGTTCTTTATTAATAATCATCCTGCATCTGTTCTCTTTGATTCGGGTGCCGATAAGAGTTTTGTGTCATTGTCTTTTGAGCCAATGCTTCGCGTGTCTAGAACAAAACTAGGAAAACCCTTGATAGTAGAAGTTGCTAGTGGTGAACCCATTGTTCTTGATTCTGTTCTACGCAACTGCCAGTTGAACCTTAACGACCATCTCTTTCCGATCGACCTCACGCCTATGCAACTTGTAAGCTTCGACGTTATTGTGGGTATGGATTGGTTAGCCAAGCATCGCGCAGAGGTAGTTTGTTTTGAGAAGATTGTTCGTGTGCCGCTTCCGACAGGCGAAATCCTACAGGTTCAAGGTGAGAAACCGTCTGGTGGCCTCAAGCTCATGTCTTGTTTTAAAGCTCGGAAATATCTGCGGAAGAACTATGTGGCCTTCTTAGCACATGTTACAGCAGATAAAGGCAAGGGTAAGTCTATTTCAGATATTCCTGTCATTCGGGATTATTCTGAAGTATTCCCTGAAGACTTACCTGGTCTACCTCCAGCACGCCAAGTCGAGTTCCGTATTGATCTCGTACCTGGTGCAAATCCCATTGCCAGAGCTCCATATCGTCTTGCACCGTCTGAGATGCAAGAGTTGTCTAATCAGCTTCAGGAACTCTCTGACAAAGGTTTTATCCGTCCTAGATTTTCACCTTGGGGTGCTCCCGTTCTTTTTGTCAAGAAGAAGGATGGATCCTTTAGGATGTGTATCGATTATTGTGAGCTTAACAAGCTTACCATCAAGAATCGATATCCCCTACCGCGCATCGATGATCTCTTTGATCAGTTACAGGGCGCTTCTTATTTTTCAAAGATTGATCTGCGATCTGGATATCATCAACTTCGGGTGCATGAAGAAGATATTCCCAAGACAGCGTTCCGCACTCGTTATCGGCATTATGAGTTCACAGTCATGCCATTCGGTCTGAGTAATGCTCCTGCTGTTTTCATGGACTTAATGAATAGGGTCTGCAAGCCTTATTTGGATCAGTTCGTCATTGTTTTTATTGATGACATCTTGATTTATTCTAAGACGCGAGATGATCATGAGCAACATCTTCGTCTTACTCTGGAACTCCTAAAGAAAGAGCAACTTTTCGCCAATTTCTCCAAGTGCGAATTTTGGCTTAAAGAAGTTCAATTCTTAGGACATATTATCAACGAACAAGGTATTCATGTAGATCCCTCCAAGATCAGTGCGATTAAGGATTGGGATACGCCTACTACTCCTACTGAGGTTCGTTCTTTTCTTGGTCTAGCGGGTTATTATCGCCGCTTCATAGAAAACTTCTCGAAGATTGCAGTTCCTCTAACTGCTCTAACTCAGAAGAACAAACCCTTTGATTGGGGATTCAAACAAGAGGAAGCTTTTCAAAACCTGAAGCAGAAGCTTTGCGATGCGCCTGTTCTATCATTGCCTGAGGGTGATGATGATTTTTTCGTGTATTGTAATGCATCGAAACTGGGTCTTGGATGTGTCCTAATGCAAAGGAACAAAGTCATAGCATATGCATCGAGGCAGTTGAAGATACATGAGAAAAACTACACCACTCATGATCTTGAGTTAGGTGCAGTTGTTTTCGCTCTCAAGATCTGGAGACACTATTTGTACGGAACAAAATGTGTGGTTTTCACTGACCACAGAAGTCTTCAACATATCTTCAATCAGAAAGAACTCAACATGAGGCAACGACGTTGGGTTGAGCTACTAAACGACTATGACTGCGAAATTCGCTACCATCCTGGTAAGGCGAATGTCGTAGCCGATGCATTGAGTCGTAAGGAACGTACTAAGCTTCATTGTGTACGTGTTCAATCTGTTATTCAAGCTCGATCCGATATCCAAGCACACATTTCTCAGGCTCAACAATCTAGTGTTTCACAAGGTTTGATGGATAAGGAATTTCCCTATCACATAACACCTGATCTAGAACTGAAGGACAATGGATCGTATTACTTCATGGACCGTTTGTGGGTCCCAAGCCAAGATAACCTCCGCACCTTGCTTATGGATGAAGCCCATATGTCGCGTTATTCTGTTCATCCTGGCTCAGATAAGATGTATAAGGATCTTCGTATTCACTATTGGTGGCCTGGTTTGAAGAAAGACATTGCCTTATATGTATTAAAATGCCTTACTTGTCTTAAGGTTAAGGCTGAACATCAGCGTCCTTCTGGTTTATTGGTGCAACCAGAGATCCCAGTTTGGAAATGGGAAAACATTACTATGGATCTCGTTACCAAACTTCCACGCACAAAGAAAGGTCATGATGCCATCTGGGTAGTCGTTGATCGTCTTACTAAGTCAGCACATTTCTTTCCAATCCGTGAGGACTTTCCTGCTGACAGACTTGCAAAAATCTATGTGGATGAAATTGTAGCTCGACATGGTGTTCCTTTGAACATCATTTCTGACAGAGATGCTCGTTTCACTTCTCATTTTTGGAGAACCATGCAATCTGCTATGGGGACCCAACTTAATCTGAGCACGGCTTATCATCCACAAACGGATGGTCAATCTGAGAGAACAATCCAGACTCTAGAGGATATGCTTAGAGCTTGTGTGATCGACTTTGGTGGTAGTTGGGATTCACATCTTCCGTTAATTGAATTCTCCTACAACAACAGTTATCACACCAGCATCAAAATGGCTCCTTTCGAAGCTCTCTATGGTCGAAAATGTCATTCACCAGTCTGCTGGAATGAGATCGGCGAGGCTTAGCTTACTGGACCTGCCCTCATTTTAGAGACAACAGATAAGGTTAAGAAAGTTCGTGATAACCTTCAGACAGCTAGAAGCCGTCAAAAGAGTTACGCGGACCCAAAACGCAAGCCCTTGGAATTTCAAGTCGGTGATCGAGTATTACTTAAGGTCTCACCTTCGAAAGGTGTGATCAGATTTGGAAAGAAAGGAAAACTTGCACCTAGATACGTTGGACCATTCAAGATCGTCGAAAGAATCGGAAAGGTAGCCTACAGACTTGAGTTACCTCCTGAACTTGGAAATGTTCATCCAACTTTTCACGTGTCCAATCTCAAGAGGTGTTTAGCTGATGAAAACCTCCACATACCACTTGACGAAATTCGTGTTGATAAAACACTGAAATTTATCGAGAAACCTGTGGAAATCATGGAAAGTGAAGTCAAGTGGCTTAAATGCAAGCGCATTCCTTTGGTCAAGGTTCGCTGGGAAGCTAAACGTGGACCCGTGTTTACTTGGGAATGCGAAGATCAAATGAAGGTGAAATATCCGCATCTTTTTCCACGAGTTTCCTCTAAATAAATTTCGGGACGAAATTTCCACAAGTAGGGGAGACTGTAACATCTGTGCTTGTAATCATTGTGAACAGTTCAATTATCAATAAAACAATCTTATTTGATCCCAATGTTTGTTTGGTTATGTTTTACATTTTTTCATGTTTTGACTTTTATTCAATTTCAAACTCTATATCGCTTTCTGGAGAGTTATACTCAAACTGATGCGTAAACGTAATCAGTTTAATGCGACAAATACTCTGGAACATCAACATATACTTAACATACCTTAAATAACCTTTACATAACTTAGAAATAAGTTTTAAAGGCTTTGGTATGGCAAAAACAAGTTAATTCGGCTACAGGGACTAAAAGTGTCAAAAAGTGCACAAGTTTGCACTTTTGCGCATAACTCACGTTCTGAATACATCCGGACATCCAAAAATTTATGTAAGCACTAAAATATTTTATTTTAGTGTTTGGCATAAGAAAAATCCATTCGTTGCGTCATTTGGATCGTTTTTCACGCTTATGCGCATTCCGTCGTAATTAAGCGAACATCGCGTTTGTACGACCAAATGAACCAACGTCCGACATATTTTTGAGCATGTTTCATGTCCACAATGTTTAGACATCATGTTAGGGCCTTAAAGTTGGCTTAACGGGCCCTAAACATGTCGAAAATGGCTTAAACACATAACAGGGACTGAAACTGTCATTTCAGCAAACTTTCTCCTGATCAGAGGACTCAGGCGGCCCGCGTAAAACTAGGGCTATCCTTTACGCGGCCCGCGTCAGCCTCTCAGACCAGATTCGATGTTTAAACAGGCTGTTAATAGCTGCATTACCCACAAAACCCACTTGCACATGGTAATTCTGATACTAGGGGCTGGTTTTGGATGTGCACATGGTATTACAATACCATGTGTGCAAGTGTATGGCCAAGATCAAAGCACGTTTCCCGATAAACGATCCTAACGGTGCTAGTATTCCTATAAATCCCCACCCCCATCACTTGTAAAACCCACAAGAATCCTGATTTGAGAAGCTCTAAGTTGAAACCTTTGTTTCATACCCAAGCTACTTGGATCGAGATTAGCATTCGGGGACCCTTTGTAAGTATTCCTTCGTTCTTTTATTGCTTTTCGAGTCCGAAAGTCAAACTTTGTTTGACTTTCTGCATTAACCAGTTTATGGTCAATGCGAAGTTCGTTTGAACTTCGCAGCGTGATTGTAATCACGATGGTTATAGTCCCTTGTGACTATGCCTACTTATTACCACGTTGTCTAGGGTTGTAAGCGATCTAATAAATCGCTTATACCTTCGAACCCGACCCATTTGGTCGATCATTAGGATCCGACCAAATACATTTGGTGACCATAGTAGGTAGGGAATAACCTTCCAAGGTTATACCTTATGGTCACGACGTTTAAGTAGTTGTATGATAGGTAGTTTATATGCCTTAGGTAAATTACCAAAATACCCCTTTGATGCCAAAATTCATTATAAACATATGTGACATAACTTTTGACATCTAAACTGATTTGGCGACAATATTAGGCATGTTAAGGCATATTTTACTTGTTATAGGATTAGTTAGGCGGTCCAAACGCGTTTCACGCGAACGACGCGTTAAAGTAGCATAAGCTACCTAAACGGGTCGTAATGGGTCGTAAGCACTTATGTTAGGTTTCATTTAGTATGTAGGCTTTGTTAAACCATATTACACGAGTCTCCATACTCGTTTGGTTTCCGAACCCTCATTCTATCCGATCCTCCGATTTAGGTCCGGTTTATTAACATAGTTACCTATATTAGGTGCCGTTTGATATCCGTGATCTCTAGCATTGTTTGGTTGTTACTCAAGGACTTCTGAGCAATTTCAAGTGAGTACATAGACCCCTCTTTTACTGTTTTCCAAACATTTTGGGGTGGAACACATGTGCCTACTTGTTACTTTCATGCTTTCCTGTTTTCACATCATATACTTGCTATGTTTATTAGTACATTTATAGTACATGATTTCATTACATTTTATGCTATGTATGCCCATTGTGTGCGTACTTAGTACATTATTTTACATTACATTTTATGCTATGTATGCCCATTGTGTGCATACTTAGTACATTCTTTTACATTACATGCTATGTATGTTCATCATACTTAGTACATTTGTTTCACATCACATGCTATGTATGTTCATCATACTTAGTACATTGTTTTACATTACATTACATGCTATGTATGTTCATCATACTTAGTACATTCGTTTCACATCACATGCTATGTATGTTCATCATACTTAGTACATTTATTATTCATTCACATGCTTACATTTTGATATGATATTTGGTTTGTTTTGATGGATCAATATACATTCATTAACACCGATCACGCCGTTCGTTAGTAGGTAGTGGTACCATAGGAATTGACAACTCCCGTTCCTGAAATCGTTGGTTTGTTTGGATTGGAAGGAATGACCGAATTCGATACACATAACTTAGATAAACCTTTAATTTGTTTAAGGGTTTATCGCCACAGTCTCAAGGCTTGGATGTATGCATTTTCACAATACCGCATAAATGTTTGTATCAGTATAGCATGCATCTATTCCACAAAACATAACTTTGATTTAAACCATGTTTTACTTCAATACCTTGTTTTTGTGCATTTCACATATGGTTTAGTTGATATATTTCACTTACCATACATGATATTTTTGGGTATACATTACATGATCTACATTAAACATAAACATTTTGACATTGATATACACAATTAGTGGTTTACATTGGACATAGACATTTCGATTTGGTTTACACATTAACACATGACAATTCATTTATACATAAACAATTTACATTGGTGGTTGGTTTGAGTAAATGATTTGAGTAACGAGGCCTGTGTAATATGATACAAGCATGGTGGATACGCCGCTGGTACTTCCTATAAACAAGGGTTTGTATGATATTACATGTCGTAGCGTTACTTAAATCATTTCAATATTTGACATATTACGTTTTACATAAACAACTTATTTTCACAAGACATTGATTTACAAAACAAAACAACTTACAAGGTTCATGACTGAATTTTGTTAAACAACTTTTCCTAAACTTATAAGTCATGAATCCTATTTTCACAAATCCTATGTATCTCACAGGCATTTTTATGCTGACGTACCTATTTTCACATGTGTTTTCAGGAGCTTTTGCGTAGGATGATTATCATGACACTAGGGCGGACCTGTGCCTTAGAGAATAAAACTGAAGATAGACTAGTTTAATTATGTCATGAACTCTTTGATTCCTGTTTAAGACAATGTAACACTCTTGTTTAATAAATAAAATATAACTTTGTATGCCATGGTTGTGAAACAATAATTCTGTTACAACACTCCCCGACGTTTTCCGCCACGTTTTGTATGTTATACGTGGTCGGGGTGTGACAGTGTTGTTCAAAATGTCAATATGGAGAATGAGTTAGGGACGATGCAGAAACCACCTAAACTGATGAATATCGATGAGTATTCGGGTTGGTCTAGAAGGTTTAAGACATGGGTTCAAGCTAATCACTTTGAATGCTGGATGAAGATTGAAGTGGTATATGAACCTCCTAAGAATGGTTTGGGTATTGTGAAAAGTATTGGAAGTTTGACAGAAACTGAAATAGCAGATTTCAAAGCTGAAAAGAAGATGATGAGTATTCTTCAATAGGCAATTAAGGAAGATATCTTAGTGTTGCTGCAATATGAGGATAATTTACAATCCATTTGGAATGAGCTGAAAGTAATGTTTCAAGGGAGTGTAGAGATGATCAAAAGCAAGAAGGCTTTGATAAAGAAACAATTTGACATCTTCAAGAGTATGAAAGGTGAAACAACAAAACAATTGATTGAAAGATACTGTCATCTAGTTGTGGAGATGGGAAGATTGGAGATAACTAAAACAAATGAGGAGTGGATCGATAAATTGGCAGACGCATTGCCATATGATGAGTGGAGTACTTATTTGATGGTGTTAAAGAACAATTCAAATTTTGGTAATTTGAATCTGAGTGGTTTCATAGAGAAGATCGAGGCACATGAGTTAGAATTAACAAAGATCAAACAGATGAATTCTGCAAACATTCAACAGGATGTGTCGCTATACTATAAAGGCAGTTCTCCAGCAACAACGAATCTTAGCCCTAAGATTCAAACAGCTTTCAGTGCAGATTCGACATCTGGTACTTCGTCGAGTACTTCAAGCAACAACAGGTCTTCACCTTTTGCGAGTTATGAGCCAAATTCCAAAGCTCCCAAACAATTTACTCCACAAAATTCTAACAATCAGGGTCAAGGTCCGGGGATAATGTGCAATATTGCAGTAAATATTAAGAACGCTCAAGATTTTACAGAATCTGCTGCTAAACAACACATTGCACTACTCGCATCAGTACTGGAATCGTATGAGAGTTTGGTGGCTGGGAGAATAGGTAACCCCGATATGACGAAAGAGGACTATGATCAAATAGATCCAGAGGAGCTCGAGTTGATAGACATCAAGTGGGGAATGGCTAGTTTGGTTAGAAGAGCTCAACGATTTATGGAGATTACGGGTCGAAACAATTTGTTAGGACCAGATCAAAAGCTTGGATTCGACAAGTCCAAAGTGACGTGTTTCAAGTGTAAAGAGGGACATTTTAAGAGAGAGTGTCCGAATAGAGAGATCAACAATCACCAAAATCCATTTACCAATGATTACTACAGACAGGCGATCTATCACAAGACAAATCAACAACCTGTAGTTCAAAGACCTCAGATCGAAAACAAGCCGAAAAAAGCTCTCATAGTCAATCAAGATGATGAAAAGGTAGTTGAAGGATTCAGTTGGGATAAATACATCCCTGGCAGTGAGGGTAGAGGTTTGATTGCTGAGATTGTGGAAGAACCAGAGAATGTTGCTGAAACAGAGGTTGTTAGTGAAAGTGTGTCTGAAGAAAGTTCGGTTGATCTTGCTGCAGAAATCCACTATTATCAATCCGAACAAGAGGTTTTAGCTAGTTCTTTAAAATTAATTATACCTCCTAATGTGGTTGATTCTTTTGCAAGTATTTTCAGTGAACCAACAACCGGATTTTGCCCACAGTATGAGGAGGAGCAAGTTCTGGTTGAAGAGATAATTGATGTCTCAAAAGAAATGACTGAAGAGACATTGAAAGAGATTACAGACAAAGCTTTGATGGCAAAACTGAAAGAGGTAGACACAGAATCTGTAAAACCAGAGTCTGTTGATACTGAGTTGGTCAAAACAGAATTAGGTCAAAAGGAGTCTGATGGGAAATCCGAAAGTCAGGAGGTCAAAACCGAAGGAGTGTCTGATTCAGAGTCTGATAATGTCGGTAAACTGGATGTTAATATTGAGCAAGAAGAAAAGATTGTTGAAAAGATTGATTCAATCTCTGAAACTTCATGCAAAAATTGTTCAAAACCCTGCATGGAGTGTCTTGAAAAGGACACAAAGTTTCAGGAATTGAAACAATACACTGATGCACTGAAATTTGATCTGAATGAAGTAAAAGAAGCGTATGACAAGTTGGCTAAATCTATCAAAATGATTCAAAATGAGAGTCTTGAAAACGATAAAGCCACAAAATTGTTAAAATCAATAGTTCTTGATAAACAAATGGAAATCAACTTTCATTTGGACACAACAGCTTCATTGAAAAAGGAATTGGAGTTAACCAAAATTGAAAATGAAAGAATTGATAAGAAGTTGATGAGTTATGTTGCATCTTCATATGTGATTGATCCATCAAAACAACCAGATGCAACACCTGTCTTTAACAGTGTTCCACCCCCAATGTGGAGTCATTACACTCAGAAGTATCCAGATGGGGTGGAAGCTGCCTTGAACCTCAAGTTGAGAACTATTGAGGATGACTTACCTGAGAATATTGATGTTACATTCTCTCCGTCCGACACTGACAATGAGTCACAGGTTATCAAGACTGTTGTTGACCAAGTGTTAGGCGAAGAGAGTGATAACTCAGATTTTGAAACTGTGAAAACACATTTGGAAAATTCTAGTTCTGAATGTGAAGATGATGGTAACTTTTTGGACAGGTTTATACCAAAATCAGAAAAGATTGCGAATGATGATCCGATCATGGTGGTTTACACAATGATTGGAACTGACAAACTCTATTCTGATTTTGAGTATCCGATACAGAACGCGAACATGAAAAATGTTGAGAAGGTGTTTAAGCTTGTCGAGATTGATATTTCTGAAATAAACAACAATGAGTTCTTTTCAAAACCTAAAAAATCCTTTGTAAAATAAAACAACTCTGGGAAGAAAGATTGGGTAGGTAACAATGGGTCTCACAAAAAAAAACAATTTTAAAAACAAAGGGATTGGATTTGAAAAGAAAATGGCAAAGATGAATGTTAAGCCAAAGGAAACAATGAGTGATGTTTTTGTTGTTGGTCCAAGTGTTGATGCTGAAAAGGAGTATATTTTCAGTCAAAAAGCCATTGATTATTTCAATGCAGCGAAAAAGTTGAGAGAAGAGACCTACAAATCAACTTTTGTCGAATATGACAAAAGAGTTTGTTGTCGCTGCAATGAGATTGGTCATATGGCGAAGCAATGTACCAAAAAGATTGAAAAACCAGTTTTCAAGAAATCTGTTTTGCAAAAATCAAAACCAAAAACTTCAATTGATGATAAGGGTAAAAAACCTATGGTTTCCCCCGTCCGAATCTTGAAAAGAGGTGAATCGTTGAAGTCCGAAGAAAAACCGAGATCACCTTTTGAGATTGGTGAATCTTCGAAAACCCAAAAGACTTCAAAGATTTATCCAAAAACAAAAGTTTTTGAAACTCAATCATGGGTGGCTAAAACAAAACAATCAGTTGAGGTGAAGAAAATGGAGAATGAGTTAAAATATGAATCAAAAGTGGTTGCTAATGATGGTCAGAAATTTGAATTTGAATTGGACAAGTTTCTTGCAGAGTTTCCACCAATTAAAGATGGAAACTTAAAATCAAAATCTGAACCTGTTGTCCCAAATGTGATCTTTAGTATTCCGAAAGTTGATGAAAAATGTGATTTAGTGTTTGGTAGTATTCCACAGGAAAAGAAGTCATGGGCTTCATTGTTTGAATGAATTTGTTATGATGAATGCAGGGGTTGCCGAGGTCTTATATCTCGAAGTGGATAATGGACAGTGGAGCGTCAAGACACATGACTGGAATGCTAGCATTGCTTTATGACGTTAAATCTTTGAACGGAGGATACGTGGGTTTTGCTGGGAATCAGGGAGGAAGGATTGTTGGTCAGGGGACTCTAACGAATGGAGTCATTTCGTTTGATAAAGTGAACTACATAATAGAACTTGAAAACAATCTGCTGAGTATCTCACAGATTTGTGACAAGTCCTTTACCGTACATTTCACTAAAAACGAATGTTGTGTTTTAAAACCTGGTTTCAAAATTCCGGAAGAAATGGTGTTGTTGCAAGCTCCACGCGAAAATGATTTGTATATTCTTGACATGGGTATCGCAACAACAATAGATTATCAAAAACAATGTTTTGTGTCTAAAACCAAAGCAACTGAAAAAGAGTCGATTATGTGGCATCGAAAGATGGGCCACATTCATGTGCGTAAAATGAACTTTCTTGTATCTAATGATTTGGTTAAAGGTGTAAATTTGAAAAACTTTCACTTGAATGATGATTGTGTAGCTTGCAAGAAAGGAAAGTAGACAAAGAAATCACACCCGCAGAAGTTGCTGAATTTAATCAGAGTACCGCTTGAAAGGCTCCACATGGATCTTTTTAGGCCGGTCAATGTGCAGAGTATTAGTGGAGATTTATACTGTCTGGTGGTCACTGATGACTTCACTAGATTTTCTTGGGTAGTGTGCTTGGAGAGGAAAGATCAAACGTTTGAGTCTTTGATGATTCTTTTCAAGAAAATGGAAACGTTGTATAAGGTGCCTATTAGAAGGATTCGGAGTGACAATGGAACGGAGTTTAAAAACAACCGTATGCTTGAGTTCTGTAATGAGAAAGGAATTCTTCATGAATTCAATGCACCATACACTCCACAAAAAAATGGTGTACCTGAAAGAAAGAATCGCACTATCATTGAAACTGCTCGAACGATGCTGGCCGATTCTAAACTACCGATCTATTTCTGGAGTGAAGCTGTGGCAGCAGCATGCTATACCTTGAATAGAGTGCTTACTGTGAAGAAATACAAGAAGACTTGCTTTGAACTTCTTCATAGATATAAGCCAAATCTGAAGTTTCTAGAGCCGTTTGGATCACCGCGTACATTCATTGATCAAGATGGAAAGTTTGGCACGAAGAGTAATGAGGGATTTTTTGTTGGATATGTGAGTCCACTAAAAAGATTGTTCGTACCATGCCTGAAGAAGGTAATTGAAGTTCAACATGTGGACTGTCAGAAGCATACAACTCCATCTCAACTTCCCGGACACAGATTGCTTTTCGACTACGACAAACTCTGGGAGTCGTTCCAACTACCGAATGAGCCGAGTGAAGAGGAACTTGCTTACTTATACCAACAGCAACAATCGATGGTACAAGATCAAATAGTTAGACCCTTGGTGGTTTCTCAACCTGATGAGGGATCAAGCATTCCTACAACTGGTGCAAACGATCACGAGGCCGGTCCCAGTGGAACAACTCACGAATCACCAGAGGAACCAGCTCCATCATTTGATCAATCCGATGACTCAGAGTCGGAAAATGGTCCGATCTTTGATGAGGATCCAAATGTTGCATCGACTGAAGTTGAGGATCACACAGGTGATCTAGATATCACGAATCTGCAATCGGAAGTGAATGTGTCTGACAGTGTCATGCCACGAACTCTATCTTACCATCCTTCAGAGCAGATTATAGGAGATCTTCAGAGTGGTGTTAAGACGATAGATCAGATCAACAGAGCTCTTACTTGTTTTTATACTTCTGTCGCACCTTTACAGGAAGAATTCTCACTTAAATGTTTTATCTCGCAGATCGAACCCAGAACATATAAGGAAGCTTTGACTGAAGAAAGCTGGGTGAATGCTATGCAAGAAGAATTGCAGCAGTTTGAAAAGTTGGGAGTCTGGAGATTAGTCGATCTTCCTGAGAACCAGAAACTGATAAAGACGAAGTGGGTCTTTAAATGCCAAAGAGATGATAGAGGCGTGATCGTAAGGAATAAAGCACGACTGGTAGTACAGGGTTTCAGCCAGCAGGAGGGAATTGATTTCACTGAGGTGTATGCCCCTGTAGCTAGGCTCGAGGCAATAAGAATCTTCCTAGCATTTGCATCGTGGAAAGGATTCAGAGTATACCAGTTGGACGTCAAATCTGCATTTTTGTATGGAGCAATCAAGGAATAAGTCTATGTTGGACAACCTCCAGGGTTTGTGGATCCGATACACCAAAACAAAGTCTATCTGCTGGATAAAGCACTTTACGGTCTCCACCAGGCCCCGAGAGCCTAGTATGAGACACTTTCCCAATATTTGTTGGACAACGGGTTCATCAGAGGAACAGTAGACAGTACTTTGTTCACCAAAGAGGTTGGAGGCCATCTTCTGACCGTGCAAATTTATGTTGACGATATCATCTTTGGGTCGACAAATGATGAGTTGTGTAAGGATTTTGAGAAGGTCATGAAGAAGAAATTCGAAATGAGTTCGATGGGGGAAATGAAGTTCTTTCTCAGGCTACAAGTTGAGCAGATGCCTGAAGGAATCTTCATTCATCAAACAAAGTATGTGAATGATATTCTGGAGAAGGTCAACATGGCACAATCAAGTCCAGCATCAACCCCCCTAGCTCAGAATCACGGGATTTGCCAGATGAGAGTGGAGAGAAAGTGGATGAGACGGTGTATCGATCAATGATTGGATCCTTGATGTATCTTACTGCTTCCTGGCCAGATATCATGTATCCAACGTGTTTGTGTGCAAGATATCAGTCAAGCCCACACCAGTCTCACCTGACGATAGTGAAACGAATCTTACGGTATTTGAAAGGCTGCCCAAGCACCAGCTTGTGGTATCCTAAGTCTGGCAATTTCTCTCTTTCAGGTTTTGCTGATTCAGATTTTGGTTATTGCAAGCAGAATGCTAAGTCCACCACTGCTGGGTGTCAGTTCTTTGGAACTCGACTGGTCACCTGGCAATGCAAGAAACAAACCTCAGTAGCGCTCTCTACTTGCGAGGCAGAATACGTTTCGGCCTCGAGCTGTTGCTCTCAGATCCTTTGGATCCAACAGCAGATGTGAGACTTTGGTTTGCAGTTCTTGAATACACCGATATTTGTGGACAACGAAGCGGCAATTAACATTACTAAAAACCCGGTTCACCACTCGAAAACTAAACACATTGAAATACGACATCACTTCATTCGTGATTGCTATGAAAAGAAGTTAATCCGTATTGAATATATACACACCGATGAACAGAAGGCTGATTTCTATACTAAACCTTTTGATAGAAAAAAGATTTAATTATCTTTTGAAATTAAATGGGATGAAAAATTTGCTTTCTGGGAGGGTAATTGAGTGTGAAGCCGAGGAGGATGGCGATTTGATGTGATCCACGTCAAAGTTGTCAAGTTTTGTACAGTTTATTTTCTGCATTTGATAAAAACCAAAAACACAAAAATATGTCTTTGTTTTTAGGGGGAGAAAGTTGCAGAAAATTACAAAAAACATGATAAAATTAGAAAAACCAAAAACATTTGAAAAAGTAAAAATGAGTTTGTGTAAAAAGGGGAAATGATAGCACATCAGCTAGACAGTGCAGTACACTAAAGAAATGTAAAGTATAAATGTGTTAAGCAGTCTTGCAGATGATATGCCGATAGGTTTTTACACATTTAGTAGGTTTGTTCAGGATATAAACATAAAATTTCTTGCTTTTATGTGGGGAACATCTCTCGGATATATGGGTAACCCCCGAAATCTTGTTTGAAAGGTCCCTCTTTCTGAGATACTAGGTCTTTATACTCAGTGATATCTGGGGTATTATTCTGGGACTTCTGCTGAATGGAAGTTCTGACCTAGTCCTCGAATAATACTTTCCGCAATGCTTGAAACATAGCATCACCCTCAGCACAAATTGACGAGACAATAAAATTGATTATCAATGTTGTTGTAAAAAAGATCCTCTAAAAGGGACACACGTAAAGTCAAACCAGGCTCTCTGCTGAACGGAAGTTCTGACCTGAGCTATCACGGTTTCATAATTTATTCCCCTTACAGATATCATATGTGGTATACTCACCTGTAAGACTGAATATTGGGATCTGGATACGGGAGTATATTCTGAGGTGGAACACATATAAAAGTTAAGCCTTAAAACACTAAATTCGTATCCTGAATAGTTTGAAGTTTGTTTAAAAATTTAAAGACCAGTATATCGACAATCATTGCAAATTGTTTAATGCTTAAAATGAAATCTAAGCTTAATGGTACTTGTATCTCGTCGCCAGCTGATATGATCCCCTAACACGCTCGCAAAAAGTGTGTACAGTTTATTGCTTACTATATTCAAAATCTAAAAAGATTTTATTTTTCATCTTATTTTCGACAACAGACATTGGGGATCAGATGATCAAAGTCTTGTGTGCTGAACATGTCTGGATCTTGAGGGTTGGGTAAGCAGTAAGTTTGAGAAAAGTGATCGGTAATTGCTTATAAGTTCAAAAGTTCATTAATTTGAACTTAAAATCATTTTTGAAAGTCAGTATCTTCATAATTTGGTCAGCCAGGGTCATTAACTTGGACTTGGCAGGATAAACAGTTAACAAGGGTCATTAAGTTGGACTTGGTTGTCTGGGTGTATCGGTAAAATCAGTAAAATTCAAAAAGTTGAAAATTAAAAAATGCAAGTTCGCTTGAAATACACTGAATCCGCTTCAAAGTAGCATCTCGCTTGAAAGGAGAGTCCGCTTGAAGTTGCATGTGTACTTTCAAGCGGGATACCTTGGTCTATAAATAGTGGGAGGGTTTCCGCTTGAATGTCATTTGTGTATGTTTTCGCTTCAACTAGAGTTCAAGGCGATTTCAAGCGAAAACCTGAAAACTTCGATTTCTTGCCGTTACTCTGCCCAAATTTTCTTAGAATTTGTGTTTTTAGTTGGCTGGTTCAACTATTCACATGGTTAATGCGAGTTGTTGTACCGATTTTACCTAATTTTGTCTGATTTTAGGGTGTCGATGTTGAACAGATTTTAAAACGCAGATCTAGGGTTAGATTTTGATGTAAAATGAGATTAAAACACATAGGTGTTGTCGGATTTGAGTGTACAACATCGTTTGATTGTTTGATTGAATCAAATATGAGTTTCTTGTACATTTGACGATGAACAGATCTTTGGATTTAGATCTAGGGTTGTTGAATGGGTCAAAATGGATAAAAAATATACCATGTTGCTCGGAATTGAACATAGAACAAACCCACTTCATCAATTTGTACATCAGTTCTTAATTTTTTTTTAAATATAATTTGAATGTTTCAAGCGAACTGACATGGTAGGGAGTCCGCTTGAACGAGGGATTTTGTGAAAATGAATTTCAAGCGAAATAAATGTTTTATTTGGTTATGAGTTCGCTTCAACATGCTCCGCTTGAAGTGAACTGTTTGTCTGATTCGCTTGAAATGAATAATGTATGAATGTTCGCTTGAATGATGTTTTTAAATTGAAAATTTTTTAAAGTAACTCATTTGTGTGTTATGTTTCAGCCATCGAAACTGTTGTTTAATGCACAACACAACAGTTGTTGTGATTTTGATGAAGATAGAATTCCAAAGCTGTCGGAGTTCAAAAGCATCTTGGAGTTTATGAGGAGAGTACCTATACAGAAGACTTTGACAGACAAACACTTGGTTTTCAAGTCTCATATTAAGCGTTTTTGGAAGCATGCAACATATGACGAAGAGGGAAAAGTAATCAATTCGTTGGTCAAGCTAAATGATGAAAAGAAACCAATTATTATCTCGGAAGCATATGTACGTGAAGTTTTGAATTTTCTGGATGAAGAGGATTCTCCAACGAAATTTCCTGATAGAATGGTGAAAGGATGTTTGCTTCGTATGGGCTACATTGGAGCACTTAATAGTGCAAATTATCTGAAGTCAAACTTCACAAAGCCCTACAAGTTTTTGATTCATTCAGTATTACAAGCTTTGAGTCACCAAAAAGGAAGTTATGATGCTATGCGTGATTACCACATGAACATGGTGGTAGCTCTTGTTTTGAACAAAAAGTACAACTTTTCACATGTTGTATTTCATTATTTGGTGGAAGAAGTAAGGTCGAAAAGAAAGACTTGGTTATATCCAAGATTTATCCAGATGATGATAGATCATGCTTATCCAGAGATTGTACGAGATGAGAATAATGATCTGTTGATTCTATCTCATATGGATAATGATTCTGTAAAAGCGTTGGTAAGATATCATCCAAATCATCCTGAACCAACAAAGCAAGTTGAATTCTTTGGTGCTATCAAAGATAGAAATTATCAGGATCCAGATCCAGTTAATCACCAGAACTGGATGAATGAAGAGGAAATGAAGGAAGCAGGATATGCTGATGAATTGAAAGTTTTGGAAGATTTCAAAGAAAGAAGAAATGACTGGTTCTTAAAGGAGAAGAAAAGGAGAGGCAGGAAAGCTACTCCTAAAGTGCAAATTGAAGAGGGTTCGTCTTCACAACCCAAGAAACGCCAAAAGAAAACTCCTAAGACGTTGCTCAATGATGAATCTGATAAAGAAGCAGAAGTTGAAATTGAAGCTGAAGTTGAGACTGTAGCTTAAGCCAATGTTGAAGGAAATGTTCGTCTTTCTCCTAAATCTGCAAGGCTTTTAAGTTCTCTTACTGAATTCAATAAAGAACCAGAGAAAGTGACTGAAGATGTTCAGAGTGATGATGTAGATAAAAGTACTACCAGTTCTTCTGAAGATGAAATTGACGAAACTGAAAGATACAAGAAAGTCATGTCTGCTGTTGCAAAAGAGAAACAGAAAAAGAGGAAAAGAGGTAGTAAAGATGATGATGACGTATACGTTCCTTCGCAAGAAGAGATTCAAACTCCAACTGTCTCTGGAGGCAAAAAGAAAGCTGCAAGAAAAATATTGGTAACTCCACAGAAAGTTAAAAAGTTGAAGATTTTGGTGAACCAGAAACCTTCCCAAGAACCGAGTAAACCACCATCACCACCACCTGAACCTATAACACATCAATCACCTATTCACTCACCACCTCATCAATCACCTCCTAAACAACCAACACAACCAAGACAACCTTCACCATTCCATCTCACACCACCTCATTCACCACAACAAATTCATACCATTACACCACCCTCACAACCAATTATTCAAACTACACCTGGTTCTTGGGGATACAGAGGTTTTCCACCAGTTCCTCCGAATTTGAATATAGGGCTTGATGAGATTGGAGACTTTGATTTTGTGAGTAATGTTCAATTGAAGAATGTGGAGAGTAAAGTTGATGCTGTGATGGATGAAAACAAAAGATTAGCAGCTGAAAGAAAAAATGTGGCTGATCGTGAAAAGATTCTTGAAATGCGTGTAAAGAAGTTAGAATTTGAAAACAAATCTTTATTGAAGAAGATAGATACCGATCAGTCAGAGATTGATTTCTTGAAGGTAAGAGTGGCAGAGTTAGAAGAAGAGAAGACTCGTCGTGATGAGCAGAATGAATATTTCAAGTTGAAAAATAAAGAACTTGAAGCTGTGAAAGCCCAGAAAGAGCACGGAATGTATATGATGAACAAAGTGCTAGAGAAGATGCTTGGTAAAACAGTTGAGCAACAATTTGATGAAATAAAGATTGAAGAAATCAGAGCTAAAAAACAGGCAGAGATGGAAGCTAAAATGAAGGATAAAGGCAAAGGCTTAGAAGGTGCTTCTGAAGAAAGGGCAATTGTTTTATCAACTGCTCATGAACAGTATTATGAGCAGCATGTTCATCTATCTTCAGTTTCTGCTATATTTGAAGAAGATGTGTTGCTAGAAAATGTTCAAAATGTTGATGAAGATGATGAGGATGATGAAGAAGATGATGATGACGAAAAGGTATTCTCTGCAAGTAGTCATGGTTCTGATGATGATAACAATGATGATGATCAGGGTACCTCGGGGGTTAAAGTTTCTGAAAAATCAAATGAAGAAAAAGTTGATGATTTACTTCATGATGATGTAAATGAAGAAGCTGATGATACAACAGGTGAGGGGGACCATGGTGATGATCAAAATGTTGATCAAATTGAAAAGTTGATTCTGCGTTTAGAACCTCATGTTGAAGAAGGTGAATACAGGCATACTTACACGTTGAGTGAAATTCTAAAGATGACTCATGTAAATGAAAATGAATTTAAGTTCGATTTCGAAGAAGAACTAAATACATTCGACATCAACCATCAACCAGAATATGAATACAAGTATGTTGAGGATGCAGATATGTAATGTATGACAGGGTTGAGGTTGAAGAGTGTTCTAATGAGGAGAATGTTCCTGAAGATACTTCTAATCTTCCAACTCTGATGGAATTCTTCACTGAAGAAAATAGAGATGAATTGAGAAGGAAGGTCGCTGAGATTCTAAAAGACAAAAAATTTCGATGGTACTTCTAAAGATATGCAGAAAGAAGAACGTTAAAAGTGGTTTAAAGTTAGTCATGAAAGAAAATTCAAAAGACCACTGAAGTATTACTAAAGAGATCGAAGTATTTCACTTGGAGATATCATTAGTTGGGGTTTTCTACCTCAAGTTCATGCTTATGCGATCAGAAGAGAATGTGGCGTTCAGTATTTTGAAAAATTGCATGATGTTATGTCCCTTCCATGGTGGGATGTGGATGAATTATCAAAAGTAAGAACCTTGGGATATCCTGTCAGGAAGAATGATATTGCGATGTGGGGTCTGATAAAGTTTGAGGCTCTGAAAGACTTCAAGCATTGGAAGCCTCACTATCCAAAAAGAGTTCAAAGGAGAGATCCAGTGACAGGGATTGAAAAGACTATTCTGAATGTGAAAAAGCCGAAAACGATGAAGAACATTCCAGTGCCCAAGATGGAACAAGAATTCTACAAAGGTTTCATGGGCTAGGTGTATAGTTGTATCTTTACTGAGGCAGTGATTACTTATCGAGCTGGGAAAGAGATTAGAGAAATTTTTATCTATGACCTGATGTGGTTGGTTAACTGCTCAGCGAAGGATATTGAATGTTTATTCATCAACAAAATCCATTTTCAACCTGAAGACAGAGAGCAAGCGATGCAGTTTCCACAAGTTGTAACTATTTGCTTTCAGAAAGGCATTAATTCTAAAAGTAAATGGAATTCTAAATGCTGGTCGCTTGAAGAGAAAGAAAGAAAGCTGAAAAAGAACGCAAGAAGTTCGAAGAAAACAAAGGAAAATGGACGAAGATACAGGCTGAAGAGGAAAAGAAAAAGAAGAAAGAAAATGAAAGGCTGAGGAACTTGCTGAGAAAGAAGCCAAAGCCAAGAGAAGAAAGTTTTAAATCAATGTGAAGAGCTGAAGACCCGAAGACAAGACTGAAGACTCCGGCTGTATCCAAGGGGGAGTTTGTTAGTGCACGATGTCTAAAGCCAACGTCTTAAGTCTCGGGGTCTAAATGTGTCAAATATGTATAGAACAGGGGTTAGAATGTAATTTTATGAAGTTTGTGATGTCAGTTCGCTTGAAATGACATTTGGTCATTTCAAGCGAAACCTAATGTTGTGTGTTCGCTTGAAATATCAAGTGTTATTTTAAGCGAACTAGGTTGCCTATATATAGGCTTAGTGTGTTTCTCATTTGGAACAGTTCCATCAGTTGTGTACCGAACTGCTGCCGGATTTTCAAGTGATATATGAATGAGAAACAAGTATTAAATTGATATTCTTCTGTTTTCTACTCCATTCTCTCTGATTCAACACTGTTTGTTTGTTTCCGCCACTCAAACAGTGGTGTATTGACTTTGATTGACTCACTAGATCGTCAAATCGATCCTACATGTAAGTACACCCCCTCCCAGTGCGTACCTTAATCATTTTACATGTTTCTTTATCCCTTCCCTCGGGCTCATTATCCTAATATAATACGCTTCCGTCACTCGGCTGTGCGTTTACATTATGATCAGATATTTTGCTTATCTGATTCATTTGGGTACTTTTTAATTTGTCCCTCTCACCCCGTCCTTACTACATCGGGTGTAAGCGTGTCCATTATAAAAAGTTCATGGTATCATGTGTTCACTACCTACTTGGCCAGAGTAGGCGATCAACACATGACATACATGACCCTTTTATAACTTTCACATCACACCCCATGTAAGTAACACCTCTATTTATTTCTCTTGGAAACAATATCCTGGATAGGTATTATATTCAGGTTTTTTCCAAGTTTTCAATCTACATATGCAACTATCAGTTTCTACGTATTTGTGGCATATTTCTATTCATGCAATAATTTAAATGTGCACCTGGTAAATGCTTGCCCTAACGGGCTTTCTTGCCATTACTTATTTGCGATCGTTGCTCGATTTAGGTCCTTGATGAGTATGCTCTTCTTATCCTATCTTGGACCGTTCCATCATCATATCTACAATTCGTTCCACTCTCGTCATCTTCAGACGCGAGTGTCCTTCAATTAAAACATTCACAAGAGTTAGTAATGTCAACTTCAATAATCGCCCGTATTATAATACAAGGCTTTTCTACCATACCCGTCAACGCGCGTATTTTCATCAACCATATTAATCCTTTTAATTGGGGTAACGTGTATCACACGATAGCCCTATGTGTTGTTTACAACACTTAAGCATGCTAAACTATTAACATCCATGTACTTACCGGATTTGCGATCAAGCCTCGAACCTAACACCAATCTTTATCAAGAGCATAAGGTTTAAGTCCAAGCATAGTTTTCCCACCATACTTGAATCTCTTAAACCAAGGCTCTGATACCAACTTTTAAAAACCATAAATTTATTTAGCGATTTCCATAAATAATCACAATTACTGAGTATTTATATTTAAACATTCATGCTAAAATACTGGTTTATTAAAAACTTTTACAATTTAAAGTGATACCACATAATGTGGTTTAATTCGCCGTTTTAGTATAACGGCGAAACAACATTGCGGAAGCTTCGTTTAACGTGTGTTTGGTTCTTGCTCGATGCTTGATTTTCATCCGGGACTCTCGACATTCACCTGTGATCAAAACCAACTTAAAAGTCAGTTTTGATAATTAAATAACTAGTACAACAAGGAAAATTGGGTCGAATAATCGAATTAAACAAGGAAATCAGGAAATTCCAACATTGACATCTTGATCCCAGAAACAAAGACTTGAAACTGGCTTCCACCGTAACTTACGGTGCCCATCGTAAGTTACGGTGGTCCCTGCATCAGACCCTCCCATTTTGCCGTTCTTGACACGAAAACTTTCGTATCTTTCAATCCGCTTGTCCGTTTGACCTACCGTTTCTTCCTACATGTTTGTAATTTGATCCTCCATCAAATGAAGTTAAATTCAACATCCTACATAATAAATTTTGAGACTTCTAAGCCTTCGACTCCTTGCCATTTTACCGAATTTTAACCCGTTTATGCATTTTATCAAACAAACATATTTGTTTAATCCTTATTTCACATGCATCTCTTCAAATTAATGTTATCTGCCATGTTAGGTTCTAATCACAGGTTTCTCCCACAATTTAAATACGTTTTCGCTCGTATGCTTATTTTGACCCGTTAAGGGTATTTAAGCACTTTAGAACTTGAACTCGCTTTCATACATTTCTAGCATCTTATTCCTACATTTCTTATCAAGTAATCTTCCACCACAACTATATGTGTGTTGGATTTAATGTGGATATCTATATGTTCCGAATTTTACCCCTCGGATTATCTTTTTACGGCAAAGACTCATATAAAGTCATTCAACCCAAGAATTTACATCTTTCACTGTCTTTTCTTATTCTAAGCATTTATTTAATCATAAAACTTGTTTCCAAACCTCTTGCAAGGGTCGTTTGTTTGAATTAGCTTACAAGGGCAATTTGGTCAATTCTTATCCTTTCTTTACTACAAAGGAACTTTTAAATACTTGTTTGACCCAAAAATCCGACCTTTTAACTATAATCTTGTTTATAAACCCATGTGCTTCTAAAACACCATAATCATAACTCAATTTATTCAGTTTACCTAAAAGATAACCGAATAACTATATTTTAACCTTGTCTAACTCTTATAGAATCTTAAGTTCTACATGATGAGTTGAATCATTATACATACCTGGCTCGGATCAATATATTGACCCGTTTCAATACCTTGACTTAGTAGCCGCTAAGCAATAGCGATGTGCGTATCCATTTGATATTTATTCCTATAAACATGTAACTCGACAAACCATTAGTCGATATTGTCAAAGGGTGATAATTTCACCTTTTGACCCATTTATTTACCTAGTGATCTTCGTCACTTCAACTAAATGCCAATTTCATGTATTATGCTAATTTAAAGTCTACTAACGAAAAATACGAAATCAAGCATAACGTAACGGAATCATAGTTACGTACCTTTTAAGCATCCATTTCAAACGCGTATTTCCACCGGCTTGTCCACTTGACGATCCGGATTCCTCGCCTAAAGAGTTCAATTCACAATCCGTTTAGAACCCTTTTTATAAGTCTTAACGCACAATTTGCCACTCAAATCAAATATGCGTTTTTAGTCCGAATTTTCAACATTTCTTTTCTCTTAGGCATTATATCAAACACCTAATGAGCATGATTTCATATAATTCACAATCAAGTTATTGACTAACTATTTAGCAAAGATTTAAGCATCATGTCTCATGTTCATGTCAAATTTTTATATCGAAAATTCTGGATTTTCTTCATGGAGCTCAAATACACTAAGTTAACAAAGATAATCCTAGTCTTTAGCATAATTCTACAAAACCCACTTGACACATGAGTGTATGATCATGAATTCACAACCATGAACATCAATTCAACAAATAAATGACTGGGGTTTACTCCTAGACATAGTTTCATCCCTAATTTCATCCAAACAACGAACATGCAAGCTCAGATTCGAATCTCACAAGTTCATCTAAAATTTAAGATGGAACCACATAGTAAAATTTCGCATACCTCATGATCCCTTTACTGAGGTGATCACTAATCTATGCTTGGATTTCGATTCGGGCTTGATTTGCCCCTTCAATTTGATGAATTTCTTGAAGTTTAGGGTTGAGTTTTGAGAGCTCCTTGTGGCTCTGATGAAATCGCAGACATCAACACACGTATGTGTGTTTTGTGTTTTAATTTTTTTTATTTAATTAAACTACATTACATTTGCCGATGTTTAGTCCCTCAACTTTACACAAGTTATTTAAAGGGTATTTTAACCATATTTGTTCTATTATGTCAAGACACTAACTAACTAGGTTAATATTCCTAGTTACTTGGTGGGTCCCGGGAGTTATAGTCCGTTTTATTTTAAGTCCCGTTAACTCGGGCTCTTATAAACTCAATTCCTTAAAACTTTGATCCGCTTGTATTTAATATTAGGATTTCTTATTTAAATCCAAACATTTACCGGGTTATATTTTTTTTTTACTACTAACGGTACTTTACCCGTCTTTTAGTATTAACGGAGTTTGATTACCAAACCCGTTTTCGGGGTGTTACAATTTGGGGGGGAGATGATGCCAAAAAAAATATATAAAAAAAACGTTGATTTTGATGACGATGGCACGACAAGGACTGCGGAGGGTAGGTTTTTTGAACCTGCAACCCCAATTTGCAGCCTTTTTGATTATCGGAAAATCTGAGCCAAACCCCATTTTTTTTTCGAGATACGCTTTGTTTTGATGTTGTTGGCTTTTTATATTTTTTTTCCCTAGTCGATGATGATAACAATCTATCTGAGACACCAAACGAGTTTGGGTTTTCTGGGTGTGTTCGTGTTGCGTAAAAAAGTTTTTGTAAAAAAAATGTTAAACCGTAAACTTTTTAACGTAAAACGTAAAAACGTAAACTTTTTTAACGTAAAAACGTAAAACGTAAAACAAAAAAACGTAAAACGTAAAAAGTTTACTAAACAAACGAACACGAACAAGGGGCGTAAACTTTTTTGTAAAAACTATTTAACGTAAAACGTAAAACTTTTACTACGTAAATTGTACAATGTAAAAAACCGTATGATAAAACGGTGCCTAAACAAGGGGCGTGAATACGGGGCATAAAAACGCCGCGAAAAAACGGGACGTAAAAAACGCAAAAAACGTTAACGTAAAAAACCGGCCCGTAAAACGTAAATAACGTTAACATAAAAACGGCGCGTTGAAAAAACGACGCGTGAAAATGCCGAGCGTAAAAACGACGCGTCAAAAAACGAGGCGTGAAAAAGCCGGGCGTAAAAACGTAAAACGTTAAACGTAAAAATCTGTAAATAAATCTGAATTCAAAAATGCTTAATAAAAAAATATGTTTAAAAAATATAATATAATAATACAATAAAGTAATAAAAAACAATAAAGACAAAAAGACAAAATGGTGTAATTTTACTTAAATACCCTTTTGGATTAAAATATTCAAGACATAATAAGACAAAAAATACTTAATATTATTTTTAAATAACTTTAATCTCATCCATCCATCTACTTGATCTAATGGCTAGAAAGTGGTTCTCGCGGTTCTTACAACTGGAGGTGGTTCTCATTTTAGTGGTCCCCTATATATATATATATATAGGTACTTGAAGGGGTATGATCCCAAAAACCCTGCGCAAGCGCATAAGACCATACCCTAACTTCATTCCAAAACATCTTAAATAAGACCCTACGCAGCCGCGCAACGGTTCTAAAACAAGATTTGGAAAAGAACAGTCTTCGATGACCAAGCGCCGGAAGAAAAAGGAGACAAATATTCAACTAACACCCTTGTGCGGGCTCGCACAAGGGCACAGTTAGGCTTGAAGATAAAATCCTAAACATCTCTGCATGGCTGAAATCAAGACTTGAACAAAGGAATCTTTTCTGTTGGAACAGAATGGACACGTGGCAATAATACAATGGTTTACAGTTATAGATCTTCTAGAAGTTTTTAAATGCTCATCGTGCATGGCTTCATTCGGTTAAAACCGAATGTGACGTGGCACGATCCCGAGCATTCATTAAAATCACGATGATGGCATTCACTTAAAGAAAGATTTACACAAAATCACTTTCCACGTGGCATCTCCTCAGCCGTTGTTCAAACCCATGATCCGCGTGCATGGATGTAGAATTAACAATTGACGGAAAGTAAGATAACCGACGACGGAAAAGTATTTCCCGTTACTCTCTATGTTACACATTTTCCCGCCAAAATCCGGTTATAAATAAGATGCTTCAGGTATGATCTCACAAGTTCAATTCCACTTACTTTTCACTACATCTTCTTCTTTTGAGATCACTTTACTTATTCTCACGCCGGAGTGTGGTCACTGAGATAACCCCCATTCTCCCCGTGGCGAGTCTAAGGACTTTGTATCTTGAACAAGCAAGAACTTTAATCAACCAGTTTCAGACCTTCGGGATTATTAACAGAAGTGAGAATAAACACGCCGACGCACTAAGTAAATTGGCTGCTACAAGCTTCAAACATTTGGCAAAAGAGGTCCGCATTGAAGTCCTCTCAAACCCATCTGTCCCTCTAAGACATGTAAACATGATAGAAATCGGGGATCCATCCTGGATGTCCCGGATTATTATGTTCTTTGTAGGTCCACTAGTGGAGGATCTAGTTAAACCTATCCATGTTTTCCAACGAACCCGAAAGTGCGGAACCCAAACGGGTAAGTTAATCAAAGCAAAGAACACTAATACAATAACAAGATTCAACGTTTAACACTCAAAGGTATGATAAACAGCAGAGTATGTTTACAATATGTTACAATAAGAAACTCTCTACTGTGTGTGTTCTTTCTCTATCATCTAATCTTATCTGTTACAAGTGCTGTTTATATAGGCAAACACCTAGCACTACTACGAAAAAGGTACTGGGCCCATATAATATCCCACGAAGAATCTGAGCAACCCACGAAGACTGCAAATCAACGAAGAATATGGGATTCTTCGTTGATGTAGTTGAGGGACTAGACCCACGAACAATTAAAGTCCATGAAGAATGATTGATTCTTCATTGGATTCTTCGTAGGGATTCTTTGCCAGACATGGGATTCTTCGTTGGATTCAACATCAGCTGGTTCTTCGTCAGGAGGGTGTTCGGCCTTGCATATTCTTCGTGGCAGGGCTGCACATGCAGACTAACTTGCAGACATGAATACTGCTTGCAGAACGTAAGTAACAGCAGCAACTGATAGAATTGCAACATTTCCCAGGCATAACAATGACAATACGCGATAAGATACATGTAACAATAATTCATGTTAAAAAAAAAACAATAACTCATGTTAAAAAAAAAACAATAACTCATGTAACGTGGTTGGGTCATCGGTACCACAAGTAACAGTTACAAAGAAATGTGATGTTATGAATCAAACACTATCACTACAATGAAGAAGCATTTTCGCTAGGACTACTAACAATTCGTACCTCATTAGTGAGGTACAAATACGAAAGTGAACCAATTCATCCAAACATCATGAATTCCTGGAACCAAAAAAAGAAGTTAAAATGTGAATCTGAATGGACTCAGAATAACTGGAGATAGGAAGATGGTTATTTCAATCGGGCCGGTGTGGGTGTACAACGAGCTTAAAACTTGATTTTTATATCTTAATGCTGTTTCTTTACATACAAATTTTTAGGAACAAATTCAAGTTTAAATAATGTTAGAAATCATCCATGAGTTGTTAGGCTATGGCTATGCGTTGTGGACAATGTTTTAATAACCGGACCGGACGTCGAACTGGTCTTCTTACCGGTCCACTAGTCGGAGTGGTCAGATCGGTTGAACCGGACTTAAGAACCGGAAGATATACATACATACATATACATATATATATATACATATATACATATACATATACATATATACATATACATATACATATAAATATACCTATACATATATATATATATATAGGGGAAGGTTAAAATGAGAACCACCTCGAGTTGTAAGAACCCGCGAGAACCACCCCCGCGGGGGGCCGTTGACCACGATTTTTTTTTTACAACTAGATGTGTATATTTTAACAACCTACGTAAAGTTTGGGTTTAAACGGCGCGCCCGAGGGGGTAGTTTTTTACGCCCAAAGTTTGGGTTTTTTTTTATTTTTTTTTATTTTTCTTTTTTTTTAACCAAACTTTGGGCGTAAAAACTACCCCCTCGGGCACGCCATTTAAACCCAAACTTTACGTACGTTGTTAAAATATACACATCTAGTTATAAAAAAAATCGTGGTCAACGGCCCCCCGCGGGGGTGGTTCTCGCGGGTTCTTACAACTCGAGGTGGTTCTCATTTTAACTTATTCCTATATATATATATATATAGGGAGCCGCTAAAATGAGAACCACCTCCAGTTGTAAGAACCGCGAGAACCACTCTCAACCAATCAAAATATGACAACCCAAAGGGTATTTTGGTCATTTACCCCAAATGTCAAATCCCTCCTCTCTCTTCATTTAAATCACTGGATTTTTAATTACCTCTCTCCTCTCTCATTTAAATCTCATCTCTCTTGTTCCTTTTGAGCAATTTTCGAAATCCTCTCATCTGGATCTCAAAATGAAATAACTTATCTCCTTCACCTCCATTTTTTGGCTTCAAATCAATGTGTAGAATGGAATCAAAGGGTGAGGATTCATACTAGCATCAATTTATCGGTGTATTATAGATATAGAAACTGAATCCGTGAAGAATGGGTATAAGTTTATGTGTGGCCGCCATGGTGGTGCCCGATGACCTCCACCGTCACCTCTTCCGCCGCCATGGTGGTGCACGGCGACCTCCACCGTCACCCCTTCCGCCGCCACCTGTGACCTCCACTCCTTCCGCCGCCACCTATTTAGGTCACCTACACCCAACTGTGATTGATTTATGTTGTTGATATTGGGGGTTTTTTGAAGATGATTTTTAATGTTTGTTTTTGGTTGGTTTTTCTGGTGCCTTTTTGCTTATGCTTTTGAATGTTTGGGGGGTTTTGCTGGTGCTTTTTTGTGATGAAGGTGGGCGACGGTTGTTGGTGGTGCTGAACGTTTGCAGAGGTGGGCGACGGGTGTTGGTGGTGGTGGTGGTGGCGGTGGGGGTTTTTTGGCGGTCGGGGTTTTTTGGTCGTTTTTGTGATTTGGGGGTTTCGAGTGAAGGGAGATTGGGGTTGATTTGTTGGGGGGTTGATTTATTCGGGGGTTGATTTGAATTCTTGATTCTGTTGATTTGAATTCTTGATCTGTTTGTGATAACTGCACTTGTTTGAATGTATTTTGATCGGATACAGGTTGCTTGAATCATGCATTTGTATTCTTTGATTATGTAGGTTTTGATTGGTTTGGATTTGGGGGGGGGGGGGAGATGATGCCAAAAAATAAAATAAAAAAAAAAAACGTTGATTTTGATGACGATGGCGCGACAAAGACGGCGGAGGGTAGGTTTTTTGAACCTGCAACCCCATTTTGCAGCCTTTTTGATTATCGGAAAATCTGAGCCAAACCCCGTTTTTTTTTCGAGATACGCTTTGTTTTGATGTTGTTGGCTTTTTATATTTTTTTCCCTAGTCGATGACGATAACAATCTATCTGAGACACCAAACGGGTTTGCGTTTTCTGGGTGTGTTCGTGTTGCGTAAAAAAGTTTTTGTAAAAAAAAAATGTTAAACCGTAAACATTTTAACGTAAAACGTAAAAACGTTAACTTTTTTAACGTAAAAACGTAAAACAAAAAAACGTAAAACGTAAAAAGTTTTACGTAAAACGTAAAAAGTAAAAAGTTTACTAAACAAACAAACACGAACAAGGGGCGTAAACTTTTATGTAAAAACTATTTTACGTAAAACGTAAAACTTTTACTATGTAAATTGTAAAACGTAAAAAACCGTATGATAAAACGGCGCCTAAACAAGGGGCGTGAATACGGGGCATAAAAAAGCCGCGAAAAAACGGGACGTAAAAAACGCAAAAAACGTTAACGTAAAAAACCTGAATTTAAAAATGTTAACGTAAAAAACGTTAACGTAAAAAACCGGCGCGTAAAACGTAAAGAACCGGCGCCTAAAACGTAAATAACGTTAACGTAAAAACGACGCATTGAAAAACGACGCGTGAAAATGCCGGGCGTAAAAACGGCGCATCAAAAAACGAGGCGTGAAAAAGCCGGGCGTAAAAACGTAAAACGTTAAACGTAAAAATCTGTAAATAAATCTGAATTTAAAAATTCTTAATAAAAAAACTATGTTTAAAAAATAAAAATCTAATATAATAATACAATAAAGTAATAAAAAAACAATAAAGACAAAATAGAGTAATTTTACTTAAATACCCTTTTGGATTAAAATATTAAAGACATAATAAGACAAAAAAATACTTAATATTATTTTTAAATAACTTTAATCTCATCCATCCATCTACTTGATCTAATGGATAAAAAGTGGTTCTCGCGGTTCTTACAACTGGAGGTGGTTCTTATTTTAGCGGTCCCATATATATATATATACACATACTAGTCATTTACCCGCGCGATGCGGCGGAGGTGACGATTTACAATAGGATACTCGTTTATCGTTAGTTTATCAGTCGTCTCATTATATATTGTATAGTACTTAAATTAGATTTCTTATTCGTGATATGTTGGCACTCGTTTTCTGTTAGTTTATCGATTCCTTGGTGATATACTTTTGTTAAATGTTTTTAGATGTTAGTTTTTCAATCTTTACATCTAATCAGTCATAAGTACATAATGTTTAACCATAATTCATTAATCGATACAGATACCAAATGCAATATGTTGAACATTATAAATTTGCTAACAAAATTACAACGATAAACATTAATTGATAAAAAATAAACATTATAAATTTGCTAACAATAATTATAACGCCATCCTGTCCGGTTCTGCATAGAAACGTATAGGACAAGAGACTAACGCTTTTGGTTGCTCGTCTACAAGATAATAATAACAAATAACATCACCATCTTCGGTTCTGCATAGAAACGTATAGGACAAGAGACTAACGCTTTTGGTTGCTCGTCTACAAGATAATAATAACAAATAACATCATCCTGTCCGGTTTTGCATTGAAGAATCAAAGAGCATTAAAACAACACCTATTCCGAGATGAACGGCTGAAAACAATCGCTGATGTTGCGGCAATGACAACTTGCAATGCGATACTCGTTTAATAGGTGGCGGCGGTGATGGTTTTGGGGGGTGGGGGCACAAATTTTCCTTAATTTCGCCTGAAATATCGCCTTTTTGAGTATCGGTTGTGTGACTCCCTAACTTATCTTCGGAACGCGCCACGTGTCAAAATTACACTAAACACCAAGTAAAGGTGTGCAAAGTCTGTTCGTTATTGAGGGTTAACTATACTAAGTTTACTTAGCCAAAACTGATGGTCAGATAATTAGCATGGGTGAGTTTAGCGTCGGTTTCAATTAAGTTTTCTTTTAGGACTTTTTTCCGGTTGATAATTCTAAAAAAGGAATGGCTTTTAAGGAAGGGCTATATGTTGGCTTTTAGAAAAAAAAATTAACTAAAGATAGTGACTTTGACAAAGTTTACAATTATAAGCTAACGGGCTTAAAACAAAGTTGGAACCAGCTAGGTAATTGTATTATTCCACTGCACATCTCTTTGTATAGCAAATGTTCTCAAGGTTTTTTTATGTAACCACCGTCCACCGATGTGGGATTTGTTTTATAAGAAAGCGAATATTAGGAAAACTTTGCTTAAAAGTCCTAGTGGGATAATAAATTATTACAGTTTCTTCACGGTAGACATTTAAATTTTAATTGGTTTTGCATTGTATTCAGTAAGTAATATTGGAGTTGGAGTTGTTTGTTCTTCACATAATAAAATAAGGTATGGTTGGTGCCTACATTTCTTGATCACACAAGCTTCACATGGATAAGAACTCAGATCAGCATGTAAAATTTTGAGGATGACATTGACATCTCAACAACTGCTAGTTAAAATCAATAGATAAGCATTTCTCCTGCGTGTGATTCACATAGTGTTTTTAGGACGAACACACAAAAGCGCCCCCCAAGTTCAGTATTTAAAATGTAACTTGGTATCGCTACACGAGCTTACACCGATGCACAAGGTGCACTGTTAAAAAAAACCATCGCTGCTGCCATTTTGGAGTACAAATCTACAAATTCAAAGCTAATTATGACGCTTCTCCTGGGATATAACAACAATGGCACCACTATCGCCTTCACCGCCAGCTTCAAAAGCCTTAGAATAACCTTTGTCCCGGCTGAAATTGCCCATAATCTGTTCACATGTTGGTTTCTTTAATTTTGAACCCTGCATATTTGTCTTCCTCAACAGCTCCAGCAGTTGAATAGCTTCAGAAGATCATATGCGTCCGCCAAGTCACTAAATGCTGCACATACCATCATTGACATAACATATCAACAGTTATAAAACGAAACGGGGATGATTTTGATGGGTCGGAAGAAGTGCATACCTACTAAGTTATCATCACTTCTGTAAACATCTAACACATGCAAGCCGACTTCTTTTAATCATCTGATAATAACTACTGGATTTTTCAAAGCCCATGAATCAGCCAACACCACAACTCCACCAGTTTCACATATTAACTGCACTGCTTCCTCTGGCATCAGGTTCACTACCGCTACATCATAACTAAAAAAACACAATTTACTAAAACACCCCCTAACACAATAATCTTTCATTTGGCATAATAAAAAGACATTGAGAAGAATAGCGGTCATACCTTGCTCATACATGACTGATTGGCAGATCCAAAGTCTTAATCTTGAGAGAGAGAGAGAGAGAGATCCACACCTTTGCAGCAAGATATTCAAGATCAAATCAAAATCAGATGAAAATAATCAAGAACAAAACAGTAACCAGAATGTGTGGTTTATTGGCAGATATTAGAGAACAAAACATATTCAGATGACTTCTCGCACTGGTTTCTAGTAATCTTTTGGGTTCACAAACTCTGTAACCCCGAATTTCTTTGCTGTGGCGACGAATAAAAAAACTATAGCTGCACCTTTCGACCAAATCCTTAATCTCGTTTTCAGCCCTGGCTATAGCTGCACCTTTGCCAAACACTATCAATGGCCTCTCCGCTTTTCTAATCGCCAATATCGCCTTCGCTATATCATTATTCGATACGCTCTTAAGCGGTTCTATATATCTATTCTTTTCAGCATCATCTAATAACGTATTAGCTTCTAGTTTCTTAAAGTTAAGGGAATTAAGCATGCAAATATAACACGGACCTGCATACAAATTTAGTGAAAGTCCAAATAAGCAAATGTTCATGTAATTGCTTCAAAAAACTTACCAATATTTGGGACTTGTGATTAATCAAGTGATGAACTCAGGAGCGGTGACTCATCCTCACGAGAAGGCAATGGTTCAGCAATGGTTACGGTCGGACCAGACTCCACTATGTCATTATGGGTATCAAGTATCAACGGTTTGATCATGATCCGGTGGGGCTGGTGGATACGGAGCTTTATGTCTGGACAAGAGAACACTGTTTAGGATCTCATTAAATAGGCTGTCACCTCCCTGAATCACATCAGATATGTAAAAAGTTTAAAGAAAAGTCTCTTAATCAGAATTATCAAAGAAAAGTCTCTGCAGAATAGTTTACACATTTAGTGACGAACATTATTATTATTATAATTATGTTTAGGTCAAAATGTCTCACACATTATGTTTAGACGCGGTAACAGGTCAGGACGGGTTCGGATCAGCTGAGTTCATAAAAAAAAAAGGCCGATTTAAAAATCATTATTTCGGTTTGGGTCAGGATAGGTTCATGTCTGGATGGATTTGAGTTAGAATAGGCCGACTTAAAAAAATAACCATTTTGGTTCGGACCATGACGTGCCGATCTAAATAATAATTAGTTCGGGTAAGGACGGGCCAACTTATATAAAGATTATTTTTGGTTTGGGTAAGGATGGGCCGGCTATAAAGATGATTTTTGGTATGGGTAAGGATGGGCCGATTAAAAATGGGTATTTTTGGTACCAAACAGTAAAAATGCAGCTGTAAAAATGACACCAAAACACGAACTGCATTATGGAGGATGTATTTTAGATATTGGACTTGTGAAAGTGTTCAATTGATGAAATGAAATATACCTCTATTGTATAAAGTCGTGTAAGAAAATCAGAACTATTGTTCGCCTATCGAGCAAGGAATGCAGGGCAGATCTTATGCTTGGTCATCAGGAGTAGGGATGAGCTCAGTACCAACCGGTACCGAAAATACCCGGTACGGTACGGTACCAGGATTTGAGGGTAAAAATCAGTACCGAAAACGTCAAAAGTCGGTGCCGATCTGGTACTGAAAATGTTCCCGGTTCGGTACCGGTACCCGGTACCATTTGCCCATCCCTGCAATGTATGTAAACGTTGATAATGAAAGGGATGTGCACTGCAAGTTGATACACCAGGTTTTCTGATGTAAGCAAGATCCCTCTTGTCAGTTTCATGTATGTCTGTGCATATATTTTAGCTTTCTATTTGAATACATACATTTCAAAAGCCATATTGTGGGCATGGCTAATCCATTTAAAGATCTTAAACTCGTCTCCGTAATCTAAATCTAACAATTCCTGGGAACCAAGAAAACCCCTCCTTACTACCTGCAGTGTAAAACAACACACCATCAAAGATTAAAACAGATTAACCTTAAAGAACAAGAAACGGGACACAGCGATTAACTAAAGAACTTATGATATACTCTAAGAAACTGGTATAGATATATGCTATTCTACCTTTGTGAAGCCATCATTCTAAACTTGTGTGCCATCGCCGGATGAAGCTGCCAAAAGGCCGACAAAACCCTAATTCATACCATATTGCATCCACAATTTGAGAAGCATGTTGAGTAGAGATGGCTAAGCCATTAGTTCTCGTTCGGACCATTCTGCATGCTCTAACATCATGTTGTTCCACGTTTGGCACTTGATATTCGTATTTTGGGAAGGCAGCTGATGTCAGCCTCTGATACACGTCCCTCTATAATCGCATAATTGCATAGACCAGCAATAAACCAACTTAACGAAATCAGAAAATGTGCAGGGTCTTCATCAACAAAAAGTTTAGCTACATATGAAGGTTCATTTGGATTTTAAAACTAAATATAAAAATAAATCAAAAACTTTTACCTGTTGAGACTTTGAGGAAATGAAGGCAAGAATGGTGATATGAATCTTCCTCATTTACAACCCTTAAATCAACACGTTGATATGTGGTTATTTTCGGCACAACAATTCCATTTCTATCTGATATTATACCAAGTTTTAAACAACGGAGTAATGTTACATACTTGTCCAATGGTCTTGAAAAGAGTCTCATTAAACGATGCTGAGGTTAGGATGACTTGCGGGAAGCTAGTGGCTCCGGGGACCAGACTCGAGAGACTCACTCTCAGACATCCAACACCATCCTAGTGGTTCACTCTCAGACATACATATTTGGTGCAGTAGCCCCAAAACCTTTCATGCTGAAAAACGAATTTCCAATCCAATATTATTCAATCAGCACAACACAATTTCAAAAATTTTGAAAAAAAAAATATCTTAGCTTTTTAAAGGTACCCTCCCTAAATCTGTACCCTAAAAATATCTTAGCTTTTTAAAGGTACCCTCCCTAAATATAAGCTTTATTGACTATTTATCAGTTGTCAAAAGTACCTACCTGCATTGCTCCTTTAGAGACCAAATCGTTACAAAACTTGTTGGAGTGACGCACCAGATTGCTAAAAATGCCACATGCATTCCCCTTTGTTTTGTAATCTTCTTCTGAAAGCAGCAAATTTGCAATTCGAGGGATACATCGACTCAACTCTTCATATAAGAAGTCGTTATGAAAAACTGCATTACTAATCTATTAAAAATAGTGGCCATGTGTTATTTACTTATTTCAACATAAACATACATATTGTTATAAAAAAAATTAGAATCCCATCTTACTGCAAAACAAGCAAACTTGCGGGTGTGTTTGTCCCTGTCAGAGCAGCGATCAACCAAGAGACTGATGATATTATACTTCGCCTATAACAGAATATTGTTAGGCCAACTGCCAACTTGACGCAGGCAGTCCCTTTCGCGGCCGGTGTCATGGTACTTAAGCTAAACAAGCAGATAAAATACTTAGCAAATGGTGAAAAGTGCTTAAAAACGTTAAAAAGAGCTCACTCATATACCCTAGGAGGAGGTAAAATCCAAGCTTCAACAGATGCTAGCTGTGTGCTAATTTTTATCCCAAACTCCTTCGCATAAGGATCCTGTCCATAAGCATTGTGTCTGAAAGTCTGCAAAAGTTAAGATACATATAAAAAGAAAATCAAATTACAGTTATAATTCACAAATCTCTAATAGCTTGAAACTTAATTCACCCCACGAACACTGTAACAAATATGTTTCCCCGCGTCATGCAGAAACTCATGCTCAACACAGTACTTGAACGTTTGAAATATCTAAATGGAAACCACAAAATATTGTGTACACTAAAAAGATCTTAGCTTTTCAAAAATGAGGCTACAGATTGTACCAGTCATGGTTTGATTGTTAATTAAGACCAACTGCTTAAACAAAGGCATACATCCATAGAAAGGTTATATTATTTAACTTTTTAAGTAACTTTTAAGATAATACATCCATAAACAGATAAACTGGCTTGAAGATACTTAACCGCTTGGCAGTGTTGCCTTCCTTATTCTTCCCCTGCAAATAACAAGTAAATAAACGTTAATACACAAACAGATTCTTGAAGGTTTATATGGATTTAGATCCGATTTTTGAATTAAACTTACGCAGCGGCAGATGTGTAGAACCTGGAGCGAGATCTGGAGCAAGAGGATATGTGAAGTAAAAAATGTAACCACATAATTAAACTCTGAACATGTTAATATAACATAATATAGTATATATTCCTTTTGACATGGAACTCAAAACTGAAAACATACTCAAATGCTATTGTAGGGTCACCTGATGCCACTTTTATGGGTAATCAGATTCTCTTTGATGGATTCGTTTCTAATCACACCTTAAAAATCATTTAAAAATGTGTATATGTTAACATTATTATTCAATGAAATTTAAAACTCAAGTGATTAAACTAATTGATTAATTATGAATTTATGTATACTTACCAGGCGTAACATGGACCGTGTATTTTCAGAACAAAAGGTTTAGCTTGCAACTAAAATATTTGCATTTGGATCCTGGTAATAACATACATGGTAAACCATGTTGGCCTCAGTTACATGATGTAAAAAATACTTATTATTTACAGTAATAAAAGAAATTACCAGTCTAGGGGAAACAAAAAGCCTCAAACTGTAAAAATAGGATAGCCATTCTTCAAGGGACATCAGTTTACGCCTCTAGTCCTGTTCAAATAATAGAAAAAGCGAATTTTTAATACCCTCCGGTGATGTTAAAAAAGAATAAATGAATTTAACAAATTTTATACAAGCAACTTCTTGAAGTATCAAAGGAGGTGCAGCGAGTGATCTCTACCGTGGGAAAAATTCCTCAGCGGATAGAATTATTGGCTGAAAATTTTGTTCAATACTGCAGGAATGCAAATCTTATCAAAAGCTTTGCAAGTGCATCTAAACTTTCACCCTGAAATCAACAATTAATCCATTCAAAACGAAACTAACGACAAATAAAGATGGGCATATGATGTTAACAGACCTTCTAAAACGGAAATCTGGATCATCATAGCCTTCAACATAGAAGAAATCACATCGCAGGTGAACCTAATGCCACAATCATCCATTAATCAATTGAAAAAAATCAAAAAATGCGTAAACAAATTAGAAGGTTCGTAAAAAAATATATAGGGTTTACAACCATGAGTTCAGAATTATGGTAGCCATCAACATAATCGAGGTCCAGAATCAGGTAAACCACATAAACCATACCTGAATAGGGTAAGAGACGCACTTGAATATAACTCCATCAGAGGTCCTGCAAACCTTCTAAACAATTATTAAAAAAAACCCTAACTAAAATCAAAAATTGTAACTGTAGCAAACGTTGGCCTCGAATTAGAGCTTCATTCGAGCTAATAAGCAAAAGAACACTCAAAACTTACCCCCGAAACTCCTATCAAATCCCAGTTCATCACTGCCCTTCATCCATCTTTCGATTATGAGAAAACCAATACCTCTCAGCCTCTTGTACATTTGATTGTAGCCTCCTAACAGTGATTTCAGGTCGAAAATCCTTCAAGATATGACTAATTATGCGTTTCAGTGTTTCTCCGGCATAACTTGTGGTGAATTGTGAAGAGAGAGCACATCCAATCCAGATCCAAATCCAGATCTTTGAGGGAGAGAGAAAACGAAATTGAAAAAGGGCTCTGGATTTAAAATTTGAAATGAAATTTTGGGGTTTTGTTGGCCGCCCAAAGATTGGATGAGGCGGGTTAGGGTAGAAAGGGTATTGTTGGAAATGTATAAATATATTGTGCTTTAAAGAGTTGTACTTCATGCTTAAAATGTGTTTTCAACACATTTGTTTCCTTGCCCTTCCTATATGCTTTATAAAGTAGTATAGATACATATACATATATATATACATATATATATATATAGGTATGTGAAGGGGTATGATCTCAAAAACCCTGCGTAAGCGCATATGACCATACCCTAACTTCATTCCAAAACATCTTAAAGAAGACCCTGCGCAGCCGCGCAGCGGTTATAAAACAAGATTTGGAAAAGAACAGTCTTCGATGACCAAGCGCCGGAAGAAAAAGGAGACAAATATTCAACTAACACCCTTGTGTGGGCTCGCGCAAGGGCACAGTTAGGCTTGAAGATAAAATCCTAAACATCTATGCACGACCGAAATCAAGACTTGAACAAAGGAATATTTTCTGTTGCAACAGAATGGACACGTGGCAATAATGCAATGGTTTACAGTTGTAGATCTTCTAGAAGTTTTTAAATGCTCATCGTGCATAGCTTCATTCGGTTACAACCGAATGTGACGTGGCACGATCCCAAGCATTCATCAAAATCACGATGATGGCATTCACTTAAAGAAAGATTTACACAAAATCACTTTCCACGTGGCATCTCCTCAGCCGTTGTTCAAACCCATGATCCGCATGCATGGATGTAGAGTTAACAATTGACGGAAAGTAAGATAACTGCCGACGGAAAAGTATTTCCCGTTACTCTCTCTGTTACACATTTTCCCGCCAAAATCCGGTTATAAATAAGATGCTTCAGGTATGATCTCACAAGTTCAATTCCATTTACTTTTCACTACATCTTCTTCCTTTGAGATCACTTTACTTATTCTCACGCCGGAGTGTGGTCACTGAGATAACCCCCATTCTCCCCGTGGCGAGTCTAACGGCTTTGTATCTTGAACAAGTAAGAACTTTAATCAACCAGTTTCAGACCTTCGGGATTATTAACAGAAGTGCGAATAAACATGCCGACACGCTAAGTAAATTGGCTGCTATTTGGCAAAAGAGGTCCGCATAGAAGTCCTCTCAAACCCATCTGTCGCTCTGAGACATGTAAACATGATAGAAATCGGGGATCCATCCTGGATGTCCCCGATTATTATGTTCTTTGTAGGTCCACTAGCGGAGGATCTAGTTAAACCTATCCTTGTTTTCCAACGAACCCGGAAGTGCGGAATCCAAACGGGTAAGTTAAACAAAGCAAAGAACACTAATACAATAACAAGATTCAACGTTTAACCCTCAAAGGTATGATAACCAGCAGAGTATGTTTACAATATGTTACAATAAGAAACTCTCTACTGTGTGTGTTCTTTCTCTGTCATCTAATCTTATCTGTTACAAGTGCTGTTTATATAGGCAAACACCTAGCACTACTACGAAGAAGGTACTGGGCCCATATAACATCCCACGAAGAATCTGAGCAGCCCACGAAGACTACAAATCAACGAAGAATATGGGATTCTTCATTGATGTAGTTGAGGGACTAGACCCCACGAACAATTAAAGTCCATGAAGAATGATTGATTCTTCATTGGATTCTTCATAGGGATTCTTTGCCAGACATGGGATTCTTCGTTGGATTCAACATCAGCTGGTTCTTCATCAGGAGGGTGTTCGGCCTTGCATATTCTTCGTGGCAGGGCTGCACATGCAGACTAACTTGCAGACATGAATACTGCTTGCAGAACGTAAGTAACAACAGCAACTGATAGAATTGCAACATTTCAAATAACAAAGATCGCTCCGAGACTTGACGGAGGATATCGAGTCTCGGTCTGCATTCCGTAGCGTGGACAAACCGAGTCGACCCGCATCCATAAATATGTATCAACATTCTTACAACATGGAACCCTTCCAGAAGTGAAAATAGCAGCAAGGAAAATTCAGCACAAAGCGCTTAATTATGAAATGGCGGATGGAATTCTATATCGAAAGTCTTATACGGGTCCTCTGGTTCGAGAAATCCATGAAGGATTATATGGAATACACGCTGGTCCTCGAATGGTGGTAGCAAAAATCATGAGCGCAGGCTATTACTGGCCTGGCATGCATCTGGACGCCGTCGAGATTCTACGCAAATGTACCTCGTGTCAACACCACTCTCCAAAAACCCTTCGCCCAAAGAACCCTTTGGTCCCGGTAACCACAGCATGGCCTTGCCAACAATGGGGAATTGATCTGGTAGGTCATTTTCCCGATGCACCTGACGCAGTAAAATTCATCATAGTTGCTGTGGATTACTTCACCAAGTGGGTAGAAGCCAAAGCTCTAGCATCGACCACCGCAATGGTAATCAGAAAGCTCATCTGGGAACACATTATATGCCGGTTCGGGCTACCACTGTGCATTATCACAGAAAACGGCAGCAATTTTGCGTCTGACGATCTACAAAAATGGATGAAAGAATGCGCATCGAACATAGTTTCGCATCTGTGGCGCACCCACAGGAAAATAGTCAAGTCGAAAGCATCAACAAACAGATTGTAGATGGCATTAAGGCAAGGTTGGGAACCACAAGAAGAGGTTGGGTCGATGAATTTCCAAGTATTCTATGGGCTCACCGCACCTTGCCAAAAACCAGCATGGGAGAAACGCCATTTAGCCTTGTCTACGGCACAGAGGTAGTCATTCTGGCGGAAATCGGCCTCCCGTCACCCCGCATGCTAGCCATGGAAATACAAAACAACGAGCAAGAGCGCAGACTCGACTTGGACCTCCTCGAAGAAAGACGAGAAAATGCATCCATTAACGAGGCCAAGTACAAGTTAAAGTTGGAAAAATATTACAATGCTCGAGTGCGCATATGCACTTTCTTACCGGAAAACTTCGTCCTAAGAGATAACGAAGCATCAAACGCAGAACGACCGGGGAAGCTCGCACCTAAATGGGAACGACCTTATGTCATTAATGAGGTCCTAGGAAAAGGAGCATACACCATATTCCGGCTTAACAGAATGAATGTCCCGCGCATGTGGAATGCGCAGCAGCTGCGCAGGTGCTACATGTAATCCTAGTACCCCTCGTACTTGGACAGCACATTACGCTGACCAACGTACAACACATGGGTCGCTACTTACATACACATCGTAATTATCTTATTTAAAGAACAGCTTTGTATCTGCTGGCCTCTGCGCCTTATCCAAATCAATGCAAAGTTTGTTACTTACATTACGCCCTTATGTTTTATTACAAATGTATGCAATGTCTTTTGGTAAACACAAAAACACTATGGTAATCTAGTACAAGTCTCATGAACGGTCCGCGGTCACAGGCACCGCGCAAGGTCCAGCCCTACGTTCACACATGAGATTTATACCATCTTTATTTGTCTTACCTAAACAAAGCAATTGTACTCATGAAAACATTGTAACTAAAACATACCACAAGGTTACTTGCGCGACAGCGCATTAACAAAGTTACTTGTGCAGCAGCACATTTACTTGCGCAACAACGCATCAACTAAACAATACAAAAACTGATTCAACATCCTAGACAAAATTCAAAATAAATGGCAACCTTTGTAAAGACGTATATTCATACGCTAAGTTGTCATCATCCAAGGTCTCTACCACATCAGAAGGCGGACGTTATTATTCATCTTTAACAGCAGTTAAGGCAACACTGGTAATAACCCCCGCGCCAAGGTCAGAGCAACTGATATCCCAGTTAACCTTTGGCGCATTACAACACACTGGAAACAGCTATACACCCTCATGCTTAACCACCATGGCACGCAGCCAGTCAACTTCAAAAGTTAAGTTCTTTTATACTTTGCACCGAAAGCCTTGATAGTTCTCAAGTAGTAAAAGCACAAAATTCATCTTTATAGTCCAGTACTCCACCTACTTGCCATTTAGCGCATAGGAGCAACACTGGACTGGGGGGACTTGAAGGGGTATGATCCCAAAAACCCTGCGCAAGCGCATAAGACCATACCCTAACTTCATTCCAAAACATCTTAAATAAGACCCTCCCGGGCCGCGCAGCGGTTCTAAAACAAGATTTGGAAAAGATCAGTCTTCGATGACCACGCACCGGAAGAAAAAATGAGACAAATATTCAACTAACACCCTTGCGCAGGCTCGCGCAAGGGCACAGTTTGGCTTGAAGATAAAATCCTAAACATCTCCGCGCGCCTAAAATCAAGACTTGAACAAAGGAATCTTTTCTGTTGCAACAGAATGGACACCTGGCAATAATGCAATGGTTTAAAGCTGTAGATCTTCTAGAAGGTTTTAAATGCTCATCGTGCATGGCTTCATTCAGTTACAACCGAATGTGACATGGCACGATCCTGAGCATTCATCAAAATCACGATGATGGCATTAACTTGAAGAAAGATTTACACATAATCACTTTCCATATGGCATCTCCCCAGCCGTTGTTCAAACCCATGATCCGTGTGCATGGATGTAGAGTTAACAATTGATGGAACGTAAGATAACCACCGACGGAAAAGTATTTCCCGTTACTCTCTCCGTTACACATTTCCCCCCCCCCCAAAATCCGGTTATAAATATGATGCTTCAGGTATGATCTCACAAGTTCAATTCCACTTACTTTTCACTACATCTTCTTCCTTTGAGATCACTGTACTTATTCTCACGCTGGAGAGTGGTCACAGAGAGAAGCCCCATTCTCCCCGTGGTGAGTCGAAAGGCTTTCTGTTTTGCAGCGATCATTAGAGAAGTAGTTCAATCAACCACTGAATCGTCGAGGAGATTAACCCCTTTAATGCATAGACAAAACCCCCGATCTAATTGATTCCGGTCAATTTGGATCGCTGTTTCTTCATTACGGGATCAGGAGAGAATGGTGAAAAGTGTAAGAATGGGGAGAACGGATCCTGGCCCAACACATGGCAGTGGGCGCTAATTGATATGTAGGGGTACGATTGTCCTTTTATACGCTCCCTCCTTATTAGCGTTATAAATCTGTTTTAAATTGAAACTCCAAAGATTTCGTGTTAGCTGTTACCTCCTTTGCAAGCTTTCTCAGATCTATGGCGTCTAACGTGGATTTTGTCCGACAAAGTAAAATTCGATGACGTTTCCTATTTTTGTTCCAGCAAATCATGCAACAGATATAGCGTTTTGTTCTTTTATGCTTGTTTCATTGTTTTTTTTTCAAATTAATATTTTCATAATGTGTTGTATGATTTCAATGGCGTTGTTCATGTATCCAATTTAATCGCGTTTTAATTGGTAGTTAAACAATTAGAAAGAACTGATAATTGGAGTTTTCAATATTAATTTTAATTGTTGTTTGGGATCTAGTATATTTCTTATGTTTTTACGATCATTGGCGTTTTACACCTGATTTGTTTTGAATATTATTTAGTAGTATTTGTAAACATCAGTTATTACTATTTGTTAACTTGTGTAGACATCATTTTTGTTAACTATGGCGTTTTCATTATGATGTTATATTTTTGTTAGTTATTTATGTTGTTAACTGTTTTTAATTATTCATCTCATGATGTTTTCATTATCATGTCGCATTAGTATTGTTGGATCTGAGTTTCTTTTTGATTGTATTTTCGTTTGAAATTAAGATGGAAATGAAAGAGTTGTGCAGCGGAATTAAGATGAAAGCAAACTTTGCATACAATCAAACGAGAGTAATACTTTAATCAAACATATTTACACAATGAATCGAAAGATTGAATTTGTTTCAACAACGATTACAATGATTGATGAATGAATGCAAACTCCCCCTCAGCCAGAGCTCAGTAGTTTGTTCGTGCAAAGAAGACGATGTGATCAAAAGAGCTAATAGAACAGTACAAATACTGAACTATTTATAGGCACTTGCAAACCACTGAGCATCTTAGCTGACGTCACCATGAAAGTGACATCTAACCTCCTAACAAACTCTAACCTCTGATCTATACAAACACAGATGTAGTAACTACTGCTATTACAATTTATTACATAAAAGACACTTAAACAGCTGCTGCATCCTTCCACTGCTGTGAATCCAGCAGTGCTTGTCCGGGTCAGCAGTACTTGACTCAAGGCAGTAGATTGAGTCAGCAGAGCTTTGGTCTTCCATCAGTCTTTAACATTTGGCAGTAGATGCAAGGCAGCAGTTGTGGATCAGCACTTGGTAAGATCAGTAGATAGGAGGTCAGCAGATACAAAGCCACTTTCAAGGGGAGAGATTTGCATGAACTAATTGTAATCATCTGCTTATTCTGGATCCACTGCTCTGATCCAGTTTTGGCTTTAATTATCTGTTCCTCTGATAGGGTTCAATCCCAACAATCTCCCCCTGGAACAGATAATGCCAAAACTCTTCATTATTTGTGGAATGCTTTATTGCCTCATCAACAGCTCCCTTATCTGACCTTTAAATTGTAATTCAAAGTCTAGGGCATCTGTATCTTCATCATCCCTGCTAAGTGGAATATCAAGGAGATCCTGCAAATCTTCAAGACTCAGGCCAAGAGCTTGTTCCCTTGATATTTTCTCCACTTCTCCACCAGACCTGAGCAAAGTCAATACGCAGGTCTGTTTGTCAGTTTCCCACTTTTGTATTTTTGAGCCTGGTGGGTTTCTTGGGAGATGTTTATTTGCAGAAGTATTTGGAGAGGCTGGCCTATTCATGACTGGCTGAGCAGCACTTGCAGATTGTTCCAATTCAAGATCTTCTTTTATCATTACTTCTGTGCCTGCTTTTACAATAGCATCTCCAGCTAATAGATCTTGAATTGTTTCCATGCTAAACTGGTTTTTGCTCCTTCTTTTGTAGATGGCAGCACCAGCTGGAGCAGTGGTTCTTTTGACTTGCAGCTTTGGTGGTCTTTTTGAGACCTCTACTTTGGAATAGTCAGGCTTTTGTGGAACTCTTGGATCTTTCTTTCTAAGTTCCTCTAATTTTTTATAGGTTGCCCTGACTCTATCTTCTCCCCACTTTGTCACAGAGTTCTTTGACCCATAATCAGCTGCAATTAGCTCCTCTTTCATTCTCCTCAACTCTAACATTTTCTCGGCTTCAAATTGTTTGAATTTTTCAGGAGGAGTTTGCTTGACCTTATTTTTGATCATGTCTTGAATCCTGGCTGCTTCTTTTTCAAGCTCAGGAATGGTCCAGTTCTTGTACATGTGTTTCTCCCCCTTGTATTTCTTGTAGGTCATGATGTTTTCAATGTAGTCTTTCCTTAAGGACTCATCTGCCCTTTCTGAAATTTTCTGACATACATTTTTAGCAAAACGCTCCATAGCATTGACCCGTGAGAGTAAAAACTGATAGTTTTGTTGAAATTCTCTATCAGATTTCCCTTTTCTATTTTTTATTGCAATATCCTTTGCTTGTTTGGCCTTAAGTTTCAAGTATTCTTCAATATTGTTAGGCCTGGGATAATTTGCAATTGATGGTAAACTCCTTTTGGCTGGGTCATCTTCATAATAAAAGGATTTGATTTCTTCTCTGACTGCAATGAGTTCCAGAGGAAATGAGACACCAGCAGGAGGTAGTGATTTTACAATTTGAGCTGAAGAAAGAGGTATGGGTTTTGGAATAGTGACAAGTGATAGGGATTTTGAAGATGTTGGTGATGGAGATGTGTCATCATCTTTTAAAATTAGCCTTCTCCTTTTTGGTTTAGGAGAGACTGATGATGTTTTGAATGGAACAGTGGTGGTAGATGTAGTGGCAGTGGATTGTGATTGACTAACAGCTGTTGAAACAACTGGTATTTCAACCACTGTTGTCATTACAATAGATGTTATAACATCTGCTGTCTTCTGCTGTATGTCAGCAGGTGTTGTTTTTGGTGGTGATGATGGTAGAGCGGTGGATGTTGTGTGTGTTGATGGAACAACTGTTTGGAAAGCAGTAGTTTTTGTAACTCCAGTTGCATCAGCTGTTTTGTATGGTGGTTTTTGAGCAGACTTTTAACGTCTGGTTGGAATGGATTTGGGTTGCCTTACTTTTCTAGTAGGCCTCTTCTTTTCCTCAACATGATTTTCATGATCATTTGACCCAGAAGTACCCTGATCTGGATGATCCATTCTGTCCACCCTGGCTTTCCTTTTGGCCTCTCTATCCCTTTTTACACTTGCAACTGCTTCTGCTAGTGCATTTGTTGTCACATCAATTTTCTTGCTGCCATCTGGCAAAGGGATCTTTTTGGTCATGTTTGAATTCTCTGGTTCAAGATAGAGACCATCCTCTATACCCTTCTTTTTCCACTCCTTAATTTTCTCCCCCTTTTTGGCATTATCTTCTGGGAGTTGATAAATGTAGCGTACTTTTGGAGGAGCAGTGCCAGTGGTGTGCAAGATCTGAGTTTTGAGAGCCTTTAAATCAGCCTGAGTGTTCTTGAACCTTGACTCCATTACATTTCTCAGTTGTTGTACATGTTTTTCATGTTGCTGATCTGCTAATTGTGCTTGTTTTTGGAGAAAAGATTGAAATAGATTCCAAAGCTCATTTGTAGCAGGTGCCCTTTGTGGAGCAGGTGCTTGAGGTGGAATAACGGTTGATTGTACCTTCTGAACTTGTAACACCTGTTGTAGCATATCTTTGAGTTCTGCAACAGAGTTATCAAGCTTTGCAATACGATCCGTCAATTTCTGGTACTTTAAACCATCACCCAAGTTAATGAGATCATCTGATTTCCCACTAGTAGTGGTTTTATCAGTGGTAGATGTAGGGAGTATACTCCAAACATTAACCACTGATGCCCCTTTTTCTTGGTACTGGGGTCTTCTTCCTTCAACACTTGACAACCTTTTGATGTTGCCAGTAGGATAAATAAATCCACTGGTGGTTGGCAGAGGTGCTATAAAAGGAATTGCCTCCAAGGAAGTCTTATTAATGTAACCACTGTCCAACTGTAAACCTGTAGGTTCAACAGTTGTAGTGGCTGCTTCACTTGGATTACCACCAAGAGTTACTTGTAACTTATGGGGTGTAACCTCCTCAGGTTGTGTTGGTGGGTTAGCAAAGATTGATACATCAGACCCAGTCAGTTGTTGAGGTATATTCTCATTATCAGGTGATTGAGAAGGACTGGTTAATGCCTGGTTCAAATCAATTGCATTCAACAGTGGTTTTATTGGTGAGGGAATTGTGGATGTAATGTTTGGTGTAGAAATAGGATGTGTCCCGGGCATTGGACTGTGGATGATAGAAACGAGTGTTTCCAGAGCATCATGATGTGGAGACCCTATTTGTACAACCTGTTCTTTTTGTGAAGAAGTAGGAGGAGTTTTGGTTTTGGGTTGAGATATTTGTACCAACTGCTGTGAGGAAGTAGCAGCAGTGGTTTCTTGTGACTTTTGTGTTGTCACTGGCAGAAGCTCTGGTATCTCATCCTCCAGAGATGCCTTTTTGATGGTTTTGGGGGTTTTTTGTGTTTTTCTTTTTGTTGGCTTTTTGGTGATTTTAGGTGTGGGTTTCAAAACAGTTGTGCTGCTGCTTTGATCACCTTGAGCAGTAGGCTCAGCAGCAGATACCTGAGGAGCAGTTGTAACTGCTAAAATCTGCTCAGGCACCTCTGCTTGTGTTTTGCAAGGTGCTAACATTCTTGAAAAAGTTTCAGTTGTTAAACTGTTTATTTGAGTAGAATCACCTTGGTTTATTACAGCTAAATCATCCTTACTGAATTTCTTTGAAAAATAGTAACTTAAAAACCTTGGAAACAGTAAGAATGATTTTGTTTCAACATTATTAACCAAATCTTTGAAAATTTCCCGAGAATAGTTAAAATTTTCTCCTTGAAGAATTGCATATCCCAGATTTTGAATCTTTAAAGGGATTTCATTGAAAGAAGTGGTTTTGTTTGAAACACATAGTAGGAGGGTATGAAATAAAAATCTGGTTGCAGAAGGAAAATAACCTTTTTCTAAGGTAATTTTCTTCATCATTGTGGCTTCATACCCTCTCTCAATGAAGTCAATTTGTAACTCGTTTTTAGTGAAAGAGATTTTACCTTCCTGATCACCGAGTTGAAAGACCTCTGAAATGGATTGTGGCGTGATTTGGACAACTTTACCCTTTATCGAAGAGTTTATGGTGGTTGCATTGTCTCCTTGTTTTTCAAGGGTTGCATTTTTCCAGAACTCCCTTTGGGTCGCCAAATAGATTGGTGCATCGGCAGTGAACAAAGTTTTGTACTTTGATTTTGCCATGAGATCAATGATGGAATCGAAAACTTTGGTTGTTCCTGGTTTTGTGAGAAGACCCAGGAGATTGTGAGATGGTTTATGTGGAATTTCAGTGGAGATTGCCTTTTGAGAGGCTGTTTTCGATGATGATTTGGATGAGGGTTTTGAAGATGACTTCGATTTTGTCATTTTGAAGATGAATGTTCGAAGAAATTTGTGGAAGATGAGATGAAAAACTGCTTTGAGAAGAGAATTTTTAAGAATTCAATTCGACAGTAAAACCATGTTTTGGTGGTGAGTGAGGGATTTTATAGGGAAGAAAGTGAATGCTGAGGTGGCAGCCGTTACAAAAGGTCTGACCAATATGTACTGCCCACGTGACAACCCCTGTTGAAAGTGAAGGACAATACTTGTGTGATAGGGACAGATGAAGGCAGTGGTATGAAAGCAGTGGATGATTTTCACTATCAGTGGATAGCATATCAGTGGATAAGACACTGCTTTTGAACAACAGAGTTTATCAAAATAATGAGAGAGCAGGGGTTGACTTTCAGCAGTGGACAGACTTTTGAAGGAAGCAGACTTTTGAACAATCAGTGGTTAATGGCAGACTTTTAAGGATTTTAATGAAAAATTTTCATTTTTAGCTATTTTTAAGGATGGAGTTTTGATTTTCTGAAAACATTTTGTTGCTTTTATTCATAGAAAAACAAGATGTTGCTTGTTATTCCATGTTCAGCATCCCAATCCTAGAGACCAAACTTTCAAAAGTGGCTGTATCAAGTGCTTTTGTGAGCACATCAGCTAGCTGGTCTTTAGTTGGGACATGATACAGAGAAATCAAACCTTTTTCATAGCAATCCCTCACAAAGTGATGTCTGATGTCGATGTGTTTGGTGATTGAATGGGAAACTGGATTTTTGATGATATTTTCTGCTGCCTGACTGTCCAACATGAGTGGTGTCTTTAAGGCAGTGATACCAAAATCCAGCAACTGATTTTGAAGCCACAGGAGTTAGGCTGTACAGCTTGCAGCAGCAATGTATTCAGCTTCAGCAGTGGATGTTGAAACAGCTGCTTGCTTTTTGCTTTGCCATGAAACTAAGCAATCACCTAGAAACTGGCACCCTCCTGATGTGGACTTCCTTGTGGTGTGACATCCAGCAAAGTCACTGTCTGAGAAACCTGAAAGCTTGATGTTCCCATTAGCTGGATACCAGATACCAAGTGTGGGAGCACCTTTTATGTATCTGAAGATCCTTTTTACAGCAATGAGATTTGATTTTCTGGGAGCTGATTGACTTCTTGCACAGACACATGTTGCAAACATAATGTCTGGTCTAGATGCAGTTAGGTACAATAAAGACCCAATCATGCTTCTATAAAGTGTTTGGTCAATCAGCTCATCCTTTTCATCAGACATGACCAGCTTATTTGTTGCCATGGGTGTGCTGCATGGTTTACAATCATTCATATCAAATTTGGTTAAAAGTTCTTTAGCATATTTGCTTTGATGAATGAAAGTTCCATTTTGCAATTGCTGTACTTGGAGACCAAGAAAGCATTGCAGCTCACCCATAGCACTCATTTCAAACTCAGCTGTCATGAGTTCTCTAAACTCTTCACACATTGAGTTACATGTGCTTCCAAAAATAATGTCATCCACATAAATCTGGACAATCATTAAATCCTTCCCTCTCCATTTTAAAAACAATGTCTTATCAATGGTACCTCTTTTGAAACCATTTGAGAGTAGGAAGTTGGAAAGAGTTTCATACCAGGCCCTTGGTGCTTGTTTCAAGCCATACAAGGCTTTGTTTAGCCTGTAGACATGATCTGGATAAAATGGATCCTCAAAACCTGGAGGTTGACAAACATATACCTCTTCTTGAATTGTACCATAGAGGAAAGCACTTTTGATATCCATTTGAAACACCTTCATGTTGTGGTTGACAGCAAAGGCCAGGAACAGTCTAATGGCTTCCAATCTTGCAACGGGGGCAAATGTTTCATCATAATCAATCCCCTCTTCCTGTCTGTAACCTTGAACCACAAGCCTGGCTTTATTCTTGACAACAATACCCCTTTCATCAGTTTTGTTCTTGAAGACCCACTTTGTGCCAATGAGACTAACCTCTTCTGGCAGTGGTACAAGCTCCCATACTTGTTGTCTTTTAAACTGTTGGAGCTCCTCTTGCATGGCTTCTACCCAGCTGTTGTCTTTCAGTGCCTCTTGGTACTTGACTGGCTGATGGAGTGATAGAAAACCAGCAAAAAGACAAATGTTTTGGGTTTGACTTCTTGTGAGCACCCCTTCATTTATGTTGCCAATGATTTGATCAGGTGGATGAGATCTCAAGAAGATTAAATCTCCTTGGTATGGTATGATGGCATTGATTGGTGAAGGCTGCAAATGTGTATCATCTGAGCTAACCACTGCTGGGGACTTTGATGATCCAGCAGTGGCTTCAAAAGGTGGTGGTATAGGAGGTAATGAAGTGGACAACGGCTGACTTTTATCCACTGTTTGAGGACTTTTGTCAGCAGTGTTTGTGGATGTGGAAGCAGTGGTTGATGGGCTACTTTGGTCAACAACTGTTGAGGTAGCAGTGGTTGAGCTTTGACAACTGTTTTGAACAGCTGGTGCTTTTCCCTTTGTGGCAGACCTTTGAGGAATGATGATTTCATACCTATAGTCTGGTGTTGTATCCTCTGATGGACCTGCACTGTTAGTCTTGACAGCAGTATTTTCAAAAGTGAATTTTTCAAGATCAAACAGATCTGCAGGATTTGCTGGGATTTTCATTGATGAAAGTTCATTGAACTTTACATTCAAGGTCTCCTCCACTGCCTTGGTCCGTGTATTGAACACTTTGTAGGCCTTGGCAGTGGTTGAGTATCCCAGATGATAACCACAATCAACTTTGGCTGCAAATTTTGAAATGGAATCTTTTAAGTTCAAAATAAAGCATGGACAGCCAAACACTTTGAAGTATGAGATCAGTGGTTTAATTTTATACAGAATTTCATAGGCAGTCTTTTTGTGCCTGGGGTTTATTAAAACTCTGTTCTGAACATAGCAAGCAGTGTTTACTGCCTCTGCCCAGAAAGTTAATGGCAAACCTGAATCTGCAAGCATGGTTCTGGTAGCCTCAATCAGAGTTCTGTTCTTCCTTTCCACCACCCCATTCTGCTCTGGTGTTCTTGGGATGCTGTACTGCCTTACAATCCCTTTCTTCACACAGAAGGCATCCAACTCCCTATTTTTGAATTCTGTGCCATTGTCACTCCTGAAGCTTTTCACTGGAAGGTCAAATTGCTTTTCAACCTGTATTACAAAGTCTTGCAAAATGCCTGCAGTTTCATCTTTTGAATGCAAAAAGAAAGTCCATGTGAACCTAGAAAAGTCATCAACAATAACCAAACAATATCTTTTCTTTTTGAGGCTCATGACTTGAACTGGGCCAAACAAATCCATGTGTAGCATTTGCAAACACTGGGTTGTTTTGGACTCTTCAATGGACTTGTAAGAACTTTTATGCTGTTTTCCTTTTAAACAGGAAATGCAATGTTCAGGACATGAAAACAATTTTTGTGGTAGGCCTCTCACCAAACCATTTTTTGAAATTTCTGTGATTGTCTTAAGATTTGTGTGTCCCAGCCTTCTGTGCCAAAGTTCTGTCTCTTTGTTAGAGGCAGCTGAGAACAGACAGGCATCAGCTCTGGGACACTCTTTTGACATGTCAACAACATAAACATTGCCACTTCTTTGAGCAACAAGTTTAGTTTGACCAGTTTTGATTATTGCTTCAATCTTTTTGACCATGTCTGGTCCAACAATCCTACAACAATCTTTTGTGAAGAATGACCCAAAACCCTTGTCACTCATTTGGGACACACTCAGAAGGTTGAATTTTAGATTGCCCATTAGATTGACATTTTCAAATTTTACTTTTCCAGACTCCACTGTACCAGACCCCAGAACTTTTCCTTTACTATTATTCCCAAAGGATATATCACCCCCTCCATGGATTTTAAAGTCTTTGAGGAGGGCTTTACATCCTGTCATGTGCCTGGAGCCTCCACTATCTACATACCAAAGACTATCAAAGCATGCAGAAGCTCCCTGCACATGAAGTAAAAGGATTAGTTCATTAAGGTCTCCAAAGCCAACAGGGCTTTGGATGGGGTCTCAACAGTGTCTGGGATGGATGCAGAATGATGGACAGTGGTTAGGTCAGGAGTTTGAACTGTTTTAGGACAGTGCTTCTCTAACCACTGTTGTGGGTCCTGACCAATCATCTGCTGGTAACCAAAAGGATGCTTGTTCACTTTGGGTTTAGAAGGCCTTTTGTAGGCCTCATAAACGTGAGGAATCCTTTGGTAAGACTGTTTTTCTCTGCCTTTTCTGAACTGATTGGCAGGGGGTGCATCAGTAACCTGAACATCTCTTTTGACAGATGTTTGGTTCAGCTGTTTTGTAACAGTTGTTTGAACTGGCACAAACAGTGGTTGTTTCTTGGTGAATTTGACAGATGTTGATGATGATGATGGACTCAAGGATGTTTTAGCAATGTACTCATTCTTTTTCACATCAAAGTTTTTGAGATACACACATGCTTGAGTTTTGTGGTTTGTTTTACCACAGACAATGCAACCTTCAGCTGAAACAATGACACTTGTTCTGTTTAAATCATACGCTTTTAAGTGGAAAAAATCTTTTGTAAGATGATTCCTTTTCTCACAGAATTCACAAAACAAGTTATCAATTTTTTCTTTCTTCTTTCTCTTTTCAGACTCCTTTGCAGCAGAGGTTTTAACCACTGCTGGGATGTCTTTGAGAGGTATGACTTTAGCTTTTGGAGCCTTGACACCATCAATTGATGTAAAGTCCATTGGCTTGAAATTTTCAAGAATGTCACACTCATCAGACCATTTTGGTTTAAACTGGTATTCTTCAAGCTCCTCAAAAGTAGAGGATTCCATTGGTCTGTCAAGTGTGATTTTGTTACCAAGTTTGTCAGTGATTTTCACTTCTTGGCCATTCTTGTTTGTGGGGATGAACTCAGTGGTTACATCAGTGGTTTGAACATATTTTTCAAAAGCAGTGTTTTCATCATCATGTTTTCTATAGCCAACCCCAAACTTCACATTGCTTTTTCTCTGTTTTTTAAGCATAACCTCATATCCTTTGCAGGATTCCACCCATCTTTCACAAGTAATCTGGGCGGACTCCAACTCCTTTTTGCAAACTTGGTATTTTTCTACCATAGTTTGAAGTTGGGTTTTGGTTATACTCTGCTTTTCTTTTAGACAACTGTTCTCTTTTTCTTTTTCAGTCAATTTGTTTTTAAGTTCTTTTAAAGACCTTTCAAATTTGACCTCATCAGACAAGATTTTATCCCGAAGGTTTTCATTCACCTCTTTAATGTTAGCAAAAGCAATTATGCAATTGTCAGAACACAGTTTTTCAAGAACTTGAGGAGATACCTTGGCAGCTGCCATCAAACAAAACTCATCATGTGAAGAATCATTAGAAGCATAGAGTGCAAAATTTTCATCATTAAGGTCTTCAGGCATACTGCTCTAGTCAACAAACCCTTGAGTGAAAAAACTTTGTTGATCTGGTTGTGCTGCTGCTGGAGCAGTGGTTTGAGGTGCAACAGGTTGCACTTGTACCTGTGGAGCAGGGGTTTGAACATATTGGATTTGTGGAACAGTAGTTTGGACATAATGTACTGGCACAGGGGCAGCAACATAGTGAGCAGTGTTCACTTGAGCTGCTGGGGCATATTGGGCATAGTGCACAGTGTTTTGGTTTTGAGGTCTAGGATTTGAGCTAGGATGAGTAATTATGGGACCAGTAGTTTGACTCCTACATTCCCTAGCGAAATGTCCCAACCTATTACACTTGTAGCACTTGATTTTCGATTTATCCAACCCAACCCTTAGATTCCCATGCAAACCTGGGAATTTTCGCCCTGTTCTTTTGTAAAACTTGCTAGTTCTAACACTTAGCAAAGCCAGTTGGTGCAGGATGTCCATTTCCTCTAAATCAGTGGGATCAAAATGTTGCAAATCATTTAGTTCAAATCTTAAATTGTCTGACATCTGGTTTTCATTTGCAGTGAATGCATAACTAGCAGAGTGAGGATCAGGGTTGTTAAAATTTGCACCAGCAGTTATGTCAATGAAGTGATCATAACCCTGATCCTTACCACTGCTCCCAGATTCTTCTTGACCCAGAAGAGCAGTATTACCGAAAGTGTAGTCATCGGTAACTTTTCCTGACTCTTGTAACCTCCTTTTCTGGTTCAACTCCCTTTCGTAGGTCAGGAGTCGACCGTGGAGTTGGGTCAAGGTCAGATCCTTGAATTCAGGTGAGTTTCGGGTGACAAAAGCTATGGTGTCCCATTTTTCTGGCAGTGACCTGAGGAACCTGCTATTTTGAGTTGAGTTTGTAAAAGTGGTGTTAACAAGCCTCAGTTCACTAATGAGACAACTGAAACGCTCAAATTGTTGCGTTAGTGATTCACCTTTAACGTAGCAAAATGTTTCATACTGTTGGTTCAGGATTTCCCTATTGTTTTCTATCACTTCCTCAGTTCCCCCAAACTGTTCCTTAAGTGCGTCCCATAACTCTTTGGCACTGTTACAATGTAACAGTCCAGCATATATCTCATTGGGCAGCGCAGATGCTACGATGCTAAACGCTTTAGCATCTAGTTTGATCTTTTGAAAGTCGGTTTCGGTATAATTTTCAACTGGTTTTGGAACGAACTTTTTAGCATCTTCAGCACTTGGCACTGAAGGAACATGGGGACCATAAATGACAGATTTCCAACAACCTGTGCTTTGTTGAGCGAGGATGTGACCCATCCTCCTCTGCCAGATGTTGTACTCATTTCTTTTTAGCATAGGTGGTTTAAAAAGCGAGCCGATGTTGTTTTTATCATCCTGAGATTGTGACGTCATTCTTGTTGTTTTACAGACACTGAGAAATCAACTTTAATGGTGATTAATCCTTGCTCTGTTTTTCAACGGACGAACAAACGATCAGTATCAACTGTTATGAGCTGAACTATTTACGTCAAAATGATTGTTAAATCAAATTTGACTGTCCAAGCTCTGATACCAATTGTTGGATCTGAGTTTCTTTTTTATTGTATTTTCGTTTGAAATTAAGATGGAAATGAAAGAGTTGTGCAGCGGAATTAAGATGAAAGCAAACTTTGCATACAATCAAACGAGAGTAATACTTTAATCAAACATCTTTACACAATGAATCGAAAGATTGAATTTGTTTCAACAACGATTACAATGATTGATGAATGAATGCAAACTCCCCCTCAGCCAGAGCTCAGTAGTTTGTTCGTGCAAAGAAGACGATGTGATCAAAAGAGCTAATAGAACAGTACAAAGTACTGAACTATTTATAGGCACTTGCAAACCACTGAGCATCTTAGCTGACGTCACCATGAAAGTGACATCTAACCTCCTAACAAACTCTAACCTCTGATCTATACAAACACAGATGTAGTAACTACTGCTATTACAATTTATTACATAAAAGACACTTAAACAGCTGCTGCATCCTTCCACTGCTGTGAATCCAGCAGTGCTTGTCCGGATCAGTAGTACTTGACTCAAGGCAGTAGATTGAGTTAGCATAGCTTTGGTCTTCCATCAGTCTTTAACATTTGGCAGTAGATGCAAGGCAGCAGTTGTGGATCAGCACTTGGTAAGATCAGTAGATAGGAGGTCAGCAGATACAAAGCCACTTTCAAGGGGAGAGATTTGCATGAACTAATTGTAATCATCTGCTTATTCTGGATCCACTGCTCTGATCCAGTTTTGGCTTTAATTATCTGTTCCTCTGATAGGGTTCAATCCCAACAAGTATTGTTGGTTCATTATTTTTGTTAATCAATAAAGTTATGGTGTGCGTATTTGGTGTTTTCATCATGGCGTTTTCAAATTATGTGTTTATTATGTCTTGTTTATTATTCAATTAATTGTGTTTTAATCTATAATGTTATTACGAGACATTTTCTATTTTTAATGGCGTTTTTCTGATTTTTCTATACCTCACTGTGTTTTCTTAGACGAAGTTGCTTACTCGAGTGAAAGGTTTTGCCACAAAACTGGATTACCATTTATCATTCCTGACGTTAGTGAAGAAATAAAGCCCAAAATGGACATGGTATTCACAAGCCTTGATGATCGTTATTCAATGTACGTTAAGTATGCCAAGGCTTGTGGGTTTTCAGTCAGGAAAGGGACTACAAGGACAAACTCCAAAGGTGTATTACATATTAAGTATTACTTGTGTACGAGAGCTGGGGTATATAAGGACAAGAAGGTTGATACTCTTAGGGCATGTATTTTATGCTAAGGATTATCTATCTTAAGACTGGGTCTGGATCACGGATCCTTAACGGATAATGTAGGGAGTCTAAGGATCAAGGATCCTTACTATTGTTTATGTTTCTAACAATTGTTGTTTGTGTTTTGAGTTTACGTTTGCAGGCATTTGTGGACCGAGTCGTAGGGAGAATCTCAGAGGAATATGCTTCCATTAACGCACGTGCATGAGGCTGGTGACCGTTAATGGTGATCGTGGATAGCTTGCATGATTTTCGGATAGTTTGTTATTAGGATATTTTCTATCTTTTAATGGGGTATCAAGCTCATTTAAAAAAAAAAACAGCACACAACTGCTCCCATTCGAACTCTCTGGAATACATTGGCGAACGCACACACATTCACCCTAGAATTCATTGTATTGAGCTTGTTATCATCCAAAGTTGTAACCTTTTTTTATCAATATAGTTGATAGTGATAGTTTTCACTATCCGAGGTTTTTTATGCCGGAGATCATTCATTGATCAGGGGCGTTTTCCTCGTATAAATCCTTGTGTTCAGAGACATTCATTTCGATATTTACCCATACATTTGCTCATTTAATCAAGCATCGAACCTCACAAAAATCCGCTTTGGTTACATTATCCTTGTGTGATTTTTGACCAAAACAGTTTGGCGCCCACCGTGGGGCGATTGGTGCTTCATTCATTTGTGTGCATTACATTCAACCACATGGCTTCCCAGGTAAAAACTACTTCAAGCTCCATGTCGGCGGTTACCTCATCACAGGGCATTCCATCATTGCCTACTCCTCCCTCTGGATCTTAGAAGAATGCTGAGAATGCTGCGAAGAAGCCAACCCCCATTTTCACAAAATCAACTACTGCTGTTTCTTCCTCTACACCTACTAACAGTGATCTTTACTCTTTGATTTTGCAGATGAGGGGTTACATGCAACAGCAGGATGAAACCAATGGCAAGATCCTTAGTGAGATTGATGAAATAAAGAAACTGAAGAAGTCAGTGGAGGATCCCTCCCCATTGATGTCTAGATCGTTGGATTTCTCTACTCCGCCAACAACCATCCAACACTCCAAGACTTCAGGTGTCCAGTATCAAGGAGGGTCATCAAATATGCAGTATGGATCGTCAGCTATGACACAAGCTCAAGGATCCTACTTCCAGCTTCAAGGATCCTCTTTTCAGCCTGAAGGATCCTCATTCCAGTATCAAGGATCCTCATCTAGTTCGGGAGGATACATTGGGACGCTATCGGCTTATGGATCCTACTTTCAGCCTCAAGGATCCTCTTTTCAGCATCAAGGATCCTCATCGCAGGTTCAAGGATCCATGGAATATCCTCCAAGACCTTTAGCTCCGATGTATCCTGGATCCAAAGTCCTCCAGGATCAAGGATGGGAGTCACAAGGTGTCTCGCTTTGCACCACCCATATGTGATCCTGAGATACCAAAACGGTTTCAAATACCCAACATGAAGCTATATGACGGTACCACCGACCCAGAAGAACATGTAGCACAATACAGGGAGATAATGGAGATCAACCCCATTCCGGAAAGATTAAAAGAAACCTGCCTTTGCAAGCGTTTCGGATCCACATTGACTGGATCAGCTTTGAAATAGCTGCTAAGTCTTCCTCCTTACTCAATTACTTCATTTTCTAACCTAGTTAACTTGTTCATTAGTCAATTTTCATGTAGTAGGAGATTTGAGCGGTTGACTAGTGATTTATATAGGGTCACCCAAGGTCAAAATGAATCATTAAGGGATTAGATAACTAAATTCAGTAGAGAATCCTTAGAAATCCCTAATTTAGATATTGCTACTGCTGTTGAAGCTTTTAAAATGGGTTTACTTAAAGATTCACAATTCTATGATGATCTTGTTATGACACCTTGCAGGAACTTAGATGAAGTGAGAAACAAGGCCCTTAGGTTCATCCGGTTAGAGGATGACAAAAGGATCCAGGAAAGGTTGTCAGGATCCTCAAAGCAAGACAAACAAGGATCCTATAAAGGATAACCGATCCAAACCATACACAAAGCATGACAACCAGAATGTGCATGTTGTGGAACAAGAGGAAGATAATGAGGATTATCCTCCTATATCTGAATATTGTTTTGCTGCAGATAATAGTGAACTAATCCTTGCTATGCAGAACTTAGGCGAGAAAGCTAGATGGTCGAGGAAGAATGACAAGCCTGCTGCTACAAAAGATAAATCAAAGTGGTGTGCTTATCATATAGACTTTGGTCATCTCACAGATGAATGCATAGCATTAAGGAAGGAGATTGGTTATCAATTGAGCAAAGGATACTTGAAGGAATTACTCGGAAGGAAGAAATCAAGGATCCAGGATTCTGAGAAAGTTCCTGAAAAAGCTCCTCCTCCACCAGCTGATGCTCAAATTATCCATTTCATTTCCGGAGGCTCGGATATCTGTGGTACTTCATTCTCAGCAGCTAAGAGGCATGAAAAGGAGACAAAGATGGAGAATGGGGACAGACCTGTTCGAACTTCCATCCTTACCCAGGAGAAAGTCATATCCTTTGATGAGGATCACCGTGTAGACATACATGATCCTCATCATGACAGTCTAGTTATTACATTATTTATCTCTAACCATTTTGTTCACAAGATTTTCATTGATGGGGGAAGCTCAGTGAACATAATCCAGTTGGATGTCCTCAAAAGAATGAACATCCCTGAATCTGATATTGTCCCAAGGTCATCTATCCTTGTGGGATACAGTGGAGAGACGAAGAATACATTAGGGGACATCAAACTTCCTATTTATATAGAGGGAGTAAATTTTGTTCAAAAATTTTGTGTCATTGATTGCTTATCTTGCTGTAATGTTATCCTTGGTAAGCCATGGATACACGATATAAAGGCGGTCCTCTCAACATATCATCAATGTGTGAAGCTCCCTACTCCATGGGGTGTGGTAAAGATCGAAAGTGATTAGCAAGAAGCCAAAAAATGCTACACTTTCTCAATGAAACCGGCCTCAAAGCCTAGGGAAGCATAGCAATTAAAGTATCCTCCAAGGGGCGTCATGGAGGCAAGAGAGCAAGACGTCAAGGATATTCTGCTGAACCCTGTGGATCCTGAATCCAGGATTTTTATAGGATCCAGGATCCTTGACAGTATTGAGCAGGATTTAATATCCTTCTTGAAAAGAGGAAAAACTACCTTTGGTTGGAAACATGAATACATGACAGGTATCTCTAAGGATGTTATTACTCACAAACTTGGTATTGACAGGTCTTTCAAGCCAATACACCAGAAAAGGAGAAAATTTTCACCCGAAGGAAATGCCATTATCCAAGAAGAGGTAGATAAATTGCTCAGGGCAGGTATGATCAGAGAGGTAAAGTATCCAAGATGGCTAGCCAATGTGGTTATTGTTCAGAAAAAGAATGGAAAGTGGGGGGTATGTGTTGATTTTACTAACTTAAACAAAGCATGTCCCAAGGATCCTTTCCCTTTACCCCACATTGACTCCATGGTGGATGCTACGACGGGTCATGAATTGTTAACTTTTATGGACGCTTCATCTGGATTTCAACAAATTCAGATGGAACCATCTGATCAAGAGGATACGGCTTTCATGTCCCCCATTGGTATATATTGCTATGCCTTTTGGATTAAGAAATGCAGGTGCTACATACCAAAGGCTAGTGAATATGATGTTCAAAGAACAGATTGGACGCACAATGGAAGTCTACATACATGATATGGTGGTTAAGTCCAAGAGAGCTGAGGATCACCTAAAGGATTTGGAAGAAGCATTTCATATCCTTGACAGATACAACATGAAGCTGAATCCTTCCAAATGCCATTTTGGAGTTAAAGCTGCTAAATTTATAGGATACATGGTGCCAAAGAGGGGAATAGAGGCAAGTCCAGAACAAATCAAGGCCATTGTGAACATCAAGTCTCCTGCCAATGCTAAGGATGTGCGAAGGTTGACAGGAAGAATCGTAGCTTTGAACAGATTTATCTCAAAGTCCTCAGAGAAGTGTAAAGAGTTCTACGACATCCTGAGGAAGAATAAAAAATTTGAATGGACTGAAAAGCATGAGAATGCCCTCAAGGCCCTCAAGGATTACCTATCCTTAGCTCCGGCTCTAACGAAACCAGAGAATGCGGAAACATTATCCTTATACCTAGCTTTTTCCACTAAGGCAGTACGTGCAGTCCTAGTTAAGGATCATGAAGGCTCTCAACATCCGGTAAACTATGTAAGTAAAAGTCTACTTGATGCTGAGTCCAGGTATTCTCATGTAGAGAAACTTATTCTTGCTTTAATCATGGCATCTACCAAACTACGTCATTATTTTGAAACCCATCCCATTATTGTGAAAACTAAGTTTCCTATCAAGAGTGTTCTCAGGAAACCTGAAATGTCAGGAAGGATGGCAAAATGGGTGTAAGGACCTGCAAAAATGTCCCAAATCGACCCGTAAGTGAAAACCTGGACCCCTGAAACCCTAATGAGCATGAAAAATCAAGAAATTAAGAAAATTGGATTTCACGCGGGCCGCGTAAGCCATAAGGTAAGGCTACGCGGGCCGCGACAACGTGAAAGTCTCCGGATAAGCTTAAGGGACACGTGTCGTCCACGTGTCAAGACCACCGATGACTCAGCAAACTCTACTGCCGCCTTTATGGCCCTCGCGGGCCGCTTAAGATTCATGTTAAGGTTTACGCGGGCCGCGTAAAACCTATTTTTCTGCTACAAATTGCTGGTGCATGGGAATTGGTTCTGTGGTCGAAAATTTCAATCAAAAACGAAAGTTTACTGCTCAAGATCACAATTTCCCTTAGGGAAACGCTGCTCCGAATCCAGGGTATTAACTCGATCACTGCTACGTTTCTAATAAATAGTAGCTCGGGATTATACCTTCTAAATCCCGAAACTCTGCCCTTTATTAGGGTAATAACTCTAATCACTGGTACGATACCCTATCCGATCGGTTGAAAATAATCCAATGGATGTTTAAGTGCTGCCATATTTGGCTATACTTTGTCATTCGTTGTGAGTTTTGATCTCGTGATTATCGTTAAAGTCGAATTGAGTAATACACTAATACGAGTTCCATTGTAGCTAGAAATTTGAGCTTGTAACCAGAGAACTACTAAGCTAGAATACTTAGCGATTAAGTAAATTTAGTAGTTAAGATAACTTAGCGGTTAAGAAACCTTAATAGATAAGTTAAACTTAATAAGCTAAGTAAGATTAATTAATCAGTTAAGTATGATTAATTAAGTTAAGTATGATTAATTAATCAGTTAAGCAAGATTAACTAAGCTAAGCGAGATTAATTAAGCTAAGCGAGATTAATTAAGTAAGTAAATTAAACACCTAAATAGATATACATGAAAATAAATATATATGAGATAGATAATATCAAAGGAAGGTGCAATGAAGGTATAAGAAGATATATATATATATATATATATATATATGGGTAGGAAGCTTCTTAGAAAATGTATAGGTAACTTCCTAGAAAAGCTAAAGGAAACTTCCTAGAAATTTCATACTTCTTACCTATAAATAGGAAGCCTAGGAATTCATTTTTCTTTGCTCATTTCCTTTCTTCTTCTCTCTATTCGTTGGTGTTCTAACCAATAATCATCAAAGCTATGTTCTGTCCGATCGATTCGGGAACCAACTAACGAATGCCAAAGTGCTGTACTTTGTGAATTTCGTTAAACGGATGCCAAAGTGCTATACTTTGTGAATTTCGTTAAATGGATGCCAAAGTGCTATACTTTGTGAATTTCGTTAAACGAATGCCAAAGTGCTGTCTAAACAAGACTATACTTTGTGAATTTCGTTAAGGTTCTGATCTCGTGACCATCGTTAGGTTTGATGTGGTTTCACACTAAAACGTACTCCACTCTGTTAAACTAAATGTTTAACTACCTGAAACTCTACAATCAAAATGGATGCTTAATCATCAAAAGATTCAGAACCATAAAGTAGATGCTTAGAATCAAGATGCTTGTTTAAACAAGACTATATGCTAACAAGGTGAGTCATTCTCTTTTTATCAACAATATTTTACAATACTCCAATTATTTTCAAAAGTAATAATTACAAGGATTAAGTCGTGGTTATCTTGAATCACTGGCTAGTGGGGTATTGTGCATATTACTAATTTCTCACGGTTAGGTTCATCAACCTAACAGTGATAATCATCACTACTTGGGTGAAAGGACCCAATAGTGGTATGACCATCGTCACCAGGAGGTGACACGGCGCCAGATAAAAATAAGATAGTAGCCATTGTATTCGCTCTTATGCTGTAATTTATAACAAAGTGTCGTTTTGTACAAAAATGAATGAACTCACCAGTATTTCCTACTGACCAAATGTTTTTAAAACACGTTTCAGGTAATTACAGTAGATCGGAATAAGAGTTGGGTACGGCACCAAAAGGCTTACAGAAGTGGCTTAATTTATCAATTAAATTAAATTAAGAAAAGTTGTTTTATGTATTCGGGTTTATCCCATATTAAAGCTACCTTTCAAAACATGGTTTTATCCCATCTATTTAATAAATAAAATTCGGTGTTTTCTAAACTCTGAAAATTTTTCCTAACTCACGGTCCTGATGAAGTTTCCACTGCACTACTTTTCTAAATAACCACTGGTACCACTGAACTGGTTCGCGGCTCCCGATTCCATCCAGGGTGGGGTCGGGGGTCATGACAGAAGGTGGTATCAGAGCCACTTGTTTAAGCAATTAGGTGTTGTAATAAAATACCTAAGTTTAAATGAAGAGTTAGGAACTTGATATTTTCTGGTAGCACCCAGGATAGTATTTAGATTTGAACTTAAGAAAGATGCCTTAATATGAGCTCCAAGATGAGCTAATTACTTATATAAGTATGATGTGATAGATATTGGTATGCCGTAAGAATGATGATTAGAACATTGCAAGGTACGAAAAATAAGCAATAACACTTAATTGCTGATAATTCTTGTTTATTGATACTACTTGGTCTAGAATAAGATATGTTATGGGAATACAAATTTCCTTGATTCGGGATGAAAGCCTTAATAAAAGAGGCACTTTTAAAATCTTGAAAAAAAATACTATTTATGGGAAATACAATTTTCTTCTCCGGCAAGACTGGGTATGGTGTAGCAGACTCTCCAGCTTGTCCGGATATAATGGGGTTACCTCTCCGGCGAGAACCGGATAAGACGGGGTATATAATATGTCAAACAAGTGACGAGATTTCCCTAAATAGTATCATGACCTGATATCTGACTTGTTTTTGGAAATATGAATCTGTTAAATACATTGACCTTATAAATGGTATGTATGATTATATAGATATGTATATCTATAAGGAATTCCAAAAGCCATAACGATTGACAATTTAAAATAAATCACGAACATAATTGTCAATAATAATTCTAGATTTCTTTATCAGGAATCTCTTGCATATATCTATAATTCCGATATCAAACATTATTTCGTTTGATGATCTACCTCGTAACTCGTGCGACAATATAAACAATGGAAACCCTTTAAGTTGGGACGCCATCAAAAGTTAAAGAATTTCCAATGCGTTGCCATAAACTATTAACGCAAGTAAGAAGCATGTATAGTTGTGCTAGTGCACAAGAAAACACATGAAACTTACATTATACGTCCACAGACGTCGAAGTATATCACACACGACTTTCAAGGCAAGACCTTTAGAAAATATAAGTGGGCACGACGGCACCAATGCGGATCCCGTCAGTGGAAGAACTATTAATCAAAAAGTAGCACTTGGCCATGTGATCCTACAAACGACATGAATCTTGCTGAGGTATGATAGAACAAGATTTCACAACAGTCGGTGCATAGCATAATCCAATTCTTGACACTGCAAAAGAAGTCACATACCTTTACAATCCCCCTATTTCATTTTATTCGACATTCCCTAGTAATGTCACTTAACAACGGTTATCACACAAAATTCCAGATAAAATTCTTAAATTCCTTTTGTTAAAATTCAGACCTCTTCATATAGTGAATAGACTTTTGCATTTCTACTCTCCGTAATGGTCATCATGAGGATTTCTTTCATAATCACGAATATTTAATTGGTTGTTTCATTTCTTGGTAAATCCACACATGCACTGTTTGTTGCGTATGTGGTTAGTTTGAATTATGAAGACCATGCGAGGGCTTCATTCCAATTTGTTGTTTTATCAAAACTTAAATATCGTTTTGCTATACTTGATCTTTGCATTGTAAACCGCGTTTTTGCAAAACGATGACTCTTTGATATCGAATCGATGAATTTCTTGAAAAACTCGATTTTCTTTTGAATGGTATACATGGTTTTGTTGTGACCATGTCAGAACTTTCTTATTGATACATGAACTCGTTGTGTTTAAACCAAGTTCAATTGTTTGAACTTGCTCGCATTACGTATTCAATTCAAAGTCCCATATAATGAATTGAAGCCATCATCTTCGAAATAATCCCAACAAGCACTTCAATTCTCTTGAACCATAACATGCTTATTTGGTCTTCGACTTCATTGAATCGTTTCTTTAATCACGATCACCTTGTGGTGACGTTTTCACAAATTTGAAGCCTGCGCTAATCTCGTTGCACACATCATATACGGATTTAATTATTTATTTATATTGAATCTGCTTTGTTGGTTTATCCTATAAAAGTAATCTTAACACAATCGTGTGCTAAGATAGTGATACACAAATTCATGTCATATTTCAGTGTATCTCTTAATGATTCTTACAGCATCAATCGAGCCTTTAGTGATATTTATTGCTTTACCATCTTCAATCGAAAAACATTATTCAATTGTTTCAATTTCAAACAAAAATCCTACTAGATTTGTTTGAAACAAATATTCGGACTTACTTCATTTGATTTAAAACACGGTGAACTCGTCCAGTCACCGCTATTATTATTTCGATCCCTACGACACCTTGTGGTGTCGGTATAGACTTGTCGCTTGAGCTAATCTATATATACCTTTCGCTTAACTCATCCTTGAAAAGGGTCTTAATGCAACTATGTGTTAAGACAATGATGCACTAAACTCTGTTGTATATCGGTTTATCCTTGTAATTCGATAAATGTCAACCCATTGATTTTTCTCAGTTGACAAATCATTTTCATACTTTTATTTCATTCGAGCTTGTTGATTCTGAGTCTTCCTCAGTTAACAATCAAAGTAAATTTTCTATTGACAGTGAATTCTATTGTTTCTAAAAATCATTCACAACTTGTAAACATTCACATCTATTGATCATAGATCTCTTTTGACTTGAACCTAATCACCTTAGAAACTATATCATTTCATCTCATACATTTGACATCAACTTGTTGAAATAATTTAGTTGAACCATTGAGCCCTAATTATTGTAAAACACGTATTCATCTTAGAATTGTTCTTATTGACTAAAACATGACATAACTCTAAAAGAGATATCGTAGCCCAAATCTTGAGGACGAGATTTAAAACAAGGTGGGAAGGATGTAAGGACCTGCAAAAATGTCCCAAATCAACCCGTAAGTGAAAACCCAGACCCCTGAAACCCTAATGAGCTTTAAAAATCAAGAAATCAAGAAAATTGGATTTCACGCAGGCCGCGTAAGCCATAAGGTAAGGCTACGCGGGCCGCGACAACTTGAAAGTCTCCTGATAAGCTTAAGGGACACGTGTCGTCCACGTGTCAAGACCACCGATGACTCAGCAAACCCTACTGCCGCCTTTATGGCCCTCGCGGGCCGCGTAAGATTCATGTTAAGGTTTACGCGGGCCGCGTAAAACCTATTTTTCTGCTATAAATTGCTGGTGCATGGGAATTGGTTCTATGCTCGAAAATTTCAATCAAAAATGAAAGTTTACTGCTCAAGATCACAATTTCCCTTAGGGAAACGCTGCTCCGAATCCAGGGTATTAACTCGATCACTGCTACGTTTCAAACTGCTCAATTCTTTTCTTTCCTTCAGCTTTTATTATAATAAATAGTAGCTCGGGATTATACCTTCTAAATCCTGAAACTCTGCCCGTTATTAGGGTAATAACTCTAATCACTGGTACGATTCCCTATCCGATCGGTTGAAAATAATCCAATGGATGTTTAAGTGCTGCCAATATTTGGCTATACTTTGTCATTCGTTGTGAGTTTTGATCTCGTGATTATCGTTAAATTTGAATTGAGTAATACACTAATATGAGTTCCATTGTAGCTAGAAATTTGAACTTGTAACCAGAGAACTACTAAGCTAGAATACTTAGCGATTAAGTAAACTTAGTAGTTAAGATAACTTAGCTGGTAAGAAACCTTAATAGATAAGTTAAACTTAATAAGCTAAGTAAGATTAATTAATCAGTTAAGTATGATTAATTAAGTTAAGTATGATTAATTAATCAGTTAAGCAAGATTAATTAAGCTAAGCGAGATTAATTAAGCTAAGCGAGATTAATTAAGCTAAGCGAGATTAATTAAGCTAAGCAAGATTAATTAAGTAAGTAAATTAAACACCTAAATAGATATACATGAAAATAAATATATATGAGATAGATAATATCAAAGGAAGGTGCAAGGAAGGTATAAGAAGATATATATATGGGTAGGAAGCTTCCTAGAAAATGTATAGGTAACTTCCTAGAAAAGCTAAAGGAAACTTCCTAGAAATTTCATACTTCTTACCTATAAATAGGAAGCCTAGGAATTCATTTTTCTTTGCTCATTTCCTTTCTTCTTCTCTCTATACGTTGGTGTTCTAACCAATAATCACCAAAGCGATGTTCTGTCCGATCGATTCGAGAACCAACTAACGAATGCCAAAGTGCTGTACTTTGTAAATTTCGTTAAACGAATGCCAAAGTTGTTGGTGCATACGTTTGTCGACTTCGTCTTGTATCGAGTCTTGTTCTAGAATTGTTAGATCAGGGCACGTAGTTCGAGAAATTTATTTATTGGTAATTTCGTTTGAAGTGGGTAATTTCGCTTGAAATAGCCACTGGCTATTTCAAACGAAATTACTCTATGTAATTTCGCTTGAAATGGTCAGTGCCATTTTCAAGAGAAATCACCACCTCTATAAATACCCCTCAAACGAAATCATTTGGAACTTTTCATAATTCCGGTACCGAAGTGCTGCCGACGTGTCTTCTGATCTGTAAACTTGTTATTATCAATATACAAGACATTTAGTAGTGAATCAATCTGTTTTACAAGTCAATTCATCTGTTTCCGCCTCTTGAATTGATAAGAACTCTTCTAATTGATTCGTTTGGGTCATAGAACGATCCTACAAGTGGTATCAGAGATCAAGAGGAAGAGTTCTTGCCAAAACAGCCATAATTTCTGATTTCTACACCTTATTTTCAAAATTGACCGTAAAAACTTGGTCAAAATGACTCGAATTTCACATATTGTGTGCGAAAAAGTGTTTTAAAGAATCCTTGAAAGTATTGGACTTTAATTCAGCCTAAAATTGGTAAAATATGTAATTCCGCTTGAAAATCAGATCGGAAAAGGTGACGTCAGTAGCATTTCACACGGAATTAGCTATTGATTCCGCTTGAAATTGCTATTTCGCTTGAAAAGTACACCTAATTTCGCTTGAAAAAGTTAATTCCGCTTATGACTGTGATTCCGTTTGAGACGTTCCACATGAAATTAGATAATTTCATTTCAAATAGGTATTCCATTTGAAAGTGTGAAAAGTGATTCCGCTTGAAAGTGGTATTTTGCATCAAAAATGTTATTCCGTGTGAAGGGGGTATTCCGCTTCAAAAGTGATCTCGGGTGAAAGTTGATTCTGTTTGAGTTTGATATTTTGTGTGAAATTGTGTTTTTGAGACTTGTATTTGTGAAACAATTTGCCTAATCATGGAAGAAGAATTCTACAATGCGTTTGCTACACCAGTTGCTCCAGTTACAGCTGCTGAAACTCTTTACAATGAAAATGAGATGGGAACTCATCAAAAACCACCAAAGCTCATGTATATTGAAGATTTTAAAGGATGACATAATCGATTTGAGAACTGGGTGCAAGCTTATAAGTTTGACGCATGGTGTTCATTGGAAAAAGATTACGAGAAACCGAAAAATGAACGTGGGCTTGAAAAAGCATTTTGTGACTTTTCAGAGAATGATAAATTGAAATATACAAGTGAAAAAATGATGATCAGTATTCTTCAACAAGCGATTAAAGAAGATATCTTTGTTTTGCTCCAGCATGAGGGTACTGCTAGGTCAATTTGGACGGCATTGATTCAAAAGTTTAAAGGAAGTGCAGATATGATCAAGAACAAAAAGGCTTTACTTAAGAAATCATTTGACATGTTTGTAGCCTTTGACCATGAAACAACAAAAATGACCATTGATAGATATTGTCATCTTGTTTTGGAAATGGGAAGATTGGACATAAAGAAAGACGACGATGAATGGGTTGATAAACTTGCTGATGCATTACCACAGCAGAAATGGGGAACTTATTTTATGATTCTTAAACACACGAGAAAATCTGAAAATATGAATCTGGCATAGTTTATTAAGAAGATTGAAGAGCACGAGTTGGATATCCAGAAAATAGCAATCATGAAGAATCCAAATGCTCAACAAGATGTCAGTTTATACTACAGAGGAAACAAATTTGAAGTTACTCCAAGCCCAAAGATTCAAACTGGCTTCAGTGCTGATAGTTCTTCTGGAACAAAGGGAAGTACTGTGTTTCAAAGTGGTGGATCTTCGTCTTCGTATTCAAGCTTTGATCCAAATCATACTACACCAAGTCCTCAACAGCAAAATTCTACAAATCTGCAGTGCAATGTTACTTTAAATATTCAAAATGGTCAAAATTTTGTCTCCAGAAATAGCTAAGCAACACATGGCATCACTTGTTGCCATGTTGGAATCATATGAAAGTTTGATTGCTGGCAAAATTGGAAATCTGATGCTTACAATAGAAGATTATGACCAAATTGATGCAGAGGAACTTGAGTTGATGGATGTCAAATGGTGTATGGCTAGTGCTGTTAGAAGGGCAGAAAAATTTCCACAAATCACAGGTAGAGATGAGTTTCAGGGATTGGCTAATTCTCCATTAGGATTTGACAAGTCAAAAGTTACCTATTTTCGTTGCAAAGGAAAAGGACACTTTAAATGAGAGTGTAAAAATCAAGAAGCAACAAGAGGATCAAAAAAGAATGATTATTATCAGAAATCCATTTTTCATCAGATTGCTCAGCAACCACAAACGGCACATGCACGTACTATTGAAGATAGTAAGAAAGCTTGTCTTGTTAATCAAGATGATGAAAAAGTTGCAGAGGGTTTAGCTGGGATAAATACTGTTTTGGTCAAAAATTACCGAAGCAATTAAGTGATCAAATTAGTAAAGTGAGGTAGTGTGCTAGAAAGTGTGTTGAAAATATGCCGGTTAAGTTATTTGGAAAATCAGTATTCAGGATACGGCTCAAGATATTGAGCTGTATCTACGATCAAACAATGAGTAAAAAGTAAAGGAAATGATACGAGATGTACGAGGAAAGCCCTTGATCAATCTAGATCGCCGGCATAAAACCTCGGGAGCTGACAATCGCAGCTGCCTTGTTCTTCTTATTGCTTCAAACGTCAGGATACAGTGCAGGATATAGACCAGATCGCTAAGTGTTACAATGCTTTTGTATGAAAGTGAAAATTGCTAGAGAGCGAGTGTTAGAGTGTATGCAGTGAAAATGTGATGTCCTATTCGATCTGGTATACCCACCTATTTATAGTTACTAAATAAAAACTAAAATTCATTTAAATATGGGATGCTCCCGAATATTCCATAAATAGCCGTTTGGAACCAAATAAAGCGGGCTTAACGTCTTTCCTTGAACAACTTGGACCGAGTCTTCCGCGGAATGAGTCCTTGTGAACGTTGCTAGCTTCTAACCCACGTACCTGCACATAATCCGTTAGTAATCCTGAGGATACCATTCAGGATGTTACCAATATCCTGAACCAGCATCCCGGATGTAAATAGATACTATATAACCAAGATATAAATCAAGATATTTTTCAGGATATGGGCTCAGAATTTCACCCATAACAATTGTCCCCAAAAATGTTACCGTTTGTTATCCTGCACTAACGGTTACATTTTTCACGAAGACCGAGGTAATTAATACATAAGACCAATGATGTGACCGTTTTCAACTACCCGGCCTATATTTACTCATCATACCCTATATCTTCTCATCCTCATCTCTTTTTTAATCATAATCGACAAGGAAAAGGTAACATTCTCTCTCTCATCTTCATATTCATCTTCATTCTCCAGTGAAAAACTCAGGTGACCAAATGCCTAGACAAACAAGATCTAGTTCAGGCGACTCGGCTCCCACGTCTATCCAACAGAACCTTCTCCAAGAACCGGAGAAGGAGATATGCACCTTTGACAGTGCCCACCTGTCGGCCTTAAAATCCTCCGGCATCTTCCCGGAAGGAACTGTATTTCGACCTTTTAACCGAGAAATCCGGTCAGATATGATTTCCAACGAGTGGATATGCTTCAATGCCTTCCCCTTCACCTTAGGGCTACAATTCCCCTTTCCGGATCTCATCATGGAATTCTTTACCATTACCAAAATTTCTTTTAGTCAAATAATGCCAATGCTTTGGCGTGTTTTTTCTGTTCTTGACCAGATCAAGAAAAACCACATCCCTGATCTTTCTTTCCATGATCTCCCCCTAGCTTACAAGCTTAGATGCCATGGATCATCTAGATTTCTATTCTATTCTACTTCCGGTGACCCACTGATACTTCGTGCCACCAGGAACGAAGAGGGTTGGCAATCTAAGTACTTCTTTGTAAAAAGAGACTCCATTCCTGGTGGAACGGAATATCCGGTGAAGTGGTTGAGAAAGGGTAGGACTTAGGGCTTAAGAACGATCCGGTCTCTTATCCTGCTTCATATCCTAAACTAATAAATTTTCTTTTTTATGCAGCTGATTTCAAGAAAATTGCACCTCCTCTTGCTGATTCTCAAAAAAGGATAGACGCCATCAGACTCCTCCCAGAGGCTGAAAGAAGTTTCAATCCATCCCCACCAACTCCAAGTCCTCTTTCAAGTGCAAACATGTCTGGTAAGGATCCTGCAAAATATACTGTACATATATGTTTTCATTTGATATCCTTAGGAGAAATTTAGAATTTTACTCCCTGTGTGCAGACTCCAGCAAAGTTCCAGTCTATCTAGACCTTGACGAACTCGACAGCTACCCAACTCCAGCCACAGTCAAGAAAGAGACCCCTGCTGCTACCAGCTCCAAACCGCTCCCGGCTCCCAAGGCTAATCCAAGAACTCGTGCTTCCACGGAAAAAAAAGAGGAAAGGTCTAGAAATCAGCGCCCCAGGTTCAGAAGGGTTCTCCTATGATGAACTCAGCTTCTCCGACTCCTTAGAGCCAATGACATCCTTTCTCAACAAGGTAATATCCTCATATATATCCTGCACATACATCCTGCATATATATCCTGATAGGATACCCTAATAGGATATCCTGGTTAATATATTCTGGCTTATACCTGAAATTGATGTGCAGGGCCTTCAGCATTTGCTCCACCTATACAATGACGCTTGTGGTACCGCTGCACTCCATGAGGCCAGGATCAAACAGCTTGAAAGCACCGTTGCTGACCAAGGTGCCATTGCTGAAGCGAAGACCCGGCACTACGAGGGCATGCTGAAGAAGGTCACCCAGGATGCTGAGCTCAAACTTGCCACCATTCAAATGGACCATGAACAAGCCATGGTCTCTTTCCGGGAGGGAATCAAGGCTTCCGCTATTGTCTCTCTGCTACAAGCACGCATCAAGATGGCCTACGAGGCCAAGGAGACGGGTCTTGTATGTCCATCCTGGCCGGTTGAATCGTGGGTGGCCAAGCTGAAGGAGCTCGGAGGCAAAGCTGTGCCACTCCCTGCTGAAGCCGGTGAAACTTCCAAGTCAGCGGAGGTGGTGATCCAGGTTGGAGACAAGAAGGATGCTGAAGCGGACGCTGGGATGGATGCTGGTGAGGATGCTGCTCAGGATGCTGGTGCTGGGAAGTCGGAGAAGGTTGGAGAAGATGCCGCTGTGTGAGGGCATTCAGGTGGGCGATGATGGATATACGTGCCAAGGCTGGAGCCCACCTTTTCGAATTTGAATGTTGGTCTGTAATCCCAAAACAATTTACTTTTCCGCACTTTACTTTTCTGCACTTGAACAATTTACATTTCCTGCATGCTTTTTGAACAATACAATAGTTGGAGGTGGATGGGTCTCGGTTTGAGACGAAACCTTCAACTGTTGGGTAAATATGCTTAAAAACTAATTGTGCTTTTGGTGGATGGATCTTGGTTTGAGATGAAACCAAAAGCACAAACTTTTGCTATGGTAATATAACTTCTTTTTTGACTTTATTATTGTTGTTATTGGTGTATAAACTTTACTTATAAAAACTGTTTTGTTTGAATATATTATAAACATACCCTGAGAGATATCCTGAGAGATATCCTGATCAGGATACTGAAATAGAACCTATAAATTATCCAAAAAAGGAGAAATCATACCAGAGATTCTTAGAGAATCAATTTCAATCCTGCATTATAAATATGTCCCCAGTGCACACTTATAAACTTGGATCCATCCTTTGAACAGTATAACGTATGTCCCCTGTGTTCAATACAGAAACACAAATGTATTCACACCTTGACTCGAATAAATTCCGGATACCCCAGGGCAAACCCCCTGATATTCTGAAATGAATCCTTAGCATACTTGGGATAAACCCTTAATATCCTGGGGATAAACCCTGAAATTCTGGGGATAAACCCTGATTCTCATGCGCTACAGGCGAGAGTGTATAAACTCTAAATCTTAGAAAGGTGAAAACCTTTAAACCTTAGAGAGTATGAAAATACTCTTTCGTGAGAGAGGGTGATCAATCCTCATATACCTTCAGGATCCAGGATATAGCCAACAGTAATGAAATTGTCAGCCACTTTTACATGAACTGGTCCCGCTACCTTGAACTATACCTAGATAACTTGCGCTCCAGGCGAGGTGTTTAAACCCAATTCGAAAGAAAGGTGAATACCTTTAAACCTTTGAAGGGACCAGGATCCCTTAAACGTGAGAGAGGGGGCCAATCCTCTAATCTTTCGAGTTATCTTGAGTAGATATCCTGGAGCTATATCCTGAAACATATGCTGCAAAACAATTGTAAACTAAGGTGGGTGTTAGCTTGGCTAACACCCCTCCGATGCCTAAGTCAGTATTGGGTTCAAGATAATAAACAAATATAGTTAAAATAGATAGAATACATACCATTCTGAGACATAAATTAAATACTACTCTTACTTGAAATAAAGCTTTAAATGTATTGCATTCCAGGATCTTGGTAGCATATCCCCTTCCACATTCTTGAGTCGATATGCTCCTTTCCCTGCTTCTGACTCGACTTCATATGGTCCTTCCCATTTAAGAGCTAGCTTGCCATCGGCAGGATTAGTGGTATTTTGAAAAGCCTTTCTTAGCACCCAATCACCAACTCGAAATCTTCTAGTCCTTATGTTCTTGTTATATGCTCTGGATATTATTTGTTGATATGCTGCCATCCTTAGTCTTGCTGCGTCTCTTTTTTCATCTATAGTATCCAAATATTGACATAAGACTTCAGGATTCTGTTCAGGATCCTGCAGGACAGATCTTGCAGTAGGTATCGTCATTTCTGTTGGAATCACTGCTTCTGCCCCAGATACCAAGGAAAACGGGGTTTGGCCGGTTGCATTCTTTACCGTTGTCCTATCAGCCCACAAAACAAAGGGTAACTCTTCCGCCCATCTTCCTTTTTTGGCTCCAAGCCTCTTCTTTAAGTTATTGACTATTATCTTGTTTGAGGATTCAGCTTGTCCATTTGCTTGAGGATGTACCGGAGTAGATGTGATCATTTTGATTCCCCAACTCTTGCAAAAGTCGGTAGTCCTTTTGCTTATAAACTGGGACCCATTATCACAAATGATCTCAGCTGGTACCCCAAACCTAGTCAAGATATTCCTCTTTATGAAGGATACTACTTCTTGGTCTCTAACTTGAACAAACGCTTCAGCCTCAACCCACTTAGAGAAATAATCCGTCATTGCTAACATAAAGACTTTTCCTCCCGGAGCTTTTGGCAACTTCCCTACTATATCCATCCCCCATTTCATGAATGGCCAAGGGGAAACTACAGGATATAATGGTTCAGCTGGTTGATGTAGTATGTTACTATGTCTTTGACATGCATCACATCTTCGAGCATATTCTGCAGCATCTTTCCTCATTGTTGGCCAATAATATCCTGTCCTTAATACTTTCGAGAACAATGATCTGCCCCTAGTGTGATTACCACAATCCCCTTCATGTATATCCTGAAGTACTTCTTTGGCTTCAGGATCCTCCAAGCACCTCAAATATGGTCCTGCAAGAGATTTCTTGTATAACACATCATTTATAATAGTAAATCGTGATACCTTCATCCTAAATGCCTTAGGATTTTCCTCCCCAGGAATGTATCCCTCCTTGAGATATCTCATGATTGGAGCCGTCCAGGATTTGGGATACTTTTCAGGATACTCTGCATCAGGATCCTGAATACCCGCTACTTCTTTATCCTGAGGATTCGTTGCAGGATACAAGATATGTAATATCGGTATTTGGGTCCCTTCTGGTATCCTGATCGACGATCCCATATTTGCTAAGGCATCTGCTTCAGCATTATCCTCCCTTGGTACCTGTTCAAGTGTAAAAATATCGAAATATCCTGCTGATTTTTTGAGAATATCGAGGTATTCGACTAATTTCTCACCCTTAACTGCATAGGATCCATTTAAATGGTTAGTAATTAACAAAGAGTTAACATATACTTGTAAATTTTTTATACTCATGCTCTTAGCCAACTCTAATCCTGCAATTAAAGCCTCATATTCTGCTTCATTATTAGTAGGAGGAAATTCACATCTAATAGCCTGGGGTAATATGTCCCCCTGTGGCGATTTTAGTATTATATAGACCAGATCGCTAAGTGTTAATATGTCCCCCTGTACCTACTCCTCTTATATTAGATGCACCATCAGTATATAATGTCCAGGATCCTGAGGATTCTCCTAACTGTTGAACTTCTAGGTCTACCTCATCCTGAATGTCACTACTAAAATCAGCCACAAAGTCAGCTAAAGCCTGAGACTTTATGGCATTTCTAGGTTCATATACTAAATTATAAGCACTCAACTTTACTGACCACTTAGCCATCCTGCCTGACATCTCTGGTTTCCTAAGCACATTTTTGACAGGATAATTTGTTTTAACATGAATCCTATGTGTCTCAAAGTAATGTCTAAGTTTCGTTGATGCCATAACTAATGCTAGTATCAATTTTTCTAAACGAGAATATCTAGTTTCAGCATTTAACAAGCTTTTACTAACATAATAAACAGGATATTGCTGACCTTCATTGTCCTTTACAAGGACGGCACTTACAGCATTCCCTGATACTGCGAGGTATAGGGATAATGGTTCACCATTCTCAGGCTTCATCAGTAGAGGTGCGGTTGAGAGATATTGCTTTAGATCCTGTAGGGCCGCTTCATGCTTCTCACCCCATTCGAATTTCTTGTTCTTCTTCAGGATATCATAAAAATCTTTGCATTTCTCTGAGGATCTTGAGATAAATCTGTTTAATGCTGCCACTCGCCCTGTTAATCGTTGAACATCCTTCATATTTGAGGGCGATTTAATATCCAAGATGGCTTTAATCTGCTCCGGGCTCGCCTCTATTCCTCTTTTGGTCACCATGTATCCTAGAAATTTTCCTGCCCCCACTCCAAAATGGCACTTAGCAGGATTTAGCTTCATGTTATACTGATCCAGGATATCGAATGCTCCTTTAATATCCTGGAGGTGATCCTGAGCTTTCTTTGATTTTACCACCATATCGTCAATGTACACCTCCATGGTGTCCCCCAGTTTGTCTTTGAACATCATGTTTACCAATCTTTGGTATGTTGCACCTGCATTTTTCAAACCAAAAGGCATAACTGTATAACAATAAATACATGTTGGTGTCATAAAGGCAGTATCCTCCTGGTCAGAAGGCTCCATTTGGATCTGCTGAAATCCTGAGGATGCGTCCATGAAGGTCAACATTTCATGCCCGGCAGTGGCATCTACCATTGCATCAATGTGGGGAAGAGGAAATGGGTCTTTAGGACAAGCCTTGTTCAAGTCTCTGTAGTCTACACAAACTCTCCATTTCCCATTTTTCTTCTGTACCACAACCACGTTTGCTAGCCACCTTGGGAACTTAACCTCTCTGATCATCCTGGACTTCAATAATCTATCAACTTCCTCTTGGATAATCGTATTCTGCACAGGAGCAAACTTCCTTCTTTTTTGCTGAACAGGCTTGAATGATTTATCAATTCCAAGCTTGTGAGTGATAATGTCTTTGGATATGCCTGTCATATCCTCATGCCTCCATGCAAACGTCGACATCCTGCACTTCAAAAAGTTAGTTAACTGTTCTTCAATATCCTGAGGGATATTGGTTCCTACGAGCACCGAGATATCAGGATTATCCTGATCCAGGATAATTTTCTTCACATCCTGCTCCGAATCTTCCACGATATCCTGGGCCCGCAGCTTTAATTGCTATGATGTACTAGGATTGGTTGAGGATTTCATCGAGGATGAGTAGCATTCTTTCGCCTCCTGCTGATCACTATCAACTTTGACAACTCCCCAAGGGGTAGGGATCTTGATGCATTGGTGATACGTTGATGGCACAGCCTTCATATCGTGAATCCATGGTCTTCCCAGTATGATGTTATAGCAGGATAGAGAATCCATCACACAGAAACGTTGTATCGAGTTGACTCCTTCAACGTATACTGGTAACTTTATCTCTCCCACTGTGTTTCTAGCCTCTCCACTGAACCCAAGAAGCACGGTAGACTTTGAAGTGATATCCATTGGAGATACATTCATTCTCTTCAGAGTCTCTAGTTGGATTATGTTAATGGAGCTGCCATTATCAACCAATATCCTGCGTGCAAAATTGTTAGCCACATATAATGTTATTACCAGAGCATCATGGTGAGGATCCTGGACAGTATCCCTGTCATCAGCATCAAACGTGATCACTTTGTCAGTTGTAAGCGTAGTCATCCTGACATGTCTATCTCCCCTTTCGGCCTTAGCTTCTTTTGCATGTCTCTTTGCCGCCGAATACGAAGTCCAACAAATGTCGGATCCTCCCGAAATGAAGTTGATTATCTTGGCATCCACGGGAGGTGATGCTGCTCCCTCAGGATCCTTCTCAGTAGCCTGACCCTTATTCTTCTTTCTTCCTAAGAGATCTTTCAAATATCCCTTGCTTAGAAGATAGCTTATTTCTTTCCTTAGAGCAATGCAATCCTCAGTTACATGTCCGAAATCTTTGTGGAAAGCACACCATTTTGACTTATCTTTCCAATCGGCCTTTTGTTGATTCTTTCGAGGCCACCTAGCCTTGTCTCCTAAACCCTGCATGGCATACATTAATTCAGGAATGTTAACAGAAAAGCAATACTCAGATAGTTCAGGATATTCTTCAGGATCCTCGTCTTCAATAGCATTCACTTTCTTGTTTTCATTTCTACCTTATGGCTTAGAGCGATATGGCTTAAATGAGGATTCTGGCTTCCTGTTAGTTGACTCATAAGTGTTAGACGAGTTCATCCTTTCTTGCATCTTTCTGTCATCTTCCAATCGAATATATCTTAGGGCCCTGTTCCGAGCTTCATCTAAGTTCCTGCATGGGTTCATTACAAGGTCTTGGTAAAATTGAGAATCCTTTTGTAGCCCCATCTTGAAAGCTTGCACAGCTGTTGCAATATCAAGATGCGGAATGTCTAAGGATTCTCGGCTAAACTTGTTCACATAATCCCTTAGGGATTCTTGATGCCCTTGTGTTATCCTGTAAAGGTCACTTGTTAGATTTTCAAAACTCCGACTACAAGAAAACTGACTATTAAATAAATTCACTAAGTGAGCAAAAGATGTAATCGAATGTGGAGGAACATTCAAGAGCCATTTCAAGGCTAATCCTGTTAGGGTAGAACCAAAACCCTTGCATAAGCATGCTTCTTTGAGCTCCGGAGGGATAGGGTTAATCTCCATTCTTTCCCTATACTGGGCAACATGCTCTTCAGGATCCGTGGTTCCATCATAAAGCTTCATGTTGGGGGTTTGAAATCTCTTTGGAATCTCAGCATCACAAATAGGATATGCAAAGCGAGATATTTTGTGGCTGTCTTGGGACACCTCCGGGATTGGCTGGACCACTCCAGGTACACTGGATATCATGTCCTTCAACTTTTGAAGTTCCCTAGTAAATGCGGATGTTACACCTGTATCCTGCAATGATCCACTACTGTTAGCAGCATGAGTATTATTATTATTTGGCACGTTACCCGTCGGAGGATTTTGCCCATATCCTGAAGCATATCCTGAGCTCCTCATGGTTGACATCCTGATCGAGGAGGGTATTTCAGGAGCGTGATTCTGAGGAAGGCTGGGGACAATATTCCCCCTGTTATCCTCAGTATACATAGCTGAACTGAAGTTCAAAGTTCTGGGTTGTAATGGAGTGACAATATCCTCAGCAGATCTGCTCGAGCCAGACTTCAGGAGTTGTATTTCCCTCAACAGCATTTGGTTTGTTTCCTGTTGCTGCCTCATTTATTCCTGCACACTTCCAAATAAGGTTAGAATTTCATCATTAGAAGCTAAAACGGGAGCAGATTCCTGAACACTGCGAGTAGGGATAATATCCTGCGGTCGTGAAGAGGCTGGCATCCTTGGAGGAGGTGGTGGAAGCACCGAACCGGTAGTAGCAGAAGTCATAGCAGACATAGTGGAGGAACTCATGTTTGATCTTGAGGCCATTGTAAATAATGCGGCAAAAAGTTTTGAAAATAGAAAACCGATTAACGATTTCCCAAAGATTTTTAGTAAAGAGAGCACCACTTGCCCCACGGTGGGCGCCAAATTGTTTTGGTTAAAAATTACCGAAGCAATTAAGTGATCAAATTAGTAAAGTGAGGTAGTGTGCTAGAAAGTGTGTTGAAAATATGCCGGTTAAGTTATTTGGAAAATCAGTATTCAGGATACGGCTCAGGATATTGAGCTGTATCTACGATCAAACAATGAGTAAAAAGTAAAGGAAATGATACGAGATGTACGAGGAAAGCCCTTGATCAATCTAGATCGCCGGCATAAAACCTCGGGAGCTGGAAATCGCAGCTGCCTTGTTCTTCTTATTGCTTCAAACGTCAGGATACAGTGCAGGATATAGACCAGATCGCTAAGTGTTACAATGCTTTTGTATGAAAGTGAAAATTGCTAGAGAGCGAGTGTTAGAGTGTGTGCAGTGAAAATGTGATGTCCTATTCGATCTGGTATATCCACCTATTTATAGTTACTAAATAAAAACTAAAATTCCTATAAATATGGGATGCTCCCGAATATTACATAAATAGCCGTTTGGAACCAAATAAAGCAGGCTTAACGTCTTTCCTTGAACAACTTGGACCGAGTCTTCCGCGGAATGAGTCCTTGTGAACGTTGCTAGCTTCTAACCCACGTACCTGCACATAATCCGTTAGTAATCCTGAGGATACCATTCAGGATGTTACCAATATCCTGAACCAGCATCCCGGATGTAAACAGATACTATATAACCAAGATATAAATCAAGATATTTTTCAGGATATGGGCTCAGAATTTCACCCATAACAAATACATTCCACCGGGTTCAGGATTTGTTGCTCAAATTTTGGAAGCAGAATCAGTCAAATTTCAGTCGAAAAGAATACCGATTTTCCAGATCTTGGAAGTGATGTAGATACTGATGATGAAGAAGAATACATTAATAAAACCAGAAAATGTATAGATCCTGATAGTTTTAATTTGTTCTTTGCAGATAAAGTTGAGATGCTAAATGAGAAGAAGATTGCCAGATTGAAGAGAGAGCTGGAAGCAATAAGAAAAATAGTTGATGAAAATACAAAGATGAAAGATGAAGAACAAAAGGTTGAATCAGAAGTTGAAAAAGTAGTTGAAAAGATTGTTGAAGTAGAAAAGATAATTGAGAAAAGTGTCGAAGTTGAGAAAGTCGTCGAAGTAGAAAGAATTGTTGAAATTGAAAAGATAGTTGAGGTCGTTAAACCTTGTCAGAAATGTTTGGAATCTTGCAAAGATTGTGAGAAGAAAGACAAGAAGCTTAGTGAACTGGAAGAGTTGAAAGAGAATTTGTTGTCTGATGTAAAGTATGTGAAAGAATCATACGATGTGCTGAACAACACAGTGAATGGTCTGAAAAAGACAAATTCAGAAATTGAGACTGCTTTGACAAAGATGAACTCAACATTAATGTCAAAACAGAAGGTTATTAATGAGTACATTGAAGATTGTGCACAGTTAAAGAAAGATTTGGAATTTGAAAAGATTGAGAGTGAAAGAATCAAACGCTTGTTGTTGAGTTATACAACTTGTGATTATCTGATTGATCGAGTTTATCCTACTGTTGCAGGTCTTGAAGCATTTCAAGATAAAAAGACAGAAGATACGGATACTGGTAAGAAACAAAGTGTCAAGTATAACAAGTGTCCGCCTCCGATCTATGAAAGTTATTCTCCCAGAAAGCCAAATGAGGAACGTTTAATTAAGGCTCTCAACATCAAGTTAAAGTCTGAAACCATTGATGAGTTACCTGATAATATTTGTTATGGGCCATTTTCTGAGTATATATATCCTGACTAATATCCTGCTTTTGGTTGTTTACTTGTGATCAGGATACTGGATTAGGATATTGGTATCATCCTGGCCATATCCTAGTGTTAACTAAATTAACCACGTGCAGGTTAGAGGCTGTGGGTTACTAACGGTCAGATGGATTTCTTCTCCTCAAGACTCAGGCGTATCTGTTATGTGAGAGACGTTGAACCCGAAAGACCAGGTCTACAACGTTCGAGTGGGGAATATTCTCCGGATCCCGGTTTATTAGGATAGTTTGTTGCATTTCTTTTACTATAAATAGATGGGGGCGGATCAGATTAAGGCACGCAACTTTCACACACACTTTCGAACACTTTTGCTCTCTAGCTTTCAGCAGTCACTACACACAAACACTTGTAATTGAATTACATTGTAACACCTAGTTGATCCGCATCACATACTGCACTGTATCCTGAGATTTAAAGCAATAGAAGAACAAGGCAACTGCGATTGTCAGCTCCCGAGGTTTTGTGCCGACGATCTAGATTGATCAAGGGCTTTCCTCGTACATCACGTGTCAACCTTTACTTTTTTCCTCATTGTTTGATCATAGATACATCTCAATATCCTGAGCCGTATCCTGAAACTGTTTTTACAATTAACTTGATTAACATATTTTCGGCACTCATTTCTAGCACACTACCTCACTTAACTAATTTGATCAATTAATTGCTTCGGTAATTTTTGACCAAAAAAATTTGGCGCCCACCGTGGGGCAAGTGGTGCTATTTTTGCTAAAAACTTTAGTAAAATCATTACCCGGCTTTCTATTGTCAAAACTTTTTGCTACATTGTTTTCAATGGCCTCGAGATCAAACATGAGCTCTTCCACCATGTCTGCTACAACCTCTGCAACAATTGGTTCGGTGCTTCCACCTCCCCCTCCACGAATGCAAACTTCTTCACATGGAACTGAAAGTCATGTGGCTCGGGATGTCATCCCCGCTCCCACTACTCAGGGATCTGGTCTTGTTTTGGCTTCTAATGATGAAATTCTGAATTTGTTTGGTAGTGTACAGGAACAGATGAGGCAGCAGCAGGAAACTAATCGGATGCTGATGTGAGAGATACAACTCTTGAAATCCGGCCCAAGTAGACCTGCTGAAGAAACTGTCACTCCTTTGCAGCCTAGAGCTTTGAACTTCAGTTCTGCAGTTTACACTGAAGATAACCAGGGGAATATCGTGCCAAGCCATTCTCAGAATCATATTCCTGAGATACCCTCCTCGGTCAGGATGTCAACTATGTAGAGCTCAGGATATGCTTCAGGATATGGCCAGAATCCTCAGACCGGTAACATGTCAAATAATAATACTCTTGCTACTAACAATAATGGGTCTTTGCAGGATGCAGGCATGATGTCAACATTTACTAGGGAGCTTCAGAAATTGAAGGACATGATATACAGTGTACCTGGAGTGGTTCAGCCAATTCCGGAAGTATCCCAAGACATCCACAGAATATCCCGCTTTGCATATCCCATCTGTGATGCTAAAATCCCAAAGAGATTTCAAACCCCTAACATGAAGCTCTATGATGGGACTGCGGATCCTGAAGAGCATATTGCTCACTATAGGGAAAGAATGGAGATTAACCCTATCCCTCCGGAGCTCAAGGAAGCATGCTTGTGCAAGGGATTCGGATCTACCCTAACAGGATCAGCCTTAAAATGGCTGTTAAATGTTCCTCCTCACTCAATTACTTCGTTTGCTCATTTGGTTAATTTATTTAATAGTCAGTTTTCTTGCAGCTGGAGTTTTGAGAAACTAACCAGTGATCTTTACAGGATAACTCAAGGACCTCAGGAATCCTTGAGGGATTATGTGCCAAGTTTAGTCGAGAATCCTTGGATATCCCACATCTTGATGTTGCGACCGCTGTGCAGGCTTTTAAGATGGGGTTACAAAAGGATTCTCAGTTTTATCAGGATCTTGTAATGAATCCCTGCAGGAATCTGGACGAAGCTCGTAACAGGGCCTTAAGATATATTCGCTTGGAAGATGACAAAAAGATGCAAGAGAGGATGAATTCCACCTCAACCTACGAATCAACCAACAGGAAATCAGAATCCTTGTATAAACCATATCGCTCCAAGCCATGTGACAGAAATGATAACAAGAAAGTGAATGCTATTGAAGACGAGGATCCTGAAGAATATCCTGAATTATCTGAATACTGCTTTTCTGTTAATATACCTGAGTTAATGTATGCTATGCAGGGTTTAGGAGACAAAGCTAGGTAGCCTCGAAAGAATCAGCAGAAAGCTGATTGGAAGGATAAATCCAAATGGTGTGCCTTTCATGAAGATTTCAGACATGTGACCGAGGATTGCATTGCTCTAAGGAAAGAAATAAGCTACCTATTAAGCAAGGGATATCTGAAGGATTTGCTGGGAAGAAAGAAGAATAAAGGGCAGGATCCTGAGAAGGATCCTGAACGAGCAGCATCACCCCCAGCAGATGCCAAAATAATTAACTTTATTTTAGGAGGATCCGACATTTGTGGGACTTCGTATTCTATGCAAAGGAGGCTAAGACTGAAAAGGGAGACAAACCAGCCAGGATGACCACCCTTACAACTGATAAAGTGATCACTTTCGACAGTGATGACAGGGATACTGTGCAGGATCCTCACCATGATGCTCTAGTAATAACATTGTATGTTGCTAACCATTTTATACGCAGGATATTGGTGGACAACGGTAGCTCTGTCAACATAATTCAGCTAGAAACATTGAAGAGGATGAATGTATCTCCGATGGACATTACTTCGAAGTCCACTGTGCTCGTTGGTTTCAGTGGAGAAGCTAGGAATACAGTAGGAGAGATAAAGTTACCAGTATATGTTGAAGGGGTCAACTCGATACAACGCTTCTGTGTGATGGACTCCCTATCCTGCTATAACATCATACTAGGCAGGCCATTGATCCATGACATGGAAGCTGTGCCATCGACTTATCACCAGTGCATCAAGATCCCTACCCCTTGGGGGGTCGTAAAAGTTGATAGTGACCAGCTGGAGGCGAAGGAATGCTACTCATCCTCAATGAAATCCTCGACCAAGCCTAATCCAGCATAGCAATTAAAGATGCGGGCACAGGATATCGTGGAGGCTTCAGAGCAGGATATGAAGAAAGTTATCCTGGATCAGGATAATCCTGATATCTCGGTGCTCGTAGGGACCAATATCCCTCAGGATATTGAAGAACAATTAACTAACTTTTTGAAGTGCAGGATGTCAACATTTGCATGGAAGCATGAGGATATGACAGGTATATCCAAAGACATTATTACTCACAAGCTTGGAATTGACAGGTCGTTCAAGACTGTTCAGCAAAAAAGAAGGAAGTTTGCTCCTGAACGAAATACAATCATACAAGAGGAAGTTAAAAGATTGTTGAAGTCCAAAATGATCAGAGAAGTCAAGTTTCCAAGATGGCTGGCAAATGTAGTCGTGGTACAGAAGAAAAATGGGAAATGGAGAGTCTGTGTAGATTACTCGGACTTGAACAAGGATTGTCCTAAAGACCCATTTCCTCTTCCCCATATTGATGCAATAGTGGATGCTACTGCCGGGCACGAGATGTTAACCTTCATGGATGCCTCTTCAGGATTTCAGCAAATCCAAATGGAACCCTCTGATCAGGAGGATACTGCTTTCATGACACCCACAGGTATTTATTGTTATACTTCTATGCCCTTTGGTTTGAAAAATGCAGGTGCAATATACCAGAGGTTGGTAAACATGATGTTTAAAGACAAGCTGGGGGACACCATGGAGGTATATATTGACGATATGGTGGTGAAATCTAAAAAGGTTGAGGATCACCTCCAGGATATTAAGGGAGCATTTGATATCCTGGATCAGTATAACATGAAACTGAATCCTGCTATGTGCCATTTCGGAGTGGGGGCAGGAAAGTTTCTAGGATATATGGTGACCAAAAGAGGCATAGAGGCGAGCCCGGAGCAGATTAGAGCTATCCTGGATATAAAATCACCTTCGAATATGAAGGATGTTCAACTGTTAACAGGCCGAGTAGCAGCATTGAACAGATTTATTTCAAGATCCTCGAAAAAATGCAAGGAATTTTATGATATCCTCAAGAAGAATAAGAAGTTCGAATGGGGAGCAAAGCATGAAGCAGCCTTGCAGGATTTGAAGCGATATCTCTCAACTGCACCTCTATTGATGAAGCCTGAAAATGGTGAACCATTATCCCTGTATCTTGCAGTATCAGGGAATGCAGTAAGTGCTGTCCTTGTAAAGGATCATGAAGGTCAGCAATATCCTATCTATTATGTTAGTAAAAGTTTATTAGATGCTGAAACTAGATATTCTCATCTAGAAAAAATGATATTAGCCCTAGTTATGGCGTCAACAAAACTTAGACATTATTTTGAGACACATAGGATTCATGTTAAAACCAATTATCCTGTTAAAAACGTGCTTAGGAAACCCGAGATGTCGGGTAGGTTGTCTAAGTGGTCAGTAAAACTGAGTGCTTATGACTTAGTATATGAGCCTAGAAATGCCATAAAGTCTCAGGCTTTAGCTGACTTTGTGGCTGATTTCAGTAGTGACATTCAAAATGAAGTAGATTTAGAAGTACAGCAGCTAGGAGAAAACTTAGAATGCTGGACATTGTATACTGATGGTGCATCTAACATAAGAGGTGTAGGTTTAGGTATACTACTAAAATCGCCACAAGGGGGGCATATTACCCCAGGCTATTAGGTGTGAATTTCCTGCTACTAATAATGAGGCAGAATATGAGGCTTTAATTACAGGATTAGAGTTGACTAAGAATATGAGTATCAAGAATTTGCAAGTATATGTTGATTCTTTGTTAATCACTAATCACTTTAATGGAACCTATGCAGTTAAGGGAGAGAAGTTAATTGAGTATCTTGAAATTCTCAAAAAATTAGCAGGATATTTCGATATTTTTACACTTGAACAGGTACCAAGAGAGGATAATGCTGAAGCTGATGCCTTGGCAAATCTGGGATCATCGGTCAGGATACCGGAAGGAACCCGAATACCAATAATACATATCCTATATCCTGCGACGAATCCTCAGGATAAGGAAGTAATAAGTATCCAGGATCCTGATGATGAGTATCCTGAGGAGGATCTTAAGTCCTGGACGGCTCCAATCATGAGATATCTCAAGGAAGGACACATCCCAAAGAATGAGAATCCTAAAGCCTTTAGAATGAAGGTGTCACGATTCACTATTATAAATGATGTTTTGTATAAGAAATCTCTTGCAGGACCATATCTGAGGTGCTTGGAGGATCCCGAAACCAAAGAAGTACTTCAGGATATACATGAAGGGGATTGTGGTAACCATACTGGGGGCAGGTCCTTATTCTCAAAAGTATTAAGGACAGGATATTATTGGCCGACGATGAGGAAAGATGCCACAGAATATGCTCGAAGATGTGACGCATGTCAAAGACATAGTACCATATTACATCAGCCTGCTGAACCGCTGTATCCTATCGTTTCCCCTTGGCCGTTCATGAAATGGGGTATGGATATAGTGGGAAAGCTTCCAAAGGCTCCAGGAGAAAGGGTTTTCATGTTGGCAATGACGGATTACTTCTCCAAGTGGGTTGAAGCAGAAGCATTTGTTCAAGTTAGAGATCAAGAAGTGGTATCCTTCATAAAAAGGAATATCCTGACTAGGTTTGGAGTACCAGCTGAGATAATTTGTGACAACTAATCTCAATTTATAAGTAAAAGGACTACTGACTTCTGCAAGAGTTGGGGAATCAAAATGATTACGTCTACTCCGGTACATCCTTAAGCAAATGGACAAGCAGAATCATCGAACAAGATAATTGTCAACAACTTGAAAAAGAGACTAGGGGCTAAGAAAGGAAGATGGGCAGAAGAATTACCCTTTGTTTTGTGGGCTGATAGGACAACGGTAAAGAGTGCAACTGGTCAAACCCCGTTTTCCTTAGTGTTTGGAGCAGAAGCGGTGATCCCGACGGAAATGGTGATACCTACAGCAAGATCCAACCTCAGGGATCCTGAACGGAATCCTGAAGTCCTATGCCAGGAACTGGATACTATTGATGAGACAAGAGATGCTGCAAGGCTAAGGATGACAGCATATCAATAGAGGATATCTAAAGCATATAACAAGAATATAAGGACTAGAAGATTTCAGGTTGGAGATTGGGTATTAAGAAAAGCTTTTTAGAATACTACTAATCCTGCTGATGGAAAGTTGGCTCCAAAGTGGGAAGGACCCTATGAGGTTGAATCAGAATCTGGAAAAGGAGCATACCGACTTAAGAATATGGAGGGAGATATGCTACCGAGATCCTGGAATGCTATACATCTAAAGCTCTATTTTAAGTGAGTATGGAATTCAAATTCTAACTCGGGGCGGTATGGGTTCTGATTCTTTTATTAAATTTTAATATCATTTACTATTTTGAACCTGTTAATGACTTAAGCATCGGAGGGGTGTTAGCCAGGCTAACACCCACCTTAGTTTACAATTGTTTTGTAGTATATTCTTCGGGATGTAGCACCAGGATACACACTCAGGATACTTCGGAAGATTAGAGGATTGGCCCCCTCTCTCACGTCTAAGGGATCCTGATCCCTTCACAGGTTTAAAGGTATTCACCTTTCTTCCGAATTGGGTTTAAACACCCCGCCTGGAGCGCAAGTTATTCGGGAATAGTTCAAGGTGGCGGGACCAGTTCATGTAAAAGTGGCTGACAATTTCGTTACTATTGGCTATATCCTGAATCCTTAAGGTATATGAGGATTGATCACCCTCTCTCACGAAAGGGTATTTTCATACTCTCTAAGGTTTAAAGGTTTTCACCTTTCTAAGTCTTAGAGTTTATACACTCCCGCCTGTAGCGCACGAAAATTTGGGATTTCCCCCAGGATACGAAGGATTTATCTCAAGTATATTTTGGGTTTTACCACTATAACACAAAAAATTGTCTATACAATTGGAACTAGTGTTCAAAAATCTTCTAAGTGTTTGAGGACTTCATGCACAGGGGACATTCCATCTAAAGCAATTGTATGATGCACAAAGGATCAAAGTTGAGCTAAGTCTCTCGAACTGGGGACATCTTAGTAAGAGAAGTCGCAAAAGGGATTGGAGTTTAATACTAGGGTTAGACTCAGTTCCTGGTATGATCTTTCCTTTATAAACCTTACATAAATTTTATAACTCAAGTTAAGGTTTAAGTATCCTGAAAAGGATATATCTTTAGGATATATCTTCAAAATGTGTTTTTGGGATGCTTTTCGGGATATTTGATTGAAATATTTGGAAGTGATACTTGATTGAAATTAAAACTCTGATCAGACAAGTATTGTCAAAACAGGTTTTAGAAAGTGGACTATCTTTTATTCTTTAGAAGTTTTCTCTAAAGTTGATTGAATTTTTAGAAGGTCTATTTAATAAAAGTTTTCATAATATATCACTGAGTATATTGATCAGGATATTTTCAAAAGATAGTTGTACAAAATTTTGCAAAGCTAAAATCTACATTAAGAAATGCATGACAGAAATTAAAAGGCAACAACAAATAAGTCAAAAGGAAGTTATATTATTAACATGTCAAAAATTGTGCTTTTGGTTTCACCTCAAACCGAGGCCCAACCACCAAAAGCACAATTAGTCTTTACCATACTTTCGTAACAGTTGAAGGTTCTATCTCAAAACGGGACCTGTCCACCTTCAACCGTTACGACATTCAAAACAGGTTATACTAACCGATGACCAAGGGCTTCATCCTGAAACCCAGGACCCATCCACCTTTGGTCATCGTATTGTTCTAGTGCAGGAAATATAAATTGTTCAACGATAGGAAAACTAAATTGTTTGTACAAACCAGAACCATGAAATTTAAAAAAGTGGGCTCCGGCCTTGGCACGTATATCCATCATCACCCACTTCGCCGCCTAAGGGGCAACACCTTCTTGATCAGCAACTTCTTTCCCAGCATCTGCACCAGCATCCCCCTCAGGATTCTTCTCGGCATCATCACCAGCATTGGCCACTTCCTCTGCCACCTTAGAAGGCTCTTCACCAGCATGCTTTGCGGGATGAGCGACGGGATGACCTCCAAGATCCTGTAGTTTCGCTTCCCAAGCCTTTACATTCCAGGAGGGGCATTCGAAGCCCAAGCTCTTGGCCTCATAAGCCATCCTTAACCTGGCTTGGAGAAGGGAGATAACAACGGATGCTTTGAGACTGTCCCGATATGAACTCATATCCTGCTGGTATTGAAGAAGGGCGGCATCTAGTTTGGCTTGAGCATCCTCATTGGCTTTGTGGAGGGCAACTTGGTGTTCCTGGGTCATTACCTTGTATTTGTCTTCATAATGCTGGGACTTGGCGGCCGCAATTGTTCCTTGATCAGCTATAGTGGCTTCAGCTTTTTCGAGCTTAATCTCCAGCATCTTATTAAGCCTACAGGCGTCTTCATACAAGTGCATGAGACGTTCCAAGCCCTGCAGTTAAAGATACAGGTATCAATGTAAAATGAGCAGGATAATGATTAACATGCATGTTCAGGATATCGGAAGGGAATTTTTACCTGCCTGAGGAATGAAGTGGCTTCACTAAATCCATGATTCTCGAGAGAGATTGTCTCGGAGGCGGCTGGAGAATCCATTTCTTTTCTCTTCCGGGAGCTAGAGGCCCGGGTCCTGGATGCCGGAGGAGCTTTAGGAGCGGTAGTACTCTTTGAGGTGGTAGGCTTTGGTGTGGCAGACGACTTCGGCTTAGATTCTTGTTTGACAGGTACAAGGCTGGAGTAACTATCCAACTCGTCAAGTTGGAAGCCTTCGAGGTTGACAACTCGTACTGCACAAGGGAAGATATTTTTAAACTCATCATACCTCTGAAAGATAATCGGTTTAATAAATAAAGATAATTACTGAGAATATGCTTACCAGACATCTCTGAACTTGATTTTTGGCTTGAATCTGTAAGAGACAGGGAGAAAGTTCTTTCGCTGGCAGGAAGTCGGTAGATTTCTTTGATCCTGGACTCGGATTCCGCACTGGGGGTGCTAAATCTCTGAAGTTCGCTGCATAAAAACATCAGGATATAAGTCTGGGATATAGTTTAAGGATACATTTGGGGATATTCCTAAAACCCTAGATCCTACCCTTGGTTAACCATCTAACCGGCAGATCAAAACCCTTGTCAATAGAGTCTCTTTTCACGAAAACGAACTTTCGCCGCCATCGGTCTTCGTTCTTGGTGGCCTTAAGGTCTAAAGGGCTCTTGGAGGTAGAGAACAAAAGAAAACGGCTATCACCATGGGACCTCAACCGGTATACTATGGGGAGGTCTTCAATACACAGGTCAGGGCAGTGGCGAGATTTGATTTGGTCTAGCACCATCAAAACTCGCCAGACCATTGGCATAGTTTGGGCATAACTAAGGCTGGTGAGGTCGAAGAAACGAGAGATGAAGGGTGGAAATGGATACCGGAGTCCCAAAGAAAAGGGGTAGGCGAAAAAGCAGACCCACTCGTTTGATGACACGTCTGATCGGACCTCCCGATCAAAAGGGCGAATGACTGTTCCAGCGGGAAAGGCGCCGGAATCCTTGAGGGCAGCGATATCGGCATTGTTAAAGCAGCAGACTTCTTTTTCTGGTTCTCGTATGAGGTTTTGACTCACGAGGGTTGGGACTGGTTCATCCGAACGAGATCTTGTCCGTGATGCCATAAAGGGTATCAAGCAAACTAAAAGAAATTCAGGGAAAAGAACAGAGGATGAAGGAAAGGATGATTACCTAAAAATCGCTTGAAGAGTAATGCTAACAAGAAGAAATATCTCAGCTAATTATAGGCTGAATATAGGGGGTAAAGAGAAAATATTGCATTAAAAATGGCACAATGTCACGTCAACCACCGTTTCGTTTTAATTGGCTCGGTCTACGAGTTAGAATTTTTAAAATATATCCGTTGGATTGGTATACCAACAGATATATTTGGGGACAATTGTTATGGGCCATTTTCTGAGTATATATATCCTGACTAATATCCTGCTTTTGGTTGTTTACTTGTGATCAGGATACTGGATTAGGATATTGGTATCATCCTGGGCCATATCCTGGTGTTAACTAAATTAACCACGTGCAGGTTAGAGGCTGTGGGTTACTAACGGTCAGATGGACTTCTTCTCCTCAAGACTCGGGCGTATCTGTTATGTGAGAGACGTTGAACCCGAAACACCAGGTCTACAACGTTCGAGTGGGGAATATTCGCCGGATCCCGGTTTATTAGGATAGTTTGTTGCATTTCTTTTATTATAAATAGATGGGGGCGGATCAGATTAAGGCACACAACTTTCACACACACTTTCGAACACTTTTGCTCTCTAGCTTTCAGCAGTCACTACACACAAACACTTGTAATTGAATTACATTGTAACACCTAGTTGATCCGCATCACATCCTGCACTGTATCCTGAGATTTAAAGCAATAGAAGAACAAGGCAGCTGCGATTGTCAGCTCCCGAGGTTTTGTGCCGGCGATCTAGATTGATCAAGGGCTTTCCTCGTACATCACGTGTCAACCTTTACTTTTTTGCTCATTGTTTGATCATAGATAGAGCTCAATATCCTGAGCCGTATCCTGAAAATGTTTTTACAATTAACTTGATTAACATATTTTCGACACTCATTTCTAGCACACTACCTCACTTAACTAATTTGATCACTTAATTGCTTCGGTAATTTTTGACCAAAACAATATTGATGTCACATTCACAGCGTCTGACACTGATCATGAGTCTGAATTGTTAAATAAAGTGGTCGATCAGGTGTTGGATATAGATGAAGAGTCAAAACCGGAGTCTAAATCTGAAAGTCCGAGTTCATCAGAAAAGAGTCCGAGTTCACCGGTTAAAAGGGTTTACAATAAAGAATTCCTGTTATCAAAATCTAATTTGAATGACGGACCAATCAAAGTGGCTTATACTTTGAATGATTCAGACAAATTATATTCTGATGAGGAATTTCCAATAAGAAGTGTCAAAATTGAAATGATCAAACAGGTTTTTAAATTAACAAAAATTAATGTTTCTGAAATAAAAGATTTAAATCTTACTGAAAAACCTAAAAGGTACACTTCAAGAGTTCAACAACGGTTGAACAAGAAAAAAGGTTACAGTTCTGGTTATGGTTTTCAAAAGAAACCAAACCATAACAGTAATTTCAAAAAGAAAGGTCTTGGTTTTAGTTCTTCAGAAAATTATAAAAATGAGAAAAATTATAAACCAAAAACAAAATTTGTTGCAGGAGGAAGTTCTGAAGATGAGTAGAAGAAACCATTCTGGAAACAATCAAATCAAGAGTTTCTTGATGAAATAAAGAAGAATGTGAAGAAATTTGCTCCAAGAGTTGACAAAAGAACGTGTTTCAAATGTCACAAGATTCGACACATTGCTTAGAATTGTCAACAGTTTAACAATACAAAACAGGGAGTTACTTTTAACTCAAAATTGAAAGAAAAACATTTTGATGAAAAGAAACAACCAACAAATTTTGAAGTTGGTGAAACTTCGAAACGGTTTTACAAAAGAAAAGTTGATGAAAACAAACAAAGATGGGTTGTAAAATCTGATAGTAGTTCTGACAATGAATCTGATTCCATAAAATCAGAGGAGTCATTTGTTGAGAAAAAGAATGAGAATTCCGTTCCTGAGATGAATGATGAAAACTTTCCTAAATTGTCAAAAGAAAATTTGAAGTTAAAGGTTGGTAAAACTGAAATTTCAGGTCAATTTTTCCCCGGTAAAGGAGAATTTGACGCTGAAAAGGCTTTCAATGGGAAAGTCAAACACATCTTTGGGAAGATGGTTGATGGAAAGGTTAAAAGTGTAAAAGATTTTTATCAATAAAAAATATGGTGGAATAGATGTGTACCAAAATCACCCAAGGCTGGTCAGGCTTGGGTGACATGATTTTAAAACTAAAAACCTGACTTGCCAGAGCTCACAAGTTGGTAATCGTGGAGCAGGAATCGGCATCATTCTTGAATATTGTTTGGATGGTAAATCTACAAGTGGTATCTTTATTTTGATATATTTTGATCTACAAGTAGTTGAGAAAGGTTTTCACTTACAAGTGGTAAATCAAGGACATAAATTGTACTTGTGTTTCCTACAAGTGGTATTTTGGAGAACAATGTGATGAACCTCGATTTTACAAGTGGTAAAATCAACGAAACTAATTTTCCGGAAAAACCATTTGATTAAAACAAACTTAAGTGTTTTGAGATCATAATGGGAAAATGTTTGTTGTAAGGGGGAGTTCTGATTGTTTATGTCTAGTGGATGGTAAATTGAAGTGATTCGATATCAGTTGTCACTTTATCTTGTACAGTTTGTTTTCAAATTTCTTTTAAATGATTTTGAATTTTAGGGGGAGTAAGAAATTTCAGAAAATCCAAAAACATTAGAAAATTTGAAAAAGACAAAAACATGATAAAATCAAAATTGAGTTTTGTTGTCAAAAAGAGGAAATGATAGTACATCAGTGGACTATCACAACATGCTAAAGAACTGGAAAGTCAAAAGTGATAAACGGTCTCACTGATGATGTGCCAGTAGGTTTTTACACATTTTGTAGATTGTGCCGAGATATAAACCTAAATATCAAACTTGCTTATATCGTGGGTAACATCTCTTGGATATATGGGTAACCCCCGAAATCTTGTTTGAAGGACCCCTCTTTCTGAGATACTAGGTCTTTATGCTTAGTGATATCTGGGGTATTATCCTGGGAATTCTGATTTTTCGGAAGCAATGGCCTAGTCCTCGGAGAATACTTTACGCTTGCTTGAAATATAGCCTCCCCTCAGCATAAAAAATGATGAAACATTGCAAAATGCTAATCATGTGCTGTTGTAAAAAAGATCATCTAAAGGGGACCCACCAAAAGTCGAAGCCGTCATCTCTCTGCTGAACGGAAGTTCTGACCTGAGCTCTCACGGCCCTCGCAATTAACCCTTTACAGATATCATCTAGGTATACTCACCTGTAAGACTGAATATTGGGATCTGGATACGAGAGTATATTCTGATGTGGGACACGCGAATAAGTTTAAGTCGCTTAAAATATTAATCTCGTATCTCGAAACAGTTGAACTTTGTGTGAAAATTTAAGTGGATCAGTATACTGACAATCTAAATGAATCGTTTAGATCTTAAAATGTTTAAAGCTTAACGGTGTTGATGATTTGTCTCAAAAACTTATATGATCCTCTTACACAAACTCACAAAAATAGTGTTTGTAAATATTTCTTTATTGCATTTCTGTTATTTAAAAAATCCAAAAAGATTTTTAGAGTGTTTCAGTATAAATTTTTGAAAATACAAAAAGATTTTCGACAACTGATGTTGGAAAGGTAATTTTCAAAATTCCGAGTGCTAAACATAATGAACAACAGGGTTGGGAAAGTTTGTTTGGAATGATGTAGATTGATTGAAATAAAAATTTTGAATATTTTGCATACAAGTGGTTCATCAGAGGATAAAATTGTAAAACTATTTCTTAGTTGATGTCCTTTGAAAAAGTTTAAATTTGTCAAAGTTTAAATTTTTGTAAAATCTTACTCTGAGGTAAGAGAATGTGCAGGTTATGGCTATGAGAAAGTCAGATTGCGATTCTTTAATCTGTGAAAGCCAGTCTACGATCCCAGCACAATTCAAGGGGGAGTCTGCTAGTAGATTAACATTCGAGGGGGAGAAGAGTTGCTGACACTGACAAGCTTGCAGAATCAAGAGATCTGCTCAAGAGAAGATAGAGTCAGGTTGAGATTCTGGGCAAAAGAGAAGATTGAGGATGCTTATACTGTCAAATACTTTGAAAGAGCTCGAAGACTGATAAAGACTAAAGATTGTGAAGACTCGACACGTAAGACTCGTCAACATCCGAGGGGGAGTCTGTTGGTGCATACGTTTGTCGACTTCGTCTTGTATCGAGTCTTGTTCTAGAATTGTTAGATCAGGGCACGTAGTTCGAGAAATTAGGATTTATTGGTAATTTCGCTTGAAGTGGGTAATTTCGCTTGAAATAGCCACTTGCTATTTCAAACGAAATTAGTCTATGTAATTTCGCTTGAAATGGTCAGTGCCATTTTCAAGCGAAATCACCACCTCTATAAATACCCCTCAAACGAAATGATTTGGAACTTTTCATAATTCCGGTACCGAAGTGCTGCCGACGTGTCTTTTGATCTGTAAACTTGTTATTATAAATATACAAGACATTTAGTAGTGAATCAATTTGTTTTACAACTCAATTCATCTGTTTCCGCCTCTTGAATTGATAAGAACTCTTCTAATTGACTCGTTTGGGTCATAGAACGATCCTACAAAAGTGCTGTCTAAACAAGACTATACTTTGTGAATTTCATTAAGGTTCTGATCTCGTGACCATCGTTAGGTTTGATGTGGTTTTACACTAAAACGTATTCCACTCTGTTAAACTAAATGTTTAACTACCCGAAACTCTACAATCAAAATGGATTCTTAATCGTCAGAAGATTCAGAACCATAAAGTAGATGCTTAGAATCAAGATGCTTGTTTAAACAAGACTATATGCTAACAAGGTGAGTCATTTTCTTTTTATCAACAATATTTTACAATACTCCAATTATTTTCAAAAGTTATAATTACAGGGATTAAGTCGTGGTTATCTTGAATCACTGGCTAGTGGGGTATTGTGCACATTACTAATTTCTCACGGTTAGGTTCATCAACCTAACAGTGATAATCATCACTACTTGGGTGAAAGGACCCAATAGTGGTATGACCATCGTCACCAGGAGGTGACACGGCGCCAGATAAAAATAAGATAGTAGCCATTGTAATCGCTCTTATGCTGTAATTTATAACAAAGTGTCATTTTGTACAAAAATGAATGAACTCACCAGTATTTCCTGCTGACCAATTGTTTTTAAAATGCGTTTCAGGTAATTACAGTAGATCGGAATAAGAGTTGGGTACGACACCAAAAGGCTTACAGAAGTGGCTTAATTTATCAATTAAATTAAGAAAAGTTGTTTTATGTATTCGGGTTTATCCCATATTAAAGCTACCTTTCAAAACATGGTTTTATCCCATCTATTTAATAAATAAAATCCGGTGTTTTCTAAACTCTGATTTTTTTTCCTAACTCACGGTCTTGATGAAATTTCCGCTGCACTACTTTTCTAAATAACCACCGGTACCACTGAACTGGTTCGCGGCTCCCGATTCCATCCAGGGTGGGGTCGGGGGTCGTGACAATGGGAAATCAAGCTTAGTGCATTTAACATTAAATATGAACCTAGGACTGCCATCAAATCCCAAACCTTAGCTGACTTTGTGGCTGATTTCAGTAGTGATCTACAAAGGGAAGCTAAATTGGAAGTTGAACAACTTGAAGAGACTAAGGATCCTTGGATACTCTTCACAGATGGGGCTTCAAATGTCAAGCAAACTGGACTAGGCATACTACTAAAATCCCCACAAGGGGACATTATACCCCAATCAATTGCTTGTGAGTTTCAAACCACTAATAATGAGGCTGAATATGAGGCCTTGATAGCAGGTTCGCAATTAGCCAAGCATATGAGGATCAGGTATCTTGAGGTACATGTAGATTCCTTGTTAATTACTAACCACTATAATGGTTCTTATGCTGTCAAAGGTGAAAGGTTAATCAAGTATCTAGAGATAGTCAAGAAATTGGCAGACTCTTTTGCTTCTTTTAGTTTAACACAGGTACCCAGAGAAGAAATGCAGAAGCTAATGCCCTAGCTAATCTTATATCATCATTGAAGATCCCAGAGCATGTGAAGATACCCATCATCCATGTTTTAACCCCTGCAATTGAGGATAACATATCCATGGAGATAGTGGAGGATTTTGCAATTGTACCTAGTGATGGTGCACAGTCAAATTCAGGATCTTGGATCCACCCAATCCTGATATATAAATAGAATGGAGACATTCCTGCTGGAGAAAACCCTAGAGTCTTCAAAATTAAGGTATCTCAATTTACAATATTAAATAACATCTTATATAAACGGTCTCTTGCTGGTCCATATTTAAGATGCATTGAGGATCCAGAAATTCAAGAAGTTTTAAAGGATTTTTATGAAGGAGATTGTGAAAACCACACTAGGGGCAGAACACTATTCTTAAGGATCCTTAGAACAGGATATTATTATTGGCCGACAATGAAGAAGGATGCTTTAGAATACGCAAAAAAGGTGTGATGCTTGTCAGAGACATAGTAATATCCTTTATCAACTAGCAAAACTTCTGCACCCTATATCCTCTTCTTGGCCATTCATGAGATGGGGGATGGACGTAGTGGGCAAACTTCCTAAGGCACCAGGAGGGAAAGTGTTTATGTTAAGCATGACTGACTACTTCTCCAAGTGGATTGAAGCTGAAGCCTTTGCACAAGTTAGAGAGAAAGAAGTTATATCCTTTATCAAAAGAAACATCGTTACTAGATTTGGCATACCTTTCGAAATTATTTGTGATAATGGATCCCAATTCATTGGAACTCGAACTACTAACTTTTGTGACAGCTGGGGGATTAGGATGATAAAATACACACCAGTCCACCCACAAGCTAATGGTTAAGTAGAGTAATCCAACAAGATCATCATCAACAACTTGAAGAAGAAGCTTGGATCCAAGAAAGGGAAATGGGCAGAAGAACTACCATATGTATTATGGGTTGATAGAACAACTCCTAAGAATGCTATTGGTCAAACTCCATTCTCTTTGGTCTTTGGAGCTGAATCTGTGATCCCTACAGAGATGGTAGTCCCTACTGCAAGAACAAGCATCCGTGATCCTAAAGGAAATGCTGAAAACTTAACTCAAGACCTGGATACCATAGAAGAACTCAGGGATTTGGCAAAGATAAGGTTGGCTAGCAATGAACAAAGAATGGCTGGAACTTACAACAAGAATTTCAGGCTCAGGAAGTTTTAAGTTGGTGACATGATATTAAGGAAGGCATTCCAAAATACCACAAATCATGCTGATGGCAAGCTAGCACCAAAGTAGCAAGGCCCCTATCTAATTGAAGCTGAGGCAGGAAAGGGGGCATATCGCTTGCTAACAATGGATGGTGACCTCTTACCAAAGGGCTTGGAATGCTATTCATTTAAAGAAGTACTTTACGTAAGAAGGATCAGGGATCCTCAGCGAGGCCAGTATTCTGATTAAGGATCCGAGATCCTCAAAGGATATATGATTCTATCTTTGGAAACACTTTACTTTCATTTTCATTGATGTTATACTTATTACTTATCACAAGTCAAAGATGTTAACCAGTTAACATCTATTTTCATAAAGTTCAAGATTTTGCAGAGTTATTTGCATTTGTGACAAATGATCAAGTGGTTGGTCAACTCTCCAAAGTTTTTGGGTTTATCCCCAGTTTATGGGCTTGTCCCCAGTTTATGGTATCTACTACCTCCTACGAATCGGGTTTCAACACCCTCACTAGTTGCGCACGATTAACCAAGTATAGTTCGAGGTAATGGGACAAGTACCCGCTTTAGGGGCTGCAATTTTATTGTTGTTGGCTATATTTAGGATCCTAATTATAATGGTAGACGTACCATACATCCGTTCCTAAGGTTTCTAATGTTTTCACGTTAGCTAAGGTTTTGGCATTTTCATGTCACTTACGTTGAGATAGTCGCCAGTTTGGGCCATACTCCAGTTTACACAAGAATATTTGGGCTTGTCCCCAGTTTTTGGGCTTGTCCCCATTTTTTGGGCTCGTCCCCAGTTTTTTGGGCTCGTCCCAAGTATTTGGGCTTGTCCCCAGTTTTTGGGCTCGTCCCCAGTTTATTGGGCTTGTCCCCAACTTGTTGGGCTTACCCCCATTTACTAATGATTCTTTTCTGTAACAATTGGCTTAGTTCCAAGTTATGTGTTGTTATAGGTTTCTAAAGCCAAACAGTTAAGGATCCAGGATCCTAACTTTCTACCGGTTATTGTCTCTTGTTAGCCTAGTTGTAAGTGTTAAAGATGTGGAATCCTAATTTGGATTCTCTGGTATGATCCTTATTTGCCTTTGCTTTATTCTTGATTTATGAATCTTACCCTTATCCTTTGACAACAGGATATGTGATCCTTGATCATATGATTTTTAATCTTTTGACATAAACTGATTTTGACATACATTTGATATTTTTTCTAACAACTTGTACACTCTAAAGTTGTAAAATATAAATTGACATGCAGATGTAAATAGAACCACATTCAAAATAAAGTTGACAATACAAAAGATAGTCAAAAGCTTAAAGTTTTATTTATTTATCGTTAAACCCTTTTAAAGGTTGTCAAAATTGCTTACCCAAGTTTCTACCAGCAAAACGTGGCCCATCGACTTGGGTTGGCAAAGGGTGTCCATATTAATAGTTCAAAGTAGTGCAGGAAAGTAAAGACGACAGGATAACAATGGCTTCATCCTCCAAACAGAGGATCCCTCCACCAATTGTCATCCTACCTATTGTTCGAAGGATCAGTGATCCTTAACCTAAGAGCTATTGTTTAAAGTTATTACAGACCAATTATTCAGCATAAAAACACCATAACCAAAAACTATCAAACCATAAAAAATGGGCTTCGGCCACGTCTAGAAATTTCCATCATCGCCCATTTGTGCAGTTTATGCCTTGGCCGCATCATCCACCTTCGCTTTTCCACCTTCACAGCTGCCACCAGCCACTGCCACATCCTCAGGATCCTTGCTGCCACTCCCACTAGCTTCACTGGCCAGCACCTCCTCAGGCTCCTCGTCATCCCCAAGCTCTTGCAGGCTCTGCTTCCAAGCCTCCACTTCCCACTCTGACCTGTTGAAGGAAGAATCAGCAGCTTCCTTAGCCATCTGAAGCCTGATCTTCAATGTCACAACAACATCAGAGTTCTTGGCTCCATCAATGATCTCCAACCGCTCCTTATTAGCAGTGATTTTAGCGAGAAGCAGCTGCTTTTGCAACGCATTGTTTTCCATCTCCAGATGAGTAATCCTCTTATCTTTGGCAGCAGCAATGGTCTGGAGGTTAAGGATACGCTCTTCAGCATCAGCCAAATGCTGGCTTTGGAGGATTTGGATCTCAGCAAATTTCTGCAACAAGGAATCTGCGTTCAGGATCATTTATCCTTGGATAAGACACAAATTTTAGGATACGCGATCCTTACCTCAGAGACTGCTTCGTGGAGTTACTGCTCAATCAGAGGGAGACCTTCAGAGAATTCGAAAGGCTTCTTCCTTTTGCCTCCACCTTTGGCCCCGGTGCTCATGCCCTTGCTCTCCAGCACGCTTTGGCTTGCAGCCAGCTCCTTCTTGATGGATCTTGGAGAGACTATATCCTGGATGTCACTAACGCCAAACTTGGAAGCAGACTTTGATGACTTTGCAGCACCTACATGCATAAAAAAAATATAAGTTTTCATTATTTAATTTTTCAAATACATATTTACAAAAAACGGATACTTACTTGACATGGTGTAGGAGGTGGAAGAGATTTCTTGTGAATCCTTTATCCTTGGTGGAAATTTTTTGACAGTGGGATCGAGGTTCCAGAAAGCACTTACTCTCTCAGTAGTAACAGGTGAATCTTGTATGTGTGACAAAGAGATAGCTGCACAGACAAAAAAAATGGATCAGTTATCCTCTAAAAACAAGGGAGATCTTACGACGGTTCTAGCCTAAGGATCCTATATCCTACCCTGGGTGTTTCATTTTTTTGGGAAGAGAGCTTCCATCTGGAATGGAATCTCTGCTTACAAAGAAAAATTGGTTTATCCAATTACTATCATTCTTGCTGACCTTCAGCAATGGATGGGGTTTTTGTGGCTTGGGCTTAAAGAGGAAACGATGAGACCCGTGGCTGACCAAGTTATACATGTGGCTTAATTCAGACAGACCTATGTCTATTCCCTCATTTTCTATGATGTGCTCAAGTGTGTAAAGAACTCTCCACAACATTGGCATGGCCTGAATGTAGCTGATATACGATAAATTATACATGTTTTTATACCCCAAAACACTTCCGTTTTAAGCGTTTTTTACCGTAACCGCAACGTTTAGGTGCCAAATCCGGTACTTTTATATTTTCAGGTCTTAAACAGAGCATAAAGGAAAATTCTGATGAAAACAGGAAAACTCTGATGCATTTCTGATGAAAATGACATAAATCTGATCAACTGCCAGGTGACGCACGACCGTGCCACCAGCGGCACTACCGTGCCGTTGCTTCGATCTCGGAAGCACTGCCCATGCGACTAGGAGTGCCGACTGTTTCTCGGGCCGCACTACCGTGCCACCAGAGGCATGACCGTGACGATCTGCTGACCCAAGCAACTTGTCCACTTGGCTGACTCGGGATCGCTGAAACTGACGTCACCCGACAACACCTGACCGCACGACCGTGCCAGATCCGCACGACCGTGCCGATCAGAATTTCTTCTATAAATAGCAGCATTCGCTACTGGTTCAAATGTTGGGTTTTTCTCCCTGTTTCTGGGCGATTTATGGGTTACGAAGCAGTCCTGGTCAGACCCATTTGAAGCTTAAAGATCGAGTGGAAGCATAGCCGATCCAACCCATCAATTCCTTGCTTTTTTATGGTTCGATTCCTTGTTCTTGAACATGAATTCTAATCATTTTGCAAGTTATGAGCTGATGTTAGTTTATGTTTAATGTAGTTTATGTAATAATAGTTATAAACTTGTTTCTTGAATGAACTTTATGTTGTAATCTTGTTTATATGAAACTTAAGTACTTTTTCATGTTTGAATCTTCATGATTATATAATGAACGTTTCATTGATGTTGAGTTCTTGATTATGTTTGATTATTTTGGATAATGAATCTGTGGTTAGTGGGATGGTAACTATTTCTTGATTAATCACTTGTTTGTAAACTTGTTTACACCATGAAACTCGAGAGGGGTATTGGTTTTATCCAAGATATATCTTATTTTGATTAGGAATACTTTCTTGCACGTAAGGGTTCTAACGAATTATATGGTGTTGATTACATGTTCTTGCATGCGGTTTATGATCCTTGTTTAGTAGTTTTGGTCTGAAATTGCTGACATGGTAGATTTGTGTTCAAGACTTGTAAAGGTGAAATATGTCGTTATATGATCTACTTAAATGCTTATCCTCGTGGCTGTATTGTGACCATCGGTATTGCTTTCTTTGATAAGTGAGGTTAGAAAACTCCTAGCGGATGACTAATCTATCTTTAAAGGTTTACATGAATGAATATCAATAGCTCGCTAAAGAATGATTTTAGGTGGTTAACGTGTGTTTATCGCATTAACTTTCTGAAGAAGCATCATGTTAGAAAACTCCTAACGGATGACTAACTGTCTCGAAATTGGAAAATTGATTAAGTGCTTTTGTAACATATCTGATAGATAACATGTTTAGGTTGTTTGTGAAACAAGATAATAGTATATTTATGTTTTAGTTGTAATTTAGATAATTTAGTTAAACAACCATTCACCTTTCCTTATATCTGGTAATCTAATGACAAAGATTTAGTACATTATAACGCTCGTGTTCCATGGATCGATATCTAGCTCTTACCAATACTTTGCTGTATATATAACGGGATACACTTGTCCTTTGTTTTGTGTGTTTTAATGTTAAGGTATAAACCATTTTTATAAATATAAAACGCATTTCGTTACATGTGAAGATACTGTAAATAATATGTATGTTCGCATGCACGACAGTAGCGCAGACCAGTCAAAGTGAAGAAGCTCTGTGTGAACGCTGGGAAAGGATAGATGAAGCCTATCTAGAATGGAGCGGCACGGAAGGTGACCCAGACTTCTGATTGACAATCACTCTTCATCGAAGAGTCGAAAGGTCGGAAGACTGTTCCATCCGGGAAGCAGTGACGCAACTGATCAATCTCTGGATCAGTGAAGCGACAGAGTTCCATGGAAGGATTTTTGGTGAGGCCCTGACTCTTCGGAGGGCTGTTGTGTTCAGGATTCTTAGCAGGGGAGGATCGGGTGGTCATCTTAGCCATGGAAGTTTTAAAGAAACAGAGGATCGGAGATAAAAGATTTAGAGAGAAGGGAAGAAGAGAGACCTGAAGAAGTCTTTGAATGAGGATTTAAAGGGGAAGGATCACGAATATAAATGCAAATTTCAACCCTATCTCTAATCCTATTTATAATGTTGTTTGTTGCAGGGGGGACTCTTATCACTGATGTCACCCTTGTAACGGTTAGTCCTATTATAACGACTAGTTTCTTGCTAACGAGTTGTCCAGAATCAAGCAGAAAATATGGCTCATTTAGTTGCATTTAATTCCTCATATTTTCGGGGCAATTGTTAGGGCATGGATTTTATGCTAAGGATCATCTATCCTGAGACTGGGCATGGATCACGAATAATGCAGGGAGTCTAAGGATCAAGGATCCTTACTATTGTTTATGTTTCTAACAATTGTTGTTTGTGTTTTGAGTTTACGTTTGCAGGCATTTGTGGACCGAGTCTTAGAGAGAATCTCGGAGGAATATGCTTCCATTAACGCACGTGCATGAGGCTGGTGATCGTTAATGGTGATCGTGGATAGCTTGCATGATTTTTGGATAGTTTGTTATTAGGATATTTTCTATCTTTTAATGGGGTATCAAGCTCATTTAAAAAAACAACACACAACTGCTCCCATTCGAACTCTCTGAAATACATTGGCGAACACACACACATTCACACTAGAATTCATTGTATTGAGCTTATTATCATCCAAAGTTGTAACCTTTTTTTATCAATATAGTTGATAGTGATAGTTTTCACTATCCGAGGTTTTTTATGCCGGAGATCATTCATTGATCAAGGGCTTTTTCCTCGTATAAATCCTTGTGTTCATAGACATTTCATTTCGATATTTGCCCATACATTTGTTCATTTAATCAAGCATCCAACCTCAAAAAAATCAGATTTGGTTACATTATCCTTGTGTGATTTTTGACCAAAACAGATACGTTGGACCCCAATCAAAAGGAGCGTTTAGTGCGATCCAACTTTTCAAAGATGACTGATTGTGGTGCACTGTTTTGTGTAATTTTTGAGGCTGGATCATGGAAGGTCAATAAGTTTGTAGAGGAGCACAACCATGATCTTGTTGAATGTCCTGATAAGCATTTTCTTCCAACTGAACAGCTCCAGAAGCATGTTATACACAGCATGTCTAAGTTGAATTTGGGTCCAGTCAAGGCGTTTAATGTTATGAAGCCTTGTTTTGGCGGTTTTGAAGACGTGGGTGCAAGTAAAGTTGAATTTAAGAACTACAAGAGGCAAATTAACTTGTTTATAGGGGAATACGACGCCGATATGGTTGTGAGACATTTGGATGAAAAAAAAAACCTTCGCAGCCTAATTTCTCGTATGATTACTTCACAGACGAAGACAATCGTTTGAAGGGACTTTTTTGGTGTGACGATCAAGCCAAACGTAATTACCACGTGTTTGGTAATGTGATTTCGTTTGACGCCACGTATCGTTCCAACAAGTAATATTTTATAATTCAACTTCTTCTGTTCTTTTTTTGGCGTTTTATGAGTTTACATGCAATGGCGTTTTTATGAGTTTACATGCAATGACGTTTTTATGAGTTTACATGCATTGGCGTTTTATGAGTTTACATGCAATGACGTTTTATTATTATTTCAGTTCTCATGGCGTTTTAATATGAAAATACGCTATGGTGTTTGTACCGTTCACTGGTATAGACAATCATCACTGTAATGTTACATTTGGTGTTGCATTATTGACGTCGGAAACTGCTGATACCTATATTTGGTTCTTGAGAGTTTTTCTAAAAGCTGTTGGTTCTCAACCAAAAGTTGTTATCACTAACCAAGATCCAGCAATGAAGAAGGCTATTTCTGCTGTATTTGTTGACACGAGGCATCGGTTATGCATGTGGCATGTGATGCATAAACTTTCTCTGAAGGTTGATATGCTTATTTTTACCTTTGGCGTTTTAGGATACACTGCGTTTTAAAATACATGGCGTTCTGTACCTTGTTATTGTTTTTTTAATTAAGTTTTGTCTTTGTGTAATATGTATGTTTTTTATGCATTGCGTTTTCGTGTTATACATAGGTTGGTGTTAAGCTATGCAATTCCACCAATTTCAAAGAACGTATTTGTCGTGTTGTGTGGACGGATATTCTCACACCTGAAGAGTTTGAATCAGAATGGGAAGTGGTTATCGGAGAGTTCAATTTAGCAGATAATGACTGTCAATCTGATATTTTTGCACACTGGGAATCTTGGATCCCTGCATACTATAGAATGGAAGAGATGTCGGGCCTTATGCGAATGACATCGAGGTCGGAGAGTGAGAATCATTTTTTTGGTCAAGTGTGCAATTCAAAAGCTACTTTTGTTGAGTTCATGACTCATTACGAAACTGCAATAGAAGCACTGTGTCACACGCACCGGAAAAATGATCATGAATCTCGATACAAACGACCCCAGTTGAAGAGCAATTTCCAAGTGTTGGAAGGCCAAGCTGCTGAGATATACACAAAAAATATTTTTTGTTACGTTCAAGCTGAGCTAATTGGAATTACGGTTTGCATAAATCAACGTTACGAAGATCAGCCCGATGGTTTTGTTAACTTTTTACATAAATGACTTCCAGCAGCCTTGTACATCCTTATTTGAGGTAAACAATGGTATTTTGTTTTTTATATGGCGTTTTCTGTGCAGGGCGTTTTATCATATCTAGTTGTGATTTTTTTAATTTTTTAAACAAACATTCTCTGCATGGCGTTATAGAGATATTATTTTTGGCATTTTTTCAGGTAATGTACCGTAAGTCTGATTGCACATGCAGTTGCTCATGCAGGCGTTTTGAGCGTTTTGGTTTGCTATGTAGACATATATTCTATGTTTTGAGAATTAAGGACATTAGGGAATTCCCAAAATAATACATTTTGAATAGATGGCGCAAAGAGGCTTCCCCAAACTGCTCTCCTGAATACTCAATTAGTCGTGAATATATGATCGAGCTTGATCTCGATGTGCAAAGTGTGATGCGAGATATTATTTTTTCAACGGAATATACTTTGAACTGTCTATCTGGTAATAAAGAGGAGTTATCCTTATACAAGGATCATGTTCAATCCTATATGAAGAAGGTTCATGATATGCAGATTGTTGCTCCTCCTGCTAGTACTAGGGATAGATTTGCCGAGATAACCGGTTAATATAAAAACGACAAGAATCCGACAAGAGTCCCTGTTGGGTATAAATCAAAAGGGTTTGGTTTTCAGAAGCGCCTGAAATCTAAACAGGAGATACCAATCGAGAAAAAGAAATTAAAGCCGAAACCCGGGGCCAAAGAAAGACAGTGTCAGAACTGCAAAGCCTATGGACACTATGCATCGACATGCAAATAGGCCGTAATTAAAAGAAGATCGAAAAGGTCTCCGAGAGCCAGTGAAGAGTAGTTTGGCGTTTTGTATTTTTCATTCTTATAGAACACACACAGATCTCGGTTTGGCATTTTACATCATTCTTTATACATCATTTTTTCCATCTTTTTTTCTACCTATTTGTTCATAACATGTTACTCCGAAGTTACATAACAAACAATATAAGATCGGACAAGCAAATCAAACGCCAAAAAAAAAAAACAACGCAACTAAATAAAACTACCATAAACCTCTAATTTTGGCCTTGTTAAACTCAATAATGTTTTGCTAAACGAGATGGATAACATTGGTAATCCTCAGTCAAGAAAGATGTCTAACAATGCTGTCCACCCCGTTCAGCTAAACTTTATTGAGAACAAAACTGAATCTCCATGAAATGACGTTTTTTCAATTTTGTGGGTTTTGTATGTTTTGGCGTTTATATTGAGGATTTTGCCCATCACATCGAGCGAAAGTTTACTGAGAAAATAGTGTATCTCAAAGAAACGTGGATTGGAATCTTTGATATTTGGGTTTTTTGGCGTTCTAAGATGAATGGTATATAGGAAAATATGGCGTTTGGGGTTTGGTGTGATTATTAGTAGGTCTGAAAGGTTGTTTATAAAGGAAGTTTTTGGCGCATATTTTAGGCGCGATTTTTATTATAATAAATGCTAGTAATTAAGTTCCGTCGTTTCTGTTACTGTTTGTTCAGCTTTATCGGTTAAAAACAAAGTTTGACGTTTTATATCTAATGGCATTTAGATTAGGATAATGTGTGCTATGTGGGTTAAGGCGGGATTTTTAATGGCGTTTTATTCATGAGTTTCGTTTTGTGTAGAAAAGTCAAAAGACTTTTTTACCCTTAATGAAGCGCGCCACACTAATAAAAGTGAGGTTAGTTACGAAAACGCCACCACGTCATCTAGTCCATAGATTGTTTTGATCTGACGATCCATAACCGTTCTCTCCGTTCTCACACTTTTCACCGTTTTCTCTAAATCCTGACTCTATATATATATTGTATATTATACTTTATAAGCTCATCATTCCAATATTTTTATTTCACAATTGGCCCACTTGTTGAATTCCTTTTAAAATCCGGACGTCAACAGCAAAGTAAAGTAGATTTAAACAAAAATAAATTAGTTTTGACTTTGTCAATATTTTAGACTTGTATTCTCAAGTTCTCCAAACTTTAACTCTTCTCTTCCCATCTTCAACCTTTAGCAAATCTACAAGTTGCAACTATTCCTTTTCCTTTTTTTGTACATCAACGAACATATAAACTTCAAAACCAGGTATGTGTTCGAGCCTAAACCGGCGGCCATATGCAAAAGCATGCATGTGTTCGAGGCTAAACCAGGTATGTGTCCTAGGCTAAACCAGGTATGCGCTAACCATAAATTAGATACACGGTCCGACCCTCTTTTTCACCGGGTGTCTGGTCCGACCTCTGGTTACGGCTTAACCGGTCGGACATATGCAAAAGCGGTCCTACAACTTGAATCAGGCCGGATGATGTTGCAGTTGCCGGTCCGACCGGTCCTACCGGCCAGTCCGGCCACCGGTGTGGTCCGGCTTTAAAAACATTGGCCGTGGATTAACTAAAAAGTGTATGTTAAAGTGTCACGTAACAACCACATCATAAAGTCTTTGCTACATCAATTACACATCATCAGACCACTTTCATTGACTAGTTTTCATTGCGTGGTGTAATGGTTTCAATGATTTTTATTATACCCTAATTATTTTTTCAGTCATTATTTAATCATTATTTTAATACATAACTAAAAGTAAAATTGATATTAACAACAATATATTTAATACATAACTAAAAGTAAAAGTAATACATAACTAATGTTAAAACTAATACATAAATATTATTGAAACTACATAATTAAAACAAAAACACCTACATACATCTAAATTACTAATCATCAACCTCGGAATTGTGGGAATCAGAATCCGGACATGGCATTTGGATGCCGCCAATGGGGATTATTTCTTATTATTTTCTAGCACGCCATGTGCCTAAATATTGTTCCATAGTGTGTTTGGTACACGCGAATGGGCTCGTCAATCGCTTCCGCCTTGTTTCCCTCGGTGGCGGAGCTTGACCAAAAGTTTCGAGGGGTCATAAAGTGATGGGACCCAAATTTTTTATATCGTTGTGTTTCGGGTCAGGTCGGCTATTCGATTCGGGTCGAGTAAAATAATAACAGTTCAAATAAAACTAAAAAAAAATCACTCATTCAAATGATTCGTTCTTACACATAAAAACACTAAATATTGTTTAACAAACAAAAGACCAATATATATATATATATAGACATATATATATATAATGATACAAGATAAATGGAACCTGGCTGAAGAATTACACCTCAGCCCGACGACTTTTAAGATGTTTGAATTCATAAATTATGTCTTTTTCTATGTAAATCACCAAGCTATTTGCGAGATATCCATCTGCCATTTTAATGTGAAGGCGATTCTTGAATATTTTCATAGCTGAAAATCCTCGCTCTATTGATGCAGTTGAAGAAACTAGAAGTGTCATGATTAGCCGAACAACTCTATCGACCAAAGAGTACACTCGTTTTTAGTTTTCACGAGAGTTTTGCATAGATTAGAAAGAGTTGATACACTACTTATCCTGATATTCTTTGACAATTCAACATTAAAAAGCTCTAACTGAGTTCGTAACCCAGTGCTCTCTTGCTCTGTAAAATCTTCAGTTTAAAACTTTTCAACTAGAAGACAAATCTGATCAACGTTAATTTATTTTGAAACTAGACTTGAACTAAGAGATAACAACTCAATCGTGTACCCATTGAATCCACTATTTAACTTATATATATGTTTATCCAATGTGGATGTAAGCAGATCTACTCAGTAATAATGTTCAGATGTAAACTAAAGATTGTTTTACTCGCCCGATACCGAGTAGATGTAAATGGAGCGTTCATATCTGGAACTTCTATTAGATTCTTGTTACAAAACAAAGTAACTTCTTTAATTAAAGAATCCCATCCACCGCTTCTATAATTATTTAGAGTAATCTGTGTTGCCGAAACTAATTCCATGGCATTCAGAATATATTGGGATTTCCTTTGTAATACTTGAGAAAGTATTTTAGTTTTTTCGTATTACTTTCTCTTTCAAGTGAAGAATAAAGATAAACTCAAGTGGTTGCATGTTACGCCAAACTCCTTCAGCATCTCCACATTGAGAAAAAGTAGTATGAGCTACGTCATCAATTATTCCCGCGAGAACAACACGACTGGCATCAAACATCTTAATCAAACTACAAATGGAGTTATAATGAGACCCCCAACGAGTATCACCAGCTCTTCTTAATTTCCCAAGTTGATTCTGTCCTTTACCCGAATTGATTTCACCCAGTTCCAATAACTTTTCAACCTCGTCTGCCTTTGCCTTTTGTAATTCATCATGCCGCTTACTAGAAGCACAAACCACATTAACTATGTCAACTAAGTATGTAAAGAGTTGGTTTGTTGGAATAACTTCCCTTGAAGCACAAACAAAGCCAAGTTGTAACTTGTTAGCAAAAAGCAAAACCATAATAAACATAAAAGTATTTTAGTCAAACTGTATAATGCAAGAAAAAAATAAACAAGTAACTAACCTGTGAGAAAAGTAATGAACATAATATTGATAAGGACATTCTTCAAGAACAAGTGCCTGTAATGCGTTCCATTTCCCTCTCATACTACAAGCACTGTCATAACCTTGCCCAAGGGTTTTACTAACATCAAACTGATAATGCAAAAGTTATTTCCACAAACTTGTTTTTAGGGTTGCTGATAAGTTATCCCTAACATGAACCAAATCCAAGAACCTTTCTTGTATCATCCCTTCTTCATCAACAAATCTCAAACTATGGCCATTTGCTCTTTCTTTGACTCATCTTATGACTCATCTACCATGACACCTGAATCCCCCACTTCACTACGAATATGCTTTCGAATTTTATTTGCAATAATACTAAGAATTTCTTTTTGAATATCTACATAAGTTTAATTTGCATTATAAGGAGCATTCTCTAGTATAACCTTTGAAACTTCATCATTATAAGAAGCAAGAAGTGTTAGAAATTCAAGAAAATTACCTCGATTTTTAGAACTAGCAGATTCATCTTGTCCTCGTAAAGCATAAGCTTGGTATGTCAACCAATGAACTACATCAACATCTTTAACCGTAAATGGTTCTTCGTAGTTTTCTCCTTATTTGGCTTCGATATGGAATTATCAATGTGTGCTTTTTGGTTCAATAAGTTTTGACTAAATAAAACGACATCTCTAGGATGTGAAGATTTAATGTGCTTCATGAATGCACATTTTTTCCTCAAACTTTATTCCAATTATCAAACCCTTTAACTGTAAATATATCATGACTATGGCTCATATTTGGTTTATCATGAAAAAGAAAACATAGAAAGCAATAAGCCAAATGTGTTGTTGGAGAATACTCTAACCAATTAGGGTAAAGTTTGAACCAAGGAGATCGGAACCTACGGGCTTGCTTCTTTGTATCATTAACATTATATTCTGTAAGTTCTATTTGGTAAGGTCCAAAATAAAGATAAGCACGTCTTACTTGTTCTCTTAAATTAACCGGATGCTCCTACATTGGTTTTCCTTTACCAGGATCTCTTTCTAAGAGATTAACATCCACTTCATTAGTGTCTGATTGTGGTTGTGAAGCTTCATTTGTGTTTGATTGTAGTGGTGAAGCTTCATTTGGAATTGTGTTTGATTATGGTGCTCTTCTGACTCACGTGTTCAAGCTTTGTGACGTTTACTCTCTTGTTCATCATCCTTTCTTTTGAAAAAAGAATGAATAGTTTTCACCTTTCCATGAACTTCTAACAAAAAGAAAACAATGAATAGGAACATTATGTATTTTCAATTCATTCATATCTCAGATTGATTGAAAGCAACATTGAAATCCTAATAAAAACCCTAAAAAATATGATACACATATACTTTTCATGTAACTGAATAAACATAATATATATTTGAAAAGTATATTAATATCATATATAAAATAATTCAAGTAATCAACAATGACTAATACATGAAAAGTATATTAATATCATGTACTAATTGTTAGGGATAGAATTTCATAGCATGTGGATCGCGGATCCTCAAATGTAGCCTACATTACGGATCCTCAGTTTAGTTTGAATTAAGGATCCTCAGAAGATGCTGCAAGGATAAGGATCCAGGATCCTTATTGTTATCCTAAACTAACAATTGTTTCCATCATCTTTGAACTTGTTTTGCAGGTATATTTGAATGAGACTTGGTTCTGCCGAGATTCCAGGAGAATATGCTTGGTATTTTCGCACGTGCATGGCCTCATGACCGTTATGGTGATCGTGGGGAAGCTTGCACATATTTCGGATAGTTTGTTAGCTAGTTTTCTTTCTAATTTTAAAGGGGATAACAAGCTTGATTTAGCATAATAAGCGACACACATTCACAGCACTCGAACTCTCTGCAAACTCTTGGCGATTACACACACTTACACTCTAGCAATCTCTGTACCAAGCTTGTTATCATCCGAAGTTGTAAACTTTGTTTGTTTAATATAGTTGGTGATCGGTAGTTTCCATCAGCCGAGGTTTTTTATGTCGTAGATCATTCATTGATCAAGGGCTTTTTCCTCGTATAAATCTTCGTGTACATCATTCATTTGTTGTTTACGCATTTGTTCAATTAACCAAGCATCTAACCTCACAAAAATCAGATTTGGTTGCATTATCCTTGTGTGATTTTTGACCAAAACAGTTTGGCGTCCACCGTGGGGCAATTGGTGCTTTAATTCTGAAAATTTCGTTCATTTTATTCATTTCTATTCGCTATCTTCAACCACATGGCTTCTCAGGGGAAAAACACTTCAAGCTCTATGCCAGCAATCACCTCTTCACAGGGCGTTCCACCTTCGGGAGATTGATGAAATCAAGAAATTGAAGAGATCAACGGAGGATCCTTCCCCATTGATGCCTAGATCATTGGATTTTACTACTCCGCCAACCAGTGTTCAGCATTCTAAGACATCAGGTGTCCAGTATCATGGAGGATCGTCAAGCATGCAGTATGGATCATCGGCTATGACACATGCTCAGGGATCCTACTTCCAACCTTTAGGATCTTCTCTTCAGCTCAAGGATCCTCCTTTCAGGATCAAGGATCCTTCGCAAGCTCAAGAGGATACATGGGGACGCTGTCAGTTCAAGGATCCTACCCTCAGTATCCCGGATCCTCGTCTCAGGTTCGAGGATCCTCATCTCAAGTTCAAGGATCCATGGATTACCCTCCTAGACCTTCAGCTACAACGCACCCAGGATCTGATATCTTCTAGGATCAAGGATCCTTAAGAAGTCTACAACCCAGGAGTTCAGATGTTCATGTGGGAGACTTAATGCCCATGCAGACTATTGCTTCATCTGGTCCCACAATTATACCGGAGTTACATCAATTAGGATTCACATCTGGAATCCCAACCTCAAATCAATCAGGAGGTAACACTTTCAATACGTCTTATAATGCTAACCATGGTTTTGTGCAGGAACCTGGGATCTACCAAGCTATGGCAAGGGAGTTGCAAAAACTCAAGGATATGATATCCAGTATCCCGGGAGTGATCAAACCCATTCCTGAGATTCCAGATGGGAATCACAAGGTGTCTCGCTTTGCACCACCTATCTGTGATGCAGAGATACCAAAGAGGTTTCAAACGCCAAACATGAAGCTATATGATTGTACAACTGATCCAGAAGAGCACGTAGCTCAATACAGGGAGAGAATGGAGATCAACCCCATTCTAGAATGGTTAAAGGAAGCATGTCTTTGCAAGGGTTTTAGATCCACATTGACAGGATCAACTCTTAAATGGCTGCTAAGTCTTCGTCCTTAGTCTATTACTTCATTTGCTAATCTAGTTAACTTGTTCAATAGCCACTTTTCATGTAGTAGAAGATTTGAACGATTAACTAGTGATTTATATAGGCTAACCCAAGGTCATAATGAATCATTAAGGGATTACATAACTAAATTTAGTAGAGAATCCTTAGAAATTCCCAACTTAGATATTGCAACAGCTGTGGAAGCCTTTAAAATGGGTTTGCTTAAGGATTCACAATTCTATGATGATCTTGTTATGACGCCTTGCAGGAACCTTGATGAAGTAAGAAACATGGCCCTTAGGTTAATCCTTTTAGAGGATGACAAAAGGATCTAGGAGACACTATCAGGATCCTCAAAGCAAAAAAAAAACAAGGATCCTATTTCAGGAACAACAATGTCACACCCCGACCACGTAGAACATCAAATCGTGGCGGAAATGTCAGGGAGTGTTGTAACAGAATTATTGTTTCACAACCATGGCATACAAAGTTATATTTTATTTATCAAAAAAGCGAGTTACATTGTCTTTTAAACGAAGGAAACAGAGTACACAACATTAACTAAACTAATCTTGCTTCTTTTATGTCACTAAGGCCCGAGTCCACCCTAGTGTATCCTGATCAAACCTATGCACCTGCTCCTGAAACACATGTGAAAATAGGTACGTCAGCATAAAAATGTCTCTGAGATACATAGGTTTTGTGAAAATAGGATTCATGACATGGGTTTTAAAAGAAAGGTTTAATAGAAATTAGTCATGAATCTTGTAAAGTGTTTTCTTTTATAAATCATATGAAAACTCGATGAGAAATCCGATTACGTAAAAGAAAGGTGTATGGTTAATGAAATAACCAAGTAAAATGAGTTGTATAAAATAAACTGTTTTTGTAAAACAATGTCTTAAAAATATGTTATTTGTGTAAAATGTATATGTCTATACTGGAATGATTTAAATAACGCTACGATATGTAATATTATACAAGCACTTATATATAGGAAGTACCAGCGGCGTATCCACCATGCTTGTATCATATTACACATGCCTCGTTACTCAAATCACTTACCCAAACCAACCACTATTGTAAATTGTTCATGTATAAATCAATTGTCAAGTGTTATTGTGTAAACCATATCAAAATGTCTATGTCTAATGTAAATCACTAAATGTGTATATCAATGTCAAAATGTTTATGTTTAACGTAAATCACAAGTTGTGTATCCAAAAATATCATGTATGGCAAGTGAAATACATCAACTAAAGCATAGGCAAAATGCACAGAAACAGGGTATCGAATTAAACATAGTTTAAATCAAAGTTATGTTTTGTGGAACAAATGCATGCTATATTGATACAAATGTCTATGCGGTATTGTTAGAATGCATACATTCAAGCCTTGTGACTGTGGTGATAGACCTTTAAACAAATTAAAGGTTTATCTGTGTTATGTTTATCGAATTCGGTCCTTCCTTCCATCCAAACATACCTAGGATGTTAGGAACGGGAGTAGTCAATTCCTATGGTACCACTACCTACTAACGAATGGCGTGATCAATGTTAATGAATGTATATTGTCCCATTTGAACAAACCAAATGTCATACCAAAATGTAAGCATGTGATGAATAACAAATGTACTAAGTATGCAACAAATGAGCATACATAGCTTGTGATGTGATGTAAAATAATGCACTAAGTATGCACTAAATGGACATACATAACGTGAAATGTAATGTAAGACAGTGTACTAAGTATGCAACAAATGGACATACATAGCAAAAACATAATGAAATCATGTACTATGAATGTACTAATGAACATAACATGCATATGATATGAAAACATGGAAAGCACGAAAGTAACAAGTAGGCACATGAGTTTCACCCCAAAATGTTTGGAAAACAGTAAAAGAGGGGTCTATGTACTCACTTGAGATTGCTTAGAAGTCCTTGTGTAACAACCAAACAATGCTAGAGATCACGGAAATTAAACGGCACCTAATATAGGTAACTATGTTAATAAACCGGACCTAAATCGGAGGATCGGATGGAATGAGGGTTCGTAAACCAAATGAGTATAAGAACTCATGTAGTATGGTTTGACAAAGCCTACATTCTAAAATGAAACCTAACCTAAGTGTTTACGACCCATTACGACCCGTTTAGGTAGCTTATGCTACTTTAACGCGTCGTTCGCGTGAAACGCGTTCGGAATGCCTAACTAGTCCTATGATAAGTAAAATATGCCTTAACATGTCTAATATTGTTACCAAATTAGTTTAGATACCAAAACTTATGTTACATATGCTTAAAATGAATTTTGGCGTAAGAAGGGTATTTTGGTAATTTACCTAAGGCATATATACTACCTATCATACAACTACTCAAACGATGTGACCATAAGGTATAACCTCGGAAGGTTATTCCCTATACAACTATGGTCACCTAATGTGTTTGGTCGGATCCTAATGATCGACCAAACGGGTCGGGTTCGAAAGTATAAGCGATTGTTTAGATCGCTTACCTTTACGACCCTAGACAAGCACAAAACTAAAAGTGACGAGCTAAGCATGTTAAAACATCCTTAACTAAGTTTAGAAAATAGGTTTGGTATCAAAATAAATGGTTTTGATACCTAAGAGTAGTTTGGTTACAAAATACGCAAGAATGCGCATTTTGGCCGAAACTACGACTCGTCACTGAGCCTAGATAACGTGGTAATCAGTAGGTATAGTCATTAGGGACTATAACCATCGTGATTACGCTCACGTTATGAAGTTCAAACGAACTTCGCATTGACCATAAACTGGTCAATGTTGAAAGTCAAACAAAGTTTTACTTTAACGCTAAAACGAATGAGAAGAACGAAAGAACACTTACAAAGGGTCCCCGCAAGTTTGATCTTCCAAGTAATCTCAGGTAGGAAGTGTATTGTCACACCCCCAAAATACCACGTGCGGAAAACCCCCGCGAGGCGTGTGACATACCAGGATCCAAGTCACCAATCACATTGAACTCATAATTATAATAAAGCTTTCATTTATTAACATAAAGCGTTACAAACGTTACATATTATTCATTGTGTATAGCGGAAGCATAAATTATTTGTTAAGTGTTTAGTAAACCAAGAGTACATAAACCATTGAGCTTGTATTGAGATTCCATGTATCTCGACCCATGACCACTCCAGCTTCCCAGACAGCAAGTTCCAATTGATATGCACCTAAAGGCCTGTAAGGCATGTAACAACGAATCAACAACAAAGTTGAGCGAGTTCATAGTTGGGTGTTTGTTTTAAGCTGTTTCAAAAACATAGTTTTTCTTTAGCTGGCATACTTGCCATGGGGGTTATCCCATTTTTGAAAATATGATTAACCAATTCCTTCTTTCCCAAACCATAACCAGTGGGGGCTTCCCCATGTGAACCACTAGACCCGTTTACCATATCGACCACTGACTAAAGTAAGTTGGTGCCCTGACGTCAATGTCTATCATCATTGACTAGTGCCCAGATCCATTAGTTCACGCCCGTCCTCTGCGGCACGGTGTGAGGCTTGTCAAACCTAAATAGCGCTATCTAACTAATGACCCGCTCACCATTGGCCCGACGATTAAGTCGATATAAAAAGGAGGGACTTCATGATAGAGAGTTTTGGTTTAGTATCCGTGTTGTCACCCTTCAGTAAAGAGGGTGTGTACGTAATTCCCAAACCAGGAGATTACGCAGGTTCCAATCATATCCTTATCACGTGTTGTCACCCTTCAATAAAGAGGGTGTGTACGTGTTCCAAACCAGGAAATCAGGCAGTTTCAGTTTGAATCCTTTACCCATTCCCAACCCCTGGGAATCCCATGCCTTGTGGAAAGTGTGAACTCACCTTAGATTGCTCGGTAGTTAGTATGGTTATCCTAAACTTGGTCAACCGCGTCCTATAACGGTTACCACTAGTTAGGACCGTTTGTAAATGAATTACGTATTGCACACATGTATTCGTCAAATTATAATAATACATCCACTAATACTAAAAATCATTCCATCTTCACGTCTTACACACCACAAAGTTTTACACAAGTCATCACTTAACAACCCAACCATAGCCTCTCATGATGTGCGACCCAACTGATTCCGGGCCCACTACGGCATATGACTCAGATACGGCCCAGAGGCTAAGGCCCAAAACATTAATGTATTTACTTAACACAAATCAGCCCCCACATATAAATGGATAACAGGCCGAGTGCCTGGCCCAAATCGAGTATGTGATTAAATTGTCACCCAACTAACAGTCCATAAACATTGCACCACTTAATAAACTGAGGCCCAAAATCAGCCTTTTATTATATGGGCGGCATACATCAACAGGTCACATACAATTTAATTAATGTGCATTTAGTTGCATTATGACCCTACAACATGGTATCAATTACATTATGCATAATTATTTATTACCCAACTAATCAAACAGCATGCTTTAAATCATCATATTCTCATCAAATTTACTAATAAGGATTCTAGAATTCATGCACCTGGTTGCAATTCGAATGATCTAACAAAATACCTTAACACATGTTACTAAACTAGATTTGCGAGACTGTTTCTTGTTATAATTCCATCTCTAATCTTCATTAACTATTACTACTCTAATCATCAATGAAAGCAGGGATGTTAAGTAAGATATGCAAGACCCCTACATGCTATTTAACAATCTCAATCACCAGAAATTTAGACAACAAATATTTATAACATAAACCCAGCCAACAAACAATCATCCTCATGTAATATTACAACCAACCCTAATCAGCCCAATCTAATCATCTCATCATTATACCTGGCGATTCTGAATCAAGGACAAATAGCAAGAAACTATAATTATATGTTCAACATATGTTACAATCCAATTATAATCTGGCAAGTAAAATCATGTTTTCTTGTGATACTCATATATGACATTAACACATAACACATAATGATATTAACACATAACACATAATTGAATGCGACTAGTATACTCAACTTGAATAATAGCATCACTAACCGATAGGTATGATCACTGGATACGCAAATACAAGCTTCAAGGGGGGGGGGGGAAGGGGGTCTACTGCCGATCGCAAGATTTAGAGAGAGGGGGTAGGGTTTATTATTTTTTTTGTTTAGAGTTTAATTCCATCAAGTAATAATTTACGTATACATATACATGAGTGTTTCGGGCGGTGGACTACATTGGCCGGCTGATTTTAATGGGCTCAATTCCCTACTATTGGGCTGTTACAAAATTGAGTTGATTGGGCCGACTTTTACACAGGGAAAGGCAGCAACATATATATATATATTTGGTGTTAAGTGTACGCACATGGGGGGGTTAGGGAGTTTGGTTTGGATTAGTTTTCCTGGGTAAATAATAATGATAATTATTAACCAACTAAAATAAATGTAAAATATTCACAGTAAGGGTTCGGGCCTCAAAAGTTTCGAGTTATGCGGTTTAGGTCATGGTTCAAACGGTTCAGGTAGGTTCATCACCAAATGGACTTGGTTTTTACTACAAGTTTGCACACCATAACTAAATGAGTATAAATTTAATTTGTCGAAAATAGAAAAGTATATCTATTTATTCGTAAGAGCGAAACGAACGATTTATACCTCGAAATTACGGGTTGTCACATCATCCCCAACTTGAAAGAAATTTCGTCCCGAAATTTAGCACGTGGTTACTGAGGAAGCTAGTTAAGTTGCGTGGTTTTTTTCTGGTTTTCCTGGGGTGTCACATCATTCCCCCGTTGGTTTGGAATTTCGTCCCGAAATTCTGCAGTAGCTTCAGCCTCAGTAGTGGTTGCACTTTTCTCGAACAACTGGGGATACTTGTGTTTCATTTGGTCTTCTCGTTCCGGGTGAACTTTGGGCCACGACGGGAGTTCCAACGAACTCGAACAAGAGGAATTCTAGTACACTTGAGAACCTTAACGTCTCGGTCTGTAATCTCTACTGGTTCCTCGACGAATCGTAGGTGATCGTCGATAGTGCGCTCCTTTAGAGGAACTATGAGGGTCTCATCTGACAGACAATTCTTTAGATTTGACACGTGGAAACGTTGTGAACTCCACTGAGTTCTGCAGGTAGATTCAGCTTGTAGGCCACCTTGCCTATTTTCTCGATGATTACAAAAGGTCCAACGTAACGCGGGTGGACTTTGTCTCGTTTACAAAAACGAACTACACCTTTCCAAGCTGAGAATTTAAGTAGTACTCGATCCCCAACCTAGAATTCGAGTGGTTTCCTACGCTTATTAGCGTAGCTTTTCTGACGGTCACGAGCTGCCGCCATTCGTTGTCGTATCCGAGCAATCTTCTCTGTTGTGCTTACGACGAGTTCTGGGCCAGTGATTCGACTGTTTTCCAACGTTTGCCCAACAAAGAGGTGATCGGCACTTCCGTCCGTACAATGCCTTGAACGGAGCAGCCAGGACCAGCCTGGATGCTGGTGTGATAACTGTTGTTATACGAAAACTTCACTAAAGGTAGATGCCACTCCCCGCCATTACCAAAGTCGATTCATGTGGTCTATAAAGCTGCTGGTGTGTTGATTAAGTCAATGGTCATGGTGTACAGAGTCGCAATGGCCGTTTTGCGTTTGATATGCCGTTTCGGGAATACTCTCCTCTTGGACTTCCGTCAATACACGGTCGAGGCAAAAAGTTATTGATTGTCACCTTGCTGAGTTCTGGATAATCAGTACATATACGAAAAGGCTTTATCTTCCTGAATATAGCTGGAGCTCCCCAAAGCGAAAAAAAAACTATGTCCAATAAAACTCCTGTCCAACAGTTCCTGTAGATAGTCCTTGCAACCCTCCTGGTGCAAGACGGTATGTAACACGAGTAATCAGGGCTGCCCCTGTCGTGAGATCAAACTGAGATTCTGCCTAATAGTGGTGGAAGTAAATCTGAAAGCTCCTCGGGTAGCACACTGAGAGGAATCACGAACAATTGGTGGATCCTCGATCCTCTTTTCCTTAGCCTCAACATCAGTAACGGTTGCTAACATAGCGGGTGATCCTTCCGTGGACACTTCTGGGCCTTCATAGTTGATATGGCACTAACCTTTGCACCACTCTGTTGCTTTAGAACAAATAACGATTCTCCACACAAAATTTTCTCCTCACTACGTATGTCTACGCGATTTCTGAATAGCCAATCCACACTAACTACTACATTGTAACCATCAGTGGTAGTAGAAGGAAGGTCGATGTCGAACACTTGTCCCCCAAGGTCGAGTTTGCATCCCAGCGAACATATAAGGCTTTAATTGACTTGCATCAGCCGACTCCACAACAGGTTCGGTTTCAAGAAGCATCAGGGTTAAACAGGACAGAGACGAAGCGAATAGCTACCCATCCAAGCTATCGTGTTGCTATTACGCTTGGTATAGCCTATGCCAATACTAAATGTCCTTCCATGAGTACCTTGATGTTGCCGCGACTGTTGCCTCTAATATTGTTGCCTGTAACGGTGTCCAGCATCCTCTCACCAACAAGGTCCATCTTTTCACATTCCGTGCCACGTCCTAAGGCACTACTCATGGTGCAGGCGGTTACACAGTCCGCTCTACAGTCAGTCGTCATCGATTTGTCCCGTTTAGTTCGTAAGAGTCGACTCCCATGAGTCGCTGGCTGGGGTTAAGGATTCGATTGGAGTCAAATCGCTGTTGTTCGCAGCCGGTAACTAGGGTCGTTCAAATGCTGAAGTCGGTAAGGTACTACGTTTACCCTCTTGTCCATCGTTCTTGCAAGTTGATTGGGTAATACACGGTATGTCGCGAGAGTGTTGCAGAAGTGATCGCACTTCTGGATCTAAGGCGTCAACACGCTAAGTTCCAGCAAACAAAGATAAGTGAGGAAAGTATAGTCCAATCATTTGACGCTGAGCCATCCAACTCAGGGACGTTCGTACTAGCACCTAACATTCTACGCAGTTCGCTAGGCGTTCAGATGTGTGATCAGGTGATACTCGATAGCATCGAGATTCGTAAGGATTCAGAAAGGAATGAAAAGTTCACGTTCGGGTAGGGGACAATCACTGTTATGACCCCTATAGGTTTGTTATGTTTCACATTGATCAAATAACGGAACGGAACCCCTTTTTCACTTGTTAAGCCTCACTGGGACTCGCATGCACCCCACATTATTATTATGTGTGCACCCACAATAGTATTGTGATTTGCATGCTCATCTCAGCCCCTCTTAACTCATGTCAAATGGTTCCTCAAACTCGAGTAGCAACCAAAGAGCATCACGAAACGTAGGTCATGAATGTTTAGGGAAATACCACCCTATCAGTTACATAACACATGCAAGTAATACATGAATTCATACTGTTGTGCTAAAAGTGCAATCACATGCAATATCATATGTAAGTGTTCACTAGTTATGCAGTACAATGAGTATACGAGAGACGAACCTTGCAATCTGGAGCTGAGTGTCATGGTCGTGTTCACATTTTCAGAACTGTTCGGTTATAGTCTGGTTTTACAGAAATGTTTTTTTCCCCTTTTTAAAACCAAGTTCACTATAACCAATGGCTCTGATACCAATCTGTCACACCCCCAAAATACCACGTGCGGAAAACCCCCGCGAGGTGTGTGACATACCAGGATCCAAGCCACCAATCATATTGAACTCATAATTATAATAAAGCTTTCATTTATTAACATAAAGCGTTACAAACGTTACATATTATTCGTTGTGTACAACGGAAGCATAAATCATTTGTTAAGTGTTTAGTAAACCAAGAGTACATAAACCATTGAGCTTGTATTGAGATTCCATGTATCTCGACCCATGACCACTCCAGCTTCCCAGACAGCAAGTTCCAATTGATATGCACCTAAAGGCCTGCAAGGCATGTAACAATGAATCAACAACAAAGTTGAGCGAGTTCACAGTTGGGTGTTTGTTTTAAGTTGTTTCAAAAACATAGTTTTTCTTTAGCTGGCATACTTGTCGTGGGGGTTACCCCGTTGTTGAAAATATGATTGACCAATTCCTTCTTTCCCAAACCATAACCAGGGGGGCTTCCCCATGTGAACCACTAGACCCGTTTACCATATCGACCACTGACTAAAGTAAGTTGGTGCCCTGACGTCAATGTCTATCATCATTGACTAGTGCCCAGATCCATTAGTTCATGCCCGTCCTCTGCGGCACGGTGTGAGGCTTGTCAAACCTAAATAGCGCTATCTAACTAATGACCCGCTCGCCATTGGCCCGACGATTAAGTCGATATAAAAAGGAGGGACTTCATGATAGAGAGTTTTGGTCTAGTATCCGTGTTGTCACCCTTCAGTAAAGAGGGTGTGTACGTAATTCCCAAACCAGGAGATTACGCAGGTTCCAATCATATCCTTATCACGTGTTGTCACCCTTCAATAAAGAGGGTGTGTACGTGTTCCAAACCAGGAAATCACGCAGTTTCAGTTTCAATCCTTTACCCATTCCCAACCCCTGGGAATCCCATGCCTTTTGGAAAGTGTGAACTCACCTTAGATTGCTCGGTAGTTAGTATGGTTATCCTAAACTTGGTCAACCGCGTCCTATAACGGTTACCACTAGTTAGGACCGTTTAATGAATTACGTATTGCACACATGTATTCGTCAAATTATAATAATACATCCACTAATACTAAAAATCATTCAATCTTCACGTCTTACACACCACAAAGTTTTACACAAGTCATCACTTAACAACCCAACCGTAGCCTCTCATGATGTGCGGCCCAACTGATTCCGGGACCACTACGGCATATGACTCAGATACGGCCCAGAGGCTAAGGCCCAAAACATTAATGTATTTACTTAACACAAATCAGCCCCCACATATAAATGGATAACAGGCCGAGTGCCTGGCCCAAATCGAGTATGTGATTAAATTTTCGCCCAACTAACAAGCCATAAACATTGCACCACTTAATAAACTGAGGCCCAAAATCAGCCTTTTATTATATGGGTGGCATACATCGACAGGTCACATACAATTTAATTTATGTGCATTTAGTTGCATTATGACCCTACATCATGGTATCAATTACAATATGCATAATTATTTATTACCCAACTAATCAAACAGCATGCTTTAAATCATCATATTCTCATCAAATTTACTAACAAGGATTCTAGAATTCATGCACCTGGTTGCAATTCGAATGATCTAACAAAATACCTTAACACATGTTACCAAACTAGATTTGCGAGACTGTCTCTTGTTATAATTCCATCTCTAATCTTCATTAACTATTACTACTCTAATCATCAATGAAAGCAGGGATGTTAAGTAAGATATGCAAGACCCCTACATGCTATTTAACAATCTCAATCACCAGAAATTTAGACAACAAATATTTATAACATAAACCCAGCCAACAAACAATCATCCGCATGTAATATTACAACCAACCCTAACCGGCCCAATCTAATCATCTCATCATTATACCTGGCGATTCTGAATCAAGAACAAATAGCAAGAAACTATAATTATATGTTCAACATATGTTACAATCCAATTATAATCTGGCAAGTAAAATCATGTTTTCTTGTGATACTCATATATGACATTAACACATAACACATAATTGAATGCGACTAGTATACTCAACATGAATAATAGCATCACTAACCGATAGGTATGATCACTGGATACGCAAATACAAGCTTCGAAGGGGGGGGGGGAGGGGGTCTACTGCCGATCGCAAGATTTAGAGAGAGGGGGTAGGGTTTATTATTATTATTTTTTTCTTTAGAGTTTAATTCCATCAAGTAATAATTTACGTATACATATACATGAGTGTTTCGGGCGGTGGACTACATTGGCCGGCTGATTTTAATGGGCTCAATTCCCTACTATTGGGCTGTTACAAAATTGAGTTGATTGGGCCGACTTTTACACAGGGAAAGGCAGCAACATATATATATATATACATTTGGTGTTAAGTGTACGCACATGGGGGTTTAGGGAGTTTGGTTTGGATTAGTTTACCTGGGTAAATAATAATGATAATTATTAACCAACTAACATAAATGTAAAATATTCACACTAAGGGTTCGGGCCTCAAAAGTTTCGAGTTATGCGGTTTAGGTCATGGTTCAAACGGTTCGGGTAGGTTCATCACCAAATGGACTTGGTTTTGACTACAAGTTTGCACACCATAACTAAATGAGTATAAATTTAATTTGTCGAAAATAGATAAGTATATCTATTTATTCGTAAGAGCGAAACGAACGATTTATACCTCGAAATTACGGGTTGTCACATGTATAACCACAACCACTTAGAGAAAAACTCAGAATTCAAGTGGGTTTTGCAAGTGAATGGGTTGGGTATTTATAGGATTTGGACCACCGTTAGGATCGTTCCTCGAATACCGTGCTTTGATCTTGTCCCTACACTTGTTGCAACACTAAGGTAACTCAAATTGGCCCCCCATTATCAGGAAGAGGCAAGTGCAAAAGGGATTAGGAGTGGGTAACAGCTGTTTAAACTGAATCTACTGATCTGGGGATACCTTACGGACTGTAAGGGTGAAGGCTTACGGTCCGTAAGCCAGCAACTTTGCAGAATTGTCAGTTTTGGTCCCTGTTGATGTTTAAGCTCATTTCCGACACTTCTAAGGCCCGTCAAGCCAACTTTAAGGCCTTAAAATGATGCCTAAACATTTTGGACATGAAACATGCTCAAAAATATGCCGGATGTCAGTTCGTTTGGTCGTATGATTGCGTTGTTCGGTTAATTACGACGGAATGCGCATAAGCGCGAAAAACGATCCAAATTGCGTGACGAATGGATTTTTTTCTCATGCCAAACACTAAAATATAATATTTTAGTGCTTACGTAAATTTTTGGATGTCCGGATGTATTCAGAACGTAAGTTATGCGCGAAAATGCAAACTTGTGCACTTTTTGACGCTTTCAGTCCCTGAATGACCCAAAAGTTTATTTTAGCACACCGAACCCCTCAAAGCGTATTTCTAATTTATGTAAAGGATATTTATGGTATGTTTAACTTATGGTCATGTTCCGGAATGTCTGTTCTAGTACAAATCGTCATACTTTCGCAGTTTGTCAAATTTAGCCATTGCAAGCGAATTAACTTGATTTTGCCATACCAAAGCCTTCAAAACTTATTTCTAAGTTATGTAAGGGTTATTTAAGGTATGTTAAGTATATGTTGATGTTCCGGAGTATTTGTCGCGTTAAACTGATTACGTTTACGCACCAGTTTGCGTATAATTCTCCAGAAAGCGATGTAGAGTTTGAAATTGAACAAAAGTAAAAACATGAAAAATGTCAAACATAAACAAACAAATATTGGGATCAAATAACTTTGCTTTATTGATAACTGCACTATTTACAATGATTTCAGACACAGATGTCACAATCTCCCCTACTTGTGGAAATTTCATCCCGAAATTTATTTAGAGAATAGATGCGGATACTTCGCCTTCATTTGATCTTCACGCTCCCAAGTAAACTCGGGTCCACGTTTAGATTCCCAGCAAACTTTGACCAAAGGAATGCGCTTACGTTTAAGCCACTTGACTTCACGTTCCATGATTTCCACTGGCTTCTCAACAAATTTCAGTGTTTTATCAACACGAATTTCGTCAAGTGGTATGTGGAGGTTCTCATCAGCTAAACACTTCTTGAGATTGGACACGTGAAAGGTTGGATGAATATTTCCAAGTTCAGGAGGTAACTCAAGTCTGTAGGCTACCTTACCGATTCTTTCGACGATCTTGAATGGTCCAACATATCTAGGTGCAAGTTTTCCTTTCTTTCCAAATCTGATCACACCTTTCCAAGGTGAGACCTTAAGTAATACTCGATCACTGACTTGAAATTCCATGGGCTTGCGTCCTTGGTCCGTGTAACTCTTTTGACGGCTTCGAGCTATCTGAAGGTTATCACGAACTTTCTTAACCTTATCAGTTGTCTCTAAAATGAGGGCAGGTCCAGTAAGCTGAGCCTCACCGATCTCATTCCAGCAGACTGGTGAGCGACATTTTCGACCATAGAGAGCCTCGAAAGGAGCCATGTTGATGCTGGAGTGATAACTGTTGTTGTAGGAGAATTCAATTAACAGAAGATGTGAATCCCAACTACCACCAAAGTCGATCACACAAGCTCTAAGCATATCCTCCAAAGTCTGGATTGTTCTTTCAGATTGACCATCCGTTTGCGGATGATAAGCTGTGCTTAGATTAAGTTGGGTCCCCATAGCAGATTGCATGGTTCTCCAAAAATGAGAAGTGAAGCGAGCATCTCTGTCAGAAATGATGTTCCAAGGAACACCATGTCGAGATGTAATAAGATCCATAGTAATGTTTGGTAATAAGATCCATAGTAATGTTTTCCCATTTCCAAACTGGGATCTCTGGTTGCACCAATAAACCCGAAGGACGTTGATGTTCAGCCTTAACCTTAAGACAAGTAAGGCATTTTGATACATATAAGGCAATGTCTTTCTTCATACCAGGGCACCAATACTCAATACGAAGATCCTTATACATCTTATCTGATCCAGGATGAATAGAATAGCGAGACTTATGGGCTTCATCCATAAGCAAGGTGCGAAGATCATCTTGGCTTGGGACCCACAAACGGTCCATGAAGTAATACGATCCATTGTCCTTCATTTCCAGATCAGGGGTTATGTGATAGGGAAATTCCTTATCCATCAAACCTTGTGAAACACAAGTGTGTTGAGCCTGAGAAATGCGGGCTTGGATATCGGATCGAGCCTGAATATCAGATCGAACACGGACACAAAGAAGTTTAGTACGCTCCTTACTACTCAATGCATCGGCTACGACATTCGCCTTACCAGGATGGTAGTGAATTTCGCAGTCATAGTCGTTTAGAAGCTCAACCCAACGTCGTTGCCTCATGTTGAGTTCTTTCTGATTGAAGATATGCTGAAGACTTTTGTGGTCTGTGAAAACCACACATTTTGTACCGTACAAATAGTGTCTCCAGATCTTAAGAGCGAAGACAACTGCACCCAACTCAAGATCATGACTGGTGTAGTTCTTTTCATGCACCTTCAATTGTCTTGATGCGTAGGCTATGACTTTGTTCCTTTGCATCAGAACACAGCCAAGACCTAATTTAGATGCATCGCAATAAACGACAAAACCATCATTGCCCTCAGGCAAAGTCAGAACAGGCGCGTCACAAAGCTTATGCTTCAAGTTTTGAAAAGCTTCCTCTTGTTTGAATCCCCAATTAAAGGGCTTGTTCTACTGAGTTAGAGCAGTTAGAGGAACTGCAATCATCGAGAAATTTTCAACGAAGCGGCGGTAATAACCCGCAAGACCAAGAAAAGAACGAACTTCAGTAGGAGTAGTAGGCGTATCCCAATCCTTAATCGCACTGATCTTGGAGGGATCTACATGAATACCTTGTTCGTTGACAATATGTCCTAAAAATTGAACTACTTTAAGCCAGAATTCACACTTGGAGAATTTGGCGAAAAGTTGCTCTTTCTTTAGGAGTTCCAGAGTAAGACGAAGATGTTGCTCGTGATCAGCTCGCGTCTTAGAGTATATCAAGATGTCATCAATTAAAACAATGACGAACTGATCCAAATAAGGCTTGCAGACCCTATTCATTAAGTCCATGAAAACAGCAGGAGCATTAGTCAACCCGAAAGGCATAACTGTGAACTCATAATGCCCATAACGAGTGCGGAAAGCCGTCTTGGGAATATCTTCCTCATGCACACGAAGTTGATGATACCCCGAACGTAGATCAATCTTCGAAAAATAAGAAGCGCCCTGTAACTAATCAAAGAGATCGTCAATGCGAGATAGGGGATATCGATTCTTAATGGTAAGCTTGTTAAGCTCACGATAATCGATACACATCCTAAAAGATCCATCCTTCTTCTTGACAAAAAGAACGGGAGCACCCCAAGGTGAAAAGCTAGGACGGATAAAACCTTTGTCAGAGAGTTCCTGAAGCTGATTAGACAACTCTTGCATCTCAGATAGTGCAAGATGATATGGAGCTCTGGCAATGGGATTTGCTCCAGGTAAGAGATCAATACGGAACTCGACTTGGCGTGCTGGGGGTAGACCAGGTAACTCTTCAGGAAACACATCAAGATAATCCTGAACAACAGGGATATCTTGAATAGACTTACCCTTGCCCTTATCTGCTACAACATGCGCCAAAAAGGCCACATAGTTCTTTCGCAGATACTTCCGAGCTTTAAAACAAGACATGAGTTTGAGACCACCAGCAGGTTTCTCACCACGAATCTGTAGGATCTTGCCTGTCGAAAGTGGCACACGAACAATCTTCTCAAAACAAACTACCTCTGCATGATGCTTGGCTAACCAATCCATACCCACAATAACGTCGAAGCTTCCAAGTCGCATAGGCGTGAGGTCAATAGGAAAAAGATGGTCGTTAAGGTTCAACTGGCAGTTGCGAAGAATAGAATCAAGAACAATGGGTTCACCAGTAGCAACTTCTTCTGCCAAGGGTTTACCTAGTTTCGTTCTAGACATGCAAAGCAATGGCTCAAAAGATAATGACACAAAACTCTTATCGGCACCCGAATAAAAAAGAACAGATGCGGGCTGATTATTAATAAAGAACGTACCGTTCACCACTTCATTGTCTGCTTGTGCCTCTTGTGCATTCATGTTGAAGACTCGCCCTCGAGCCTGAGCCTGATTCTGATTTGGATTAGCATTCACCAATCTTGGACACTGATTACGGTAGTGGGTCAGATCCCCACAGTTGTAACAAGAACCTGGCGGGTAGTGTGGTCGTGCAGCTTGACCTTGTTGCTGAGCAGGAGGCTGAGCAACTCGTTGAGCCGGGATCTGAACTGCCTGATTCTGAGCAAACCGAAAAACATCAGCAAGATGACCTGACTTCCCAAAGTTAGTACAGAAACGGCACGGAAGTTGCTGCTGATGGTGACTGTTGCATCTATTGCACAAAGGTGCATTCCCTGCATAATGTTTCTTGGCTGGAGGCTGTGCGGGTTGGTTGGGAGCTGCCTGGTTAACTTGGGCAGTGACAGCAAAATTTTGGGAAGCCTTACGCTTCCTTGACCCTTTCGAAGAACCAGATTCCTTACCCTTCTTGTTCTTACCCTTCTTGTCACCCTCTTTGTCAGACGCCTAATTCTTACCTTTGTCACCCTTTTTATGCAGCTTTCCCTTTCGAACCTGCGACTCAGTCAATGTCGCTGCTAACTCGATCGCCTGACGGAGTGTGGTAGGGTTACTACCAGTAATGATGTCTTGTACTGAGTCAGGTAGACCATCGATGTACCTTTCGATAGCCTTGTCGAGTGGGGTGACCATCGCTGGGCATAGCAAACTCAGCTCCTCAAACCTATCAGTATACGCCCGATGTTCGCCACTATCCTGTTTCAGATCATTAAACTCCCTTTCTAGAGCTCGCAGCTCATGACGAGGGCAAAACTCCCTCATCATAAGGGCCCTAAGTTCAGCCCATGTTTGCGCTAAAGCAACTTCTGCACCACGGTCTCTCATAACCCCGTTCCACCATGTAATAGCCCTCTTCTGAAACACACTGGAAGAAAACTCGGCCTTGCGATTTTCAGGGCACTGAACGTGACAGAAAGTATTCTCTATTAAGACCGGTTTTAACTCCGTTTCGATTGCGAACCGACCGTGCGACGTGCGGAATCCGTGCACGAACGAGACCGAAACACACGAGCTTCTGGTCTTTCTCTCTCTCACTGAGTCTTATTGAAGATTTAACACTTTTTCATCAATGTAGACTCCCTCTTGCTTGAACAGAATCCCGGTGGATCTGTCTTCAGCTCCAGCTCCCCCTTTCGGTAAACTCTTCAGGGTCCCCCTTTTCGTCAAGCTTCCGTGCTTTGGGATTGACACCTGGCTTTCCGTATACAAGCTCCTTCAGGATAGTTTCCTGGCTCATTGAAGCCACGCTTCCTCTTGCGTTGAGCTCGTCTTCAGACTCCCCCTTAGACTCAGCTGTCGGGATCGTAGTCTGGTACAACATCTGCAAATCTCAAACATTTATAAGTAACAACGTTTTGATTGACCAATTTTCCAGGAATCGTATCCTGGCTTTATTAAACTTTCTAAATCAAGATTCTGGCTCTAAAGATATAATAATATGAATATATCCAGGATTACTTGAATCTCTCCCCCTATCAACAATCTTTACAGATTTGGCAGTTTCAACGAACCGGATCGGAAACCGGCTCTTTTACAGATTTTAACAATATAAGCATCCAAATCCCTCACAGTTAATGACCTTGGAGATATCACAAACTGTTTTTGATTTTTTGAATTTAAAAATTTCAAGTTTCAAATTAATGAACTTGTTTTATTTTCAGAAACACAATCAGCTTACTTAGATTTTGAAACTCAGCTTCCTAGACATCGGTTGTCGAAAATAAAGCAGAATCAAAAAATCTTTTTGTATTTTTCTGAAAATATAAAGCAGTAAAGAAATATGTACAAACATATTTACAGATAATATTTTTGTTTGAGTTTGCGTTAGAGGATCATATCAGTTTTTGACAAGTCACAAGTACCGTTGAGCTTAGTTACACATTAAGAATTAAACAATTCACTTAGATTGTCGATATACTGATCCACTTAAATTTTCACACAAATTTCAACTGATTCAGGATACGAATTAGATGTTTTAAGAACTTAAACTCATTCATGTGTCCCACCTCTTGAATATACTCCCGTATCCAGATCCCAATATTCAGTCTTACAAGTGAGTATACCTAGATGATATCTGTAAGGGGAATAAATTATAGTACGAAACCGTGAGAGCTCAGGTCAGAACTTCCGTTCAGCAGAGAGATGACGGCTCGACTTTTGGTGTGTCCCCTTTAGAGGATCTTTTTGTATTACAACAGCAATGACTATCAATTTTATTGTTTCATCAATTTGCTGAGGGCGACGCTATATTTCAAGCAATGCAGAAAGTATTCTCCGGGGACTAGGCCATTGCTTCCGCAAAATCAGAAGTCCCGGGATAATACCCCAGATATCACTAAGTATAAAGACCTAGTATCTCAGAAAGTGGGGTCCTTCAAACGAGATTTCAGGGGTTACCTATATATCCAAGTAGTGTTCCCCACGAAATAAGCAAGTTTGAATTTAGGTTTATATCCCGAAAAAGTTTACTAAATGTATAAAAATCTACCGACACATCCACGGTGAGATCGTTTAACACATTTTGACTTTCCAATTCTTTAGCGTACTGTAACTGTCTACTGATTTACTATCATTTCCTCTTTTTACACAAAAACTCATTTTTGAATTTTATCATGTTTTTGAATTTTTCAAATTTTCTAATGTTTTTGGATTTTCTGACAATTTCTTGCTCCCCCTAAAATGCAAAACCATTTAAAGAAATTTGACAAACCGATACTGATAGCTTTGTCTCGCCATCCATTTTCTGCTTTTCATGCACTGATTTCCAGGAAATATAACATACCGCCATGATTTACAACCCATTGATTTTCGACAGTTTGAAAACCGTTTTTCAATCTTGTGAAAGTAATCATGTTTGTTCAGCCGTGAGGGTTTCGGCGTATTCAATCAAAACATATTTTTGTAATTTTCTATTTTTGACAAAAATTAAAAACAAACATATTTTTGGTTTTTCAAGTTTTCAATTTTTAGGGTTTTTGAAAATATTGTTTATTTATGTACAGAAAACAAATAAACTCCCTGTTCAACCAAACCAGGGTACAGCAGCCTCCTCTTCTTGTTGTGACAGGCTGCTCCGACATCCATTTTCACAATCTTCAGTTGTCTTGAGCACCTGCACATTCAAAGTATTTGATTACTTGAACAATTTAGCCCAGGTCTGTTTGACCTTAGGCATTTCAACACAATAATTTTCATTCAATTTCGGAAAATCTTTGTCATTTTGAACAAAAACTTTTTCATTTTTAACTTCAACTTTCTCATCTTTTACCAAAGACACTTGTTTCTGAATACTCCATGTCTGACCTTTCGGAGTACCTCTTTTTTAAAAATGTGATTCTTTTTGAACATTTTGATTTTGAACAACAACTTTTGGTTTCCAAAACTCGTTTGGTTTTGTTGCATCAACAGTGTTTTTCCAACTTTGTGTTGTTCTTAATTTTGGTGTCACTAGTTTCCATGTTTGTTGTGAGTCAGCCTTTGACATTTTCGGCTTCCAAGTTTGCTTTGAATCAAACTTGGTTGATTTCTGATTCACAACATCAGACTTCTGTTTCTGAACATAAACAGACTTTTTTTGTCAACATCCACAGGTTTCAGATTTGGACACTTTCGTGCAAGATGTCCTATTTGATCACATTTGAAACATGTTCTTTTGGACACGTCTTTGACCTGTGGTTGTTGCTTCTTCTTTTGAGCACAGAACTCTTCATTAGACTGTCATATAACTTGGAGTTCTTTCTCTTCTTCTAAACTTATTCCTTGAACAAAATTCATTTTTTCCTGAAAATTTGGCGTTTCATTTTTCTTCCAATTTTGTTTCTTCTTATAACCCAACCCAGCCTTCATGTTTTTCTTCTTGTAACCAGGTTTGTTATAAAAAGTTTTGTGACACTTTCCAGCAAACTTTGGAATCTCAGATTTTTCAATTTCAACCATTTTGAAAACTTTATCAACCTTTTCTGAAATCACATTCTGAATCGGGAATACAATATCTAAGAATAATTTGTCCGATCCAATCATGGTATAAACCAATCCTTTTGAATCATCATTCAATTTTTTCTCGGATTTTGTGTTTTTCAGATATCCATCCTGAAAATTTCCTTCATTTTCATCCTGTGATTCAGACTTACCTGTATCACCCGACTCTTCTTTCAATACACTTTCAACGACTTTACCTACCACCTCTGAATCATGAGAATCATCAGATTTGGAATAGGTTATATCGATGTTGTCTGGCAATTGATCTACCATGTTGAAAGCTTTTTCGACCTTTTCCTCATCATAAAATGCAAACTTTTCCGGTGGTGGAACTTGATGAAACTCTGAGCCAACGCCTTTCTTATTTTGCTCAGACTCACCATCCTCCGGTTTTATATTGAAAATTCTTTCAAGCACATATGACGACGCATGATAACTTTTTAACTTGTTATTATCCTGTTCTAAATCAGCAATTTGACGCTTTAGCTTAGCAACATCCTCAATGTAAGAATTGACAACTTGTTGTTTTATTTCATACATTCGTTTATACTCATTAGTTGTTTCATATGATTCTTTTGTAATGTGATAAGCCAATTTTATTGAATCATATTCCTTTTTCATTTCTTGACAAACAATTTCCTTTTGGTCACATTCTTCTGTCTTTTTCAAAACATTTTCTTTCAAAACTTCATTTTCCTTTTCTAAATTTTTACATTTTTCCAAAAGTTTTTCTTCATTATCTTTCAAAACTTTTTCGTTTTCAAACATTTCTTTGCATTTATTTTTGAAAACTTCTTCAATTTTATTGAATTTTTTGTCTTTTTCAGTACAAGCACTGCATGTTTCCATGCATTTCTTGCACTGTTCAATGATTTTGTTTTGAGTTTTAGAATTAGAATTTACCTCAGTGATTGGCACTTCGGTGTTTGCTGCATCTGTCTGATCAGCATCATTCTTCTTTCCTTCAACAACATCATCACCAACAACTTGATCTTTCAACCTTCACTTCTTCTTCTGCTTTCTTCACATTTTCTGCAACCTGCTGTTCTTCAGTAGCAGCGTCTTTCACAACTTCTTCATTCACCACAACCTTTTCAACAACCTTTTCTTCTACCTTCACATTCTCTATTTTTACAGCTTCATCTTTCACTTCTTCTTCAACCTTGACCTCCTCAGCAACTTTCTTCAAATCATCAACCATCTTCTCAATATTCTTCTTCATTCTTTCTTCATTCCTCTTCCTCAGTTTTATCGTCATAGCATCCCTGATGATTTTATCCAGCCTTTTCACATATGTCTTGTCTTTTGCAACATTTGAGTAGTATTCACCAGATCGAGGAATAACAAGGAGAACATCATCGTGAACTATGTCACTTCTGGGAACAACCGGTTCACCTTGTTTGTTGACATAACATTCTTGTTTCTTATCCCATCTTTTGTTCGCAACAGCATTCTCATATTCTTCCTGCATTTTCTCCATTCTGCATCCAACAATGAATCTTTCTCTTGGAGTTTTCTCTTTCAGAATTTCTTCTCTGGTTTTTCTCTTTGATTTCAGTAGTAACATTTTCTTCTTTGTTTTCATCTTTGATTTCGGCAACCAAAACAAACTGTCTTTTCTCTGTTATAGATCTGCCATGAGCTGTTTTTTGAACATTTTCCAAGCGATCTTCTTCTGGACAAATTGTGCTCCAGTCAAAACCTTCATCGTCGTGAATTACTGCACAAGCTCTTGATTTAGGTTTATCTTCAATCATTTTTTACTATTCTTTGCTTCGATGATAAATTGCCTTTCGGTAATAATCATCGTTGAAAGGTCTCTCAGATTCAGCAACTTCAGATTTTTTACATTCACTTTTGAAATGACCCTTTTGCTTGCATCTGAAGCAGGTCACTTTTGATTTGTTGAATCCAAGCTTCGTTGACGGACCACCCAATGATTGTTTCCCGGTAATCTCCATATACCTCTGCGCTCTTCGAATGCAACTTGCTAAACACCAACGAATGTCTATAAGCTCCATCTCTTCCGGATCAATCTGGTCGTAGTCTTCTTTGGTCAATTCGGAGTTTCCAATTTTGCCAGCTACCAGACCTTCATAAGATTCCAGAACAGATGCTAGAAAACTCATTTGTTGTTTAGCTGCATTGATGCTCATCGATGGAGAATTCTTCAGTTTGAGAGCAATGTTGTACAAAATCTCCTCTGCTTCATCAGAACTTAATTTTGAAGATGAATGATATCCAGAATGATATCCTGATGAAGTAGCTTGTGGTTCCTTCATCTTCTCACCACTAAATGCTGTCTTTGGTGAACTGACACCTTTCTCCGAAGGTACATTGCCTTTGTAGTATAGACCAACATTCTGATGATGTGATGAGTCACTCATCTTGTTTTGCTTTTGTAACTCCAGATCATGACTCTCAATCTTTTCTAGCAGCATATCAAGAGAAATTGTATCATATAAAGCATCATTTTTCAATATAAAAACAAACGTTTGCAACTGATCAACTCGTGGTAACGCTTCAATTACTTTATCAACAATTTCTTCTCTAGTTTTCAGAATTTTTAATCTCTCTAATTCAATTTTTAAATGGCAAAATCTCTCAATCATTTGCCTCACTGTCTCTCCTTTTAAACTATCAAACAAATCAAATTCTTTTTTCAATAACGCGATTTTGTTTTTCTGAATTTGTTTACCCCCCTTTGCTTTGGTTTTCAAAGCTTTCCACACAGACTTTGATGACCCATCATGTATTAATAAAGAAAATATGTTATCTCGAACTGCTTGCTGAATCAAAGCAATCATCTTCTGTTCATATGAAAATTTCCTTTTGACTTCCTCTGAATAATCTTTGATCAGAATTTCTTCTCCTTTGTCATTTATTGGGTTCTCATAACCAAACTTCAGACAAAACCAACTCTCATGTGCATATGCCTTCGTCCAATTGACAAACCTCTCCTTCCACCAAACATAATCCTCAATGTTATTCAGCTTCGGAGGTTTTGAATATGTTCCATAAAAGTTGTCATTGTTAATGTTGTCTTTGATGGTTTTCGTTATCGCTTTGGGTGTAACGTTTGAACCTTCCACTGTATCCGAGGTAAACGCGTTGTAAAAAGTGTTGAAAAATTCTTCAGCCATGATATGATCGTCTCGATTTACAAGCACCTTTTAATCACCTGAATCACAAACAAACAAACACAATGAGTTTAAACAATATCAAACAAATGAATCGGACGGGTATCCTATCGAGTGAGTCAACACAAGTCAACAATGAAAATAATCTCGTGACAACGCTGTCTGTTCGGGTGAGATTGCTGTCCGAACGAATGAGGTTGCTATTCGACTCCTTTACAATCACCTGTTTTTTTAAGTCGGGTGGCAATGGCACTACACGACAAATCGTTGTCCGAATGGGTAGCCTGTTGACTTCTTTGACCACAACAATTAATGAACTTTGAATTTTAAAAGCAATCTTATCTCATACACATGCAAACTGATAACATCATTTATTCACGTGAAAACCATTAGATCATATGCATTTTTCAATTAATGTACTGATGTATCATGTGCAAACTGACATACACATTAAACAATGGCAGACAATATTAGTATCTCATATAAACTCATCACATGCAATATATCGATTAGCTTTAAAGAGCTCACATGCAAATCACTCTAACACATGCCATTGTCAGATGTCATCACAACTTTAATTGTTTATTGATTACACACACATGCAATCTTACAAATTCACATGCAAAACATTAATCGATGTACTGAAACAATTAATACAAATCACATATATCAACAATTCTTATGTCATGCAAGATCACAAGCACTAATATTATCAAAAGCAAATAGCCGAAATTCTCATTTAATGAATTCAATTAAGAGATCTCGTGCAAATATTATAATGATTGGTCAATCAGTCAATAAAGGTTCGTCAACAACAATGGTTCGTCGATTTAATGAGACTTCGTCACATCACAACAACTGAATACAATCAACAGCAGATAAATTGCAGAGACTCGAATTGCCGTCCGTTCGAGTGGTAATTCGACCGGATTGTAATTCGACCGGATAGGTCAACAGAAGTCAAAAACTTTTAAGTGAAGATGCAGTGCCTCGAATTGTTATCCGATCGAAAAGCTGTTTGAACGAGTGACACCAAGAGCACTTTATCTTTGAAACGGGTGGCAATTCGTTCGAATTGCTGTTCGAGCGAGTGACACCAAAAACACTTTATCTTTGAAACGGGTGGCAATTCGTTCGAATTGCTGTTCGATCGAGTGACACAGCAACGTGATATAATTTTCAATCAAAGCACATGTATTGACAATATCGCATGCAATTATATCAATGACAGTTTATCAATTAATGAATCTTCAATAGATGCAACTATGTTGATTTCAATGAAGGTCACATGCTCACCTAATTCAATTAATGACTCACATGAATGTCGACAAAGTTGACTGACAAAGATAAAAATGTTGACTAAAGTGACTTTAGTGGGAGATGTAATGACACGGAATGTTATCCGTTCGAACAACTGTCCATTCAGATAGGTCAACAAGAGTCAACTCTTTAATGAATTGTAAAGAAGGAATCTTTAGTCGAATTGCTATTCGTGCGGGTAGTGATTCGAACGAATGACAGTCAACAAGTCAACAAATTAATGAAATGGAACTAGAGTCGAATGGTCATCCGGTTGAATTGCTATTCGACTGGTGAACATCAAGAACAACAGCAGCAACGTTCAACATATTTCAACAAACTTCGAACCACAAATTTCTAAATTTCTCTTAAACGGCTTCGAATTAAGTTGTGAAAATTTATAGGCTTATAGATCAATTGTTTTCGCACAACATATCCAAATTTTAGCAATTTTTATCCGTAAAATCCTATTTAATTTTGCGTTTTTCAGATAAAAACGTGAAGAAATGAAAAGGTGAAGAATTTTGACAAATCTGAGTGAAATTTTGATCTGAATCTGCTGAATTCAAGTGCGTAATTGTGTGTTTGATCCGTGCAATCGAGCTCCTGCTCTGATACCACTTGTTAAGACTGGTTTTAACTTCGTTTCGATTGCGAACCGACCGTGCGACGTGCGGAATCCGTGCACGAACGAGACCGAAACACACAAGATGTAATTATAACTGTGATTCTATTGAAAGATCTGATAACGTACAACACCTGAATCACATATACGGAACTTTCTCTCTCTAGAGTTTCTCTCTGTAGATCCTAGCTCTTCAAAGCTCCAAATGGCAAACGTCACAAAAGTCTCTAAAACTAACCCTAAGGTTCCTATTTATAGGCAAAGGATATAAGGAGACTCTCCTTATTTACAATTATGCCACCTTGCCTTTTAGTAACTAGATATTACAATTTAAGCCTAAACTTAAACTATTTCTGCTACGGTCTTGAGATGACGGAGGCGATAGACATACTGCACTAACATTCTCAATGCTCTCGAACCATTGAAGAAGCCCAGTTGCTCCCTCAGAACCACTAAACTTGAGTGGTTTAGCCGAGTTAAAATTCTTGAAATTGCATGGAGCATGATTGTTGTTGTTGGCTTGGTTCCATTGAGCAATAAGATTTAGGAACGCAGCAGCCATTTGTTGTGAGATAATTTCTGCCAGTTCGGCATTAGCTATCTGATTCTCGCGTCGAGGAGGAATTCTAAAAGAGGAAAACATGAAAGGGAACGAGTGAGATGATTGGATTAAAAGAATGAGATGGAACAAAATCAACAAAAGCAAAGATGGTGGTCATTCGTCCGCATCACAAAGCAAACAAACGACACCAAGTGACTAATCAAAGTAAATGGGTGAAAGAAAATGTATCGCGAAGACATGCTCGCCTATAAGTGAACACTCACCCCAAGAGTTCCCAGGTAAGAGTGACTGGTCCGATTATGTGGATTTGTACGAACACTCTAGCCTAGACAGAAAACCCGGGGTAAAGGCATTCACCCTTCCAGTTTGCACATGTTCACACTATTTAGGACCCAAAACTTTGACGAGATTTTGAAAAATTCAAAGGGGTTCAAAACCTTGTAAAAAAATCATTGAAAAACAGATGATTGATTTTCAAAAATCGTCTTGGAAAATTGGGTTCTTGTTTGGATAATCACCTAAGGATAGGTGATGTGCATGTTTTAAGATCTAAACACAAGACAACTTGTGTTAGGGTCCTAGAAAGGTTATAGTCTAGGTCAAAGCATTACTAATAACCTAATTCCCTATAACCATTGGCTCTGATACCAACTTTTCGGTCACACCCCGACCACGTAAAATGTGACAACTCGAGTTTCCAAGATTTCCACCTTCGCATTAATTGCGCGTTAATTGTTTGTTTACACGACTTGTTGTTTCACAACTGTACATGTTTGAAATCTGTTAAATCGTACTGTTACTGATACGTTATATATGGCGTGATTTATGTGTGAATGTGATATGTTTTGTGTTAATAAATAAAGGTGGTGAATTATTTAACTTGGATGAGGCCTAATTGATTTCACTTTTGTGCGATGAAAACCCCCACCAGAAAACACCCAATGTTCGAAAACACAAGGTGTTTTCGTCCACCTTTTGACCAACTAAATCAGAGAGTGGGCCGATGATAACAGTTTGGGCTTTGGCCCAGTAGTGATTTATTATAGGATTTGTTTTTATTCAGTGCATGTAAGCGATAACTGACAAAACCCTAATCACCTCCCTCTTCTCTCTCGCTTTTTCTTGCACCCGACGGCAATCTAGAGATCTCGAAGGCCCTTCCATCGATTGATTGGTTGTTTCTCCTGTTTGGGTTAGTGTGTAACTATTGTTTATTATTTGCTTCAATGAATCGTGAACTATTTGCTTACTACCATATATTAAACTGTTAGTGTGTAACAATGGTAATCATATGAATTCGCGAGTAAATGATTAGATCTGAATGATATTAAGGTGATCAGGAAACTGATTATGTGATATGCTTGTGCTATTCGAATGGATGATACATGTTAATATGTTTAGTTGCTGAACTGAATGATGATTTTAATTTATAATGGGCAGACATGGAGAGTTTAAAAGTGTTGACTCATTAAATGTGAAATCAGTTTGCATGTGAACATATCAAAGTTTTGTCAGATTGACTGGAGAGTACACGTGATTGAATATAGGTCCAATGAGCATTGTGTTGATAAACAAATTGTCGGCCACGAAATTTTTATAGGCAGCCATGTGACTTCATATGTGATTGATGCTGTATACATGACACATAGATGATGATTCGGATTATATTGATGATTGGTGAATGAATATTAGGTTGATTAAATGATTGTTATAACCGATGTAGCTGTTAGAGAGACGATGATTAGGGCTGTTGTGGTATGTAACTGCTGTGATGATGATGGTTAGACTTTATGATAATTACAATAACTTGCTGATGATTGTGTGATGATTAAACTGATGTTGGTGATGAAGTAACTGATGAAAACCCTATGTCAACAAAGACACTGTCGACGAAAACACATCAATGACGAAAACACTCTGGGTGTTTTCGGTGCCTGGGTGATTTCGGCTCCAAGTGTTTTCTCCACACAGGAGATGCCATCCATTTTGTTAGCACGTGATAACCTTTAATAGTGGCGGCCCATGTGCAAGTGTATTAGTCGGCCCATATTAATCAATTAAGCTTTGGTCCAATAATAATCACTTTAAGTGGGTTTGATGCATGGCATTAATTGTTCTGAACACTTCCTTTTATTTAATCGATACATGTTGGGCTGTTTCAATATTGTTGGACCTCAAATGTTACTGAGCTGACAACATTTAATCTCTATTGAACCATGAGGCATGTAGTTCAAATGGATAACCTTCTTGAATATATGATTTCATGTATTAAAAAGGTTGAATGACATTAAACTAGAACAGGAAATCTGATATGTTTGTATGTACGATAAATTATCTATTATATGTTTTACAAGTTAAAGTAAATATTATCTGTTAAACCATGATTCTTCTTTGATGCACATTCTGGTCGTACGTGACCAATGTGATGATAGACTGATTTCCGTATACGTGAATATATAGGTTTTGATTGATTGATTTTGAACGAGTAGTTAAGCATACCGAGCAAACCAAGGTGAGTTCACACTCTTTACCAAGGCATGGGATTCCCGGGGATTGGGAATGGGTTGAATGATGGGATTGAACAATTTCTCCTACTTACACGGCTACTAGACTATCTACCATGGTCCTCGGGTTAAGCAGGACACTTACGTAAAACCTACGTAAACAAGTACTTACCACTATCCTCAGGTTTCGAGGGACACTTACGTAAAACCTACGTAAACTCACACATGCTACTGTCTTCCGGAGTCAGGAAGGACACTTACGTAAAACCTACGTAAACTCGCACATGCTACTGTCTTCCGGAGTTAGGAAGGACACTTACGTAAAACCTACGTAAACCCCACGCGTACCACTGTCCTCGGGTAAAGAAGGACACTTACGTAAAACCTACGTAAAGCTTGTACGTACTACTGTTCTCGGGTTAAGAAGAATACTTATGGTTACAAATAGTCTAGTGTATATACAAATATGGGAAGCCCCCACTAATAGAACATACTATCAGCCTAGTAGAGCCACATGTGACGAAAAGAACTTACTATTACGAACTTACCTACTGTGAACTCGCTCAACTAGTTGTTGACTCTCTGTTACATGCCTTGCAGGTCGTTAGGTATACATGGAGCTTGCATGGGGAGGCACGGTCATTGTGGACAAGGATCATGATTGCTTTAATTAAACATTTGACATTTCATACTTTACTTATGTTGGCCTTTTACTCATATGCTTCTGCTAAGCGTTGAATTTATGCTTATGTTTTGAACACCTTTCATATGGATTGGTTTGGTTAAATTACATTACTTTTACTATTTACGTTGTTCTATATGATTGGTGGCTTGATCCTGGTCAGTCACGCTCCCAAGCGGTAGTACTCCGCGTGTGAATTTTGGGGGTGTGACAGATTGGTATCAGAGCCATTGGTTATAGAGAACTCGGTTTTAATAAGGGAAAACGTTTTTATTAAAACCAGACTATAACCTGTACAGTACTCAACGATCCACAACGACGCCTCGTTCCACGTGCAAGACTCAGCATTCTAGGTAACATGGTATATGTTTTATTGCCTACTTGCTAGAAATTACATATTACATTGCTCGTGGTATGCTTAGATAACGTAACAACTGTTGATTGAAACACTTATGTGCTTACTCCCTTCTGTCATCGCACTTTCACGAACCTCTCTCACTCATGTTCTCTTTGATATCAAGATCATGAGTGGACGCGTTAATCTAACTCAAGCCCAGTTGGCGGCTTCGATCACTGAACAAGTTACTGCAGCACTCGCAGTTGCCCAGGAAGGAGGTATAACCTGCCATCACCACTTACTCTAGGATCTTTAGATCCTACTCTCGTAAACCAACACTCGTGCTCAAGTATGTTTACTCTTACACACACGACAGGTCAACACGCTCAGCCACCTGTGTGCACGTTTCAAGACTTTCATGGACTGTCGTCCTACTACTTTCAGTGGCACGGAAGGAGCAGTTGGACTCCTCCATTGGTTTGAAAAGCTCGAGTCCGTTTTTGAGATGTGTGAATGCCCTGAGGCTCGCAGGGTGAAGTACGCCACTGGTACTCTAGAAGGCATTGCGCTGACTTGGTGGAAGGCGCAAGTTCAGATGTTAGGGTTGGCAGTTGCTAACGCCACACCCTGGAATGATTTCAAGGAGTTGATCAAAGAGGAATACTGTAGTCGTGATGACATCCACAAGCTGGGAGTGGAGTTCTTTAACCTGAAGATGATGGGGTCAGAGATAGAAGCGTACACGAAACGATCCAACGAACTGGAAGTGTTATGTCCAACTATGGTGGATCCTCCCATCAAGCGCATTGAGTTGTACCTCAAAGGCTTAGTACCAGAGATTCAGAGCCATGTGACTTCGGCCAACCTTGCTACTATCCAGGATGTTACTCGTCTTGCTCATCGTCTCACAGACCAGGCAGTGGAACAGAACAGGCTGCCTAAACGTATCAGTGCTACTACTACTGCTATCATTACTGCTACTCCTAGTGACAACAAACGAAAATGGGATGGAACCTCCAGCAAGGGTTCAACTTCGGTTCAATCCCAGGCACATCAGCGAAAGACAGATAATTACCAGAGCCCCAGTCAGCAGTCTTCTGGTTGTCAAAGGCAGGGTGGATATCGAAGAAATCACCCAAAGTGCAATAGATGCAACAGACACCACAGTGGTCACATAGTCAAGGGTTGTAACCTCGTCTTAGCTGGTCAGACTTTCTCTATCGATCTCATTCCTATAGTTTTGGGTAGTTTCGACATCGTCATTGGTATGGATTGGTTATCCCAACATCGAGCAGAGATCTTATGCAAGGAGAAGATTGTTCGTATACCCCATTCTGGTAAAGAACCTCTCGAAGTTCAAGGCGACAAGAGTGGTGCCGTGGTTGGCATCATCTCCTTTCTGAAGGCTCAGAAATGGTTGCGAAAGGGACACACTGCCATTTTGGCACTTGTTACAGACACATCAACGAAAGAGAAGAGATTAGAGAATATCCCAGTTGTACGCGATTTTCCTCAAGTGTTTCCTGAAGATTTACCTGGGCTACCGCCTCACCACCAGGTCGAATTCCAGATTGAACTAGCTCCTGGAGCAGCACCAATAGCTCGCGCACCGTATCGTTTAGCTCCAACCGAACTAGAAGAACTATCTAAACAATTGCAAGAACTCTTGGATAAGGGTTTCATTCGTCCTAGCTCTTCGCCCTGGGGAGCTCCAGTATTATTTGTGAAGAAGAAAGACGGTACCTTTCGGATGTGCATAGGTTACCGCGAACTGAACAAGGTGACTGTGAAGAATCGCTATCCTCTTCCACGTATCGACGACTTATTCGACCAGCTGCATGGGTCGAGCTTTTACTCGAAGATTGATCTGAGATCAGGATATCATCAACTGAGAGTCCGGGACGAGGACGTCTCCAAAACGGCATTCAGAACACGCTACGGTCATTACGAGTTTTTGGTCATGCCTTTTGGGCTGACAAACGCACCTGCGGTTTTCATGGAACTTATGAATAAAGTGTGCAAGCCATACCGAGACAAGTTCGTTATTGTATTCATCGACGACATCCTGATATACTCTAAGAGTCAGGTGGAACACGAGCAGCATCTACGACTTATATTGGAACTCCTTCGAGCAGAACAGCTTTATGCTAAGTTCTCAAAATGCGACTTCTGGCTTCGTGAAGTTCATTTCCTAGGCCACGAGGTAAACAAGGATGGGATTCACGTTGATCCATCCAAGGTTGATTCAATCAGGAACTGATCTGCACCCCGTACGCCAACAGAAATTCGCCAATTCTTGGGTTTGGCGGGTTATTACAGACGGTTCATCAAAGACTTCTCAAAGATTGCACAGCCGCTTACATTACTGACACAGAAAGGTGTTGCTTACCGTTGGGGTAATACACAGGAAACAGCGTTTCAGCACTTAAAGGATAGACTTTGTAGCGCACCTATCCTCTCATTGCTTGAAGGCACAGACGATTTTGTGGTTTATTGCGACACATCCATTCAGGGACTTGGATGTGTGCTGATGCAGCGTGACAAGGTCATTGCTTATGCTTATGCTTCATGTCAACTTAAGATTCATGAACGGAACTACACTACACATGATTTGGAGCTGGGAGCTGTTGTTTTCGCACTCAAGATATGGAGACATTACCTGTACGGTACCAGGTGCACCATTTACACCGATCACAGGAGTCTCGAGCATATCTTCAAACAAAAGGAGTTAAACATGCGTCAACGTCGATGGGTCGAGCTATTGAATGATTACGAATGCGCGATCAAGTACCATCCAGGCAAAGCCAATGTTGTGGCTGGCGCCCTCAGTCGAAAGGACACTACGCCTAAGCGCGTGCGAGCATTACAACTCACCATTCAGTCTAGTCTTCCTTCACAGATACAAGATGCTCAGGTAGAAGCATTGAAACCAGAAAACATCAGGGCTGAAGCCCTACGTGGCTCATGGCAACGATTAGAACAAAGGGTAGACGGTGCTTACTACGTAACAGGACGCATTTGGGTCCCACTCTATGGCAACCTACGAGAGCTTGTGATGGATGAAGCACACAAGTCTCGCTACTCAGTACATCCTGGTTCAGATAAGATGTACCACGACTTGAAAACTACGTATTGGTGGCCTAGCATGAAGGCCCACATAGCAACTTACGTCAGCAAGTGTTTGACTTGTGCGAGAGTCAAGACGGAATACCAGAAACCCTCAGGCCTACTCCAACAACCTGAGATACCAAAATGGAAATGGGAACAAATTTCCATGGATTTTGTTACTGGCCTACCCAGATCTCAGCGCGGAAATGACACTATTTGGGTGATCATGGATCGACTCACAAAGTCTGCACACTTCTTGGCTATCAAAGAAACAGACAAGTTCTCTACTTTAGCAGACGTTTACTTGAAGGAAGTGGTTTCGAGGCACGGGGTGCCCACCTCTATTATTTCCGATCGTGATGCACGCTTCACTTCAGAACTTTGGCAAGCGATGCACAAATCCTTCGGCTCACGATTAGACATGAGCACAGCTTATCACCCTCAGTCGGATGGACAGTCTGAGCGCACTATTCAAACTTTAGAAGACATGCTTCGTGCGTGTGTAATCGATTTCGGCAACGGCTGGGAAAAACATCTCCCATTGGTGGAGTTCTCGTATAACAACAGTTACCACACCAGCATCCAAGCCGCTCCATTCGAGGCATTGTACCGGCATAAACGCCGATCACCTCTTTGTTGGGCAAAGGTGGGTGATAGTCAGATCACAGGTCCAGAACTCGTAGTTGATACTACAGAAAAGATTGCTCAGATACGACAACGCATGGCGGCAGCTCATGGCCGTCAGAAAGCATACGCCGATAAAGACAGGAAACCACTCGAGTTCCAGGTTGGGGATCGAGTGCTACTCAAAGTTTCACCCTGGAAGGGTGTGGTTCGTTTTGGCAAACGAGGCAAGCTCAATCCGCGATATGTCGGACCGTTCGAAATTATTGAGAAGATAGGCAGGGTGGCCTACAGACTAAACCTACCAGCTGAACTCAGTGCAGTTCACAACGTTTTCTGCGTGTCGAATCTGAAGAAGTGTCTGTCAGATGAGACCCTCATAGTTCCTTTGAAGGAACTCACTATCGACGATCAGTTACGATTCGTCGAGGAACCAGTTGAAATCACGGACCGGGATGTTAAGGTCCTCAAGCGCACTAGAATCCCTCTCGTTCGAGTTAGTTGGAACTCATGTCGCAAGAGTGACTGGTCCGATTATGTGGATTTGTACGAACACTCTAGCCTAGAGAGAAAACCCAGGGTAAAGGCATTCACCCTTCCAGTTTGCACATGTTCACACTATTTAGGACCCAAAACTTTGACGAGATTTTGAAAAATTCAAAGGGGTTCAAAACCTTGTAAAAAAATCATTGAAAAACAGATGATTGATTTTCAAAAATCGTCTTGGAAAATTGGGTTCTTGTTTTGATAATTACCTAAGGATAGGTGATGTGCATGTTTTAAGATCTAAACACAAGACAACTTGTGTTAGGGTCCTAGAAAGGTTATAGTCTAGGTCAAAGCATTACTAATAACCTAATTCCCTATAACCATTGGCTCTGATACCAACTTTTCTGTCACACCCCGACCACGTAAAATGTGACAACTCGAGTTTCCAAGATTTCCACCTTCGTATTAATTGCGCGTTAATTGTTTGTTTACACGACTTGTTGTTTCACAACTGTACATGTTTGAAATCTGTTAAATCGTACTGTGACTGATACGTTATATATGGTGTGATTTATGTGTGAATGTGATATGTTTTGTGTTAATAAATAAAGGTGGTGAATTATTTAACTTGGATGAGGCCTAATTGATTTCACTTTTGTGCGATGAAAACCCCCACCAGAAAACACCCAATGTTCGAAAACACAAGGTGTTTTCGTCCACCTTTTGACCAACTAAATCAGAGAGTGGGCCGGTGATAACAGTTTGGGCTTTGGCCCAGTAGTGATTTATTATAGGATTTGTTTTTATTCAGTGCATGTAAGCGATAACTGACAAAACCCTAATCACCTCCCTCTTCTCTCTCACTTTTTCTTGCACCCGATGGCAATCTAGAGATCTCGAAGGCCCTTCCATCGATTGATTGGTTGTTTCTCCTGTTTGGGCTAGTGTGTAACTATTGTTTATTATTTGCTTCAATGAATCGTGAACTATTTGCTTACTACCATATATTAAACTGTTAGTGTGTAACAATGGTAATCATATGAATTCGCGAGTAAATGATTAGATCTGAATGATATTAAGGTGATCAGGAAACTGATTATGTGATATGCTTGTGCTATTCGAATGGATGATACATGTTAATATGTTTAGTTGCTGAACTGAATGATGATTTTAATTTATAATGGGCGGACATGGAGAGTTTAAAAGTGTTGACTCATTAAATGTGAAATTAGTTTGCATGTGAACATATCAAAGTTTTGTCAGATTGACTGGAGAGTACACGTGATTGAATATAGGTCCAATGAGCATTGTGTCGATAAACAAATTGTCGGCCACGAGATTTTTATAGGCAGCCATGTGACTTCATATGTGATTGATGCTGTATACATGACACATAGATGATGATTCGGATTATATTGATGATTGGTGAATGAATATTAGGTTGATCAAATGATTGTTATAACCGATGTAGCTGTTAGAGAGACGATGATTAGGGCTGTTGTGGTATGTAACAGCTGTGATGATGATGGTTAGAATTTATGATAATTACAATAACTTGCTGATGATTGTGTGATGATTAAACTGATGTTGGTGATGAAGTAACTGATGAAAACCCTATGTCAACAAAGACACTGTCGACGAAAACACATCAATGACGAAAACACTCTGGGTGTTTTCGGTGCCTGGGTGATTTCGGCTCCAAGTGTTTTCGCCACACAGGAGATGCCATCCATTTTGTTAGCACGCGATAACCTTTAATAGTGGCGGCCCATGTGCAAGTGTATTAGTCGGCCCATATTAATCAATTAAGCCTTGGTCCAATAATAATCACTTTAAGTGGGTTTGATGCATGGCATTAATTGTTTTGAACACTTCCTTTTATTTAATCGATACATGTTGGGCTGTTTCAATATTGTTGGACCTCAAATGTTACTGAGCTGACAACATTTAATCTCTATTGAACCATGTGGCATGTAGATCAAATGGATAACCTTCTTGAATATATGATTTCATGTATTAAAAAGGTTGAATGACATTAAACTAGAACAGGAAATCTGATATGTTTGTATGCACGATAAATTATCTATTATATGTTTTACAAGTTAAAGTAAATATTATCTGTTAAACCATGATTCTTCTATGATGCACATTCTGGTCGTATGTGACCAATGTGATGATAGACTGATTTCCGTATACGTGAATATATAGGTTTTGATTGATTGATTTTGAACGAGTAGTTAAGCATACCGAGCAAACCAAGGTGAGTTCACACTCTTTACCAAGGCATGGGATTCCCGGGGATTGGGAATGGGTTGAATGATGGGATTGAACAATTTTTCCTACTTACACGGCTACTAGACTATCTACCATGGTCCTCGGGTTAAGCAGGATACTTACGTAAAACCTACGTAAACAAGTACTTACCACTGTCCTCAGGTTTCGAGGGACACTTACGTAAAACCTACGTAAACTCGCACATGCTACTGTCTTCCGGAGTCAGGAAGGACACTTACGTAAAACCTACGTAAACTCGCACATGCTACTGTCTTCCGGAGTCAGGAAGGACACTTACGTAAAACCTACGTAAACCCCACGCGTACCACTGTCCTCGGGTAAAGAAGGACACTTACGTAAAACCTACGTAAAGCTTGTACGTACTACTGTTCTCGGGTTAAGAAGAACACTTATGGTTACAAATAGTCTAGTGTATATACATATATGGGAAGCCCCCACTAATAGAACATACTATCGGCCTAGTAGAGCCACATGTGACGAAAAGAACTTACTATTACGAACTTACCTACTGTGAACTCGCTCAACTAGTTGTTGACTCTCTGTTACATGCCTTGCAGGTCGTTAGGTATACATGGAGCTTGCATGGGGAGGCGCGGTCGTTGTGGACAAGGATCATGATTGCTTTGATTAAACATTTGACATTTCATACTTTACTTATGTTGGGCTTTTACTCATATGCTTCCGCTAAACGTTGAATTTATACTTATGTTTTGAACACCTTTCATATGGATTGGTTTGGTTAAATTACATTACTTTTACTATTTACGTTGTTCTATATGATTGGTGGCTTGATCCTGGTCAGTCACGCTCCCAAGCGGTAGTACTCCGCGTGTGAATTTTGGGGGTGTGACATAAAACATCAAATCGTGGCGGAAATGTCAGGGAGTGTTGTAACAGAATTATTGTTTCACAACCATGGCATACAAAGTTATATTTTATTTATCAAACAAGCGAGTTACATTGTCTTTTAAACGAAGGAAACAGAGTACACAACATTAACTAAACTAATCTTGCTTCTTTTATGTCACTAAGGCCCGAGTCCACCCTAGTGTATCCTGATCAAACCTATGCACCTGCTTCTGAAACACATGTGAAAATAGGTACGTCAGCATAAAAATGTCTGTGAGATACATAGGTTTTGTGAAAATAGGATTCATGACATGGGTTTTAAAAGAAAGGTTTAATAGAAATTAGTCATGAATCTTGTAAAGTGTTTTCTTTTATAAATCATATGAAAACTCGATGAGAAATCCGATTACGTAAAAGAAAGGTGTATAGTTAATGAAATAACCAAGTAAAATAAGTTGTATAAAATAAACTGTTTTTGTAAAACAATGTCTTAAAAATATGTTATTTGTGTAAAATGTATATGTCTATACTGGAATGATTTAAATAACGCTACGATATGTAATATTATACAAGCACTTATATATAGGAAGTACCAGCGGCGTATCCACCATGCTTGTTTCATATTACACACGCCTCGTTACTCAAATCACTTACCCAAACCAACCACCATTGTAAATTGTTCATGTATAAATCAATTGTCAAGTGTTATTGTGTAAACCATATCAAAATGTCTATGTCTAATGTAAATCACTAAATGTGTATATCAATGTCAAAATGTTTATGTTTAATGTAAATCATGAATTGTGTATCCAAAAATATCATGTATGGCAAGTGAAATACATCAACAAAACCATAGGTAAAATGCACAGAAACAGGGTATCGAATTAAACATAGTTTAAATCAAAGTTATGTTTTGTGGAACAAATGCATGCTATACTGATACAAATATCTATGCGGTATTGTTATAATGCATACATTCAAGCCTTGTGACTGTGGTGATAGACCTTTAAACAAATTAAAGGTTTATCTGTGTTATGTTTATCGAATTCGGCCATTCCTTCCATCCAAACATACCTAGGATGTTAGGAACGGGAGTAGTCAATTCCTATGGTACCACTACCTACTAACGAATGGCGTGATCAATGTTAATGAATGTATATTGTCCCATTTGAACAAACCAAATGTCATACCAAAATGTAAGCATGTGATGAATAACAAATGTACTAAGTATGCAACAAATGAACATACATAGCCTGTGATGTGATGTAAAATAATGCACTAAGTATGCACTAAATGGACATACATAGCGTGAAATGTAATGTAAGACAGTGTACTAAGTATGCAACAAATGGACATACATAGCAAAAACATAATGAAATCATGTACTATGAATGTACTAATGAACATAACATGCATATGATATGAAAACAAGGAAAACACGAAAGTAACAAGTAGGCACATGAGTTTCACCCCAAAATGTGTCACACCCCGACCACGTAGAACAACCAGACGTGGTGGAAACGTCGGGGAGTGTTGTAACAAAATCATTGTTTCGTAACCATGGAATAAATAATTTTGTTTTATTGAATAAATGAATTCATTGTTTTAATACAATCAAATAAGTACAACTATGATCTTCCATGTTTTAAAGTCGCTAAGGCACGAGTCCATCCTAAATGTAGCATGTATCAACAATCATCTCAAGACAGCACCTGAAACATGTGTAAAAATAGGTACGTCAGCATAAAAATGCCTGTGAGATACATAGGTTTTGTGAATATAGGATTCATGACTTATAAGTTTAGAAAGAGTTGTTTAACAAAAGTCAGTCATGATCCTTGTAAAATGTTTTGTTTTATAAATCATTCGAAAAGTGATGATAAAGTAGATGATACGTAAAAGAGTAATGTAAGGTTAATTGAATAACCAAGTAAAAATGAATTTGTATAAGATAAGTTGTTCTAAAACAATGTCTTATGAAAAGTATGTTATTTGTATAAAATGTTATATGACTTAAATTGAAAGGATTCAAATAACGCTACGATATGTAATACCATACAAACACTTATATATAGGAAGTACCAGCGGCGTATCCACCATGCTTGTATCATATTACACACGCCTCGTTACTTAAGTCACTTACTCAAACCAAACCACCAATATAGAATGTTCATGTTTAAACCAATAGTCCAATGTTATCGTATAACTCAAGTTCAATGTAAACCATGTAATGTGTAAACAAAAGTTATGTATGGTAAGTAAAATGAGATTTCTTAAACCACAAGTAAAAATGTACAAAACAAAGTGTTTGAATAAATCAAAAGTTATGCTTTGTAAAATAATGTAAGGTTAAACGAATAACCTTATAGTAGCATATTAAAAGTATACTTTGGATTTGTAAAATAACATATTAAAAATATGTTTTGGTTTGTTGATAAAATATCTATGTTGGTTCTGTACAATACCACACATGAGAGTATATCAAACTATACTTTTGGGAGTATATCAAAATATACTTTAAATGTGTGATTTTAGAATTCATTCAGACCTAGTGCATCAAACTACACCTTTGAGACTATAAGGATACCACAAAGGCAATCCCTATTTGGATGGAGAAACAAATTGGTTTCAGACATTCCATGACAACAGGAATGGGGTGTCTAATCCTATAGCGCTATATCATACTAACAATCGGTCTGGTGAACATAAAATAAGTACAATTCAACATTTTTATTTTATGTTCTTTGAGAAATCAGTGTTTAAACCATAAATAATCATTTAGTTTGTCAAAAGATAAGTAATAACATGTATAATCAATTATACTTTGAAATCATGAAAATAACACATAGGTACACATGCTTCACCCCAAAACAGTTTGGAAAACAGTAAAAGAGTGGTCTATGTACTCACTTGAGATTGCTCAGAAGTCCTAAGATAACCACCAAGCAATGCTAGAGATCTCAAAATCAAACGGCACCTAATATAGGTAACTATGTTAATAAACCGGACCTATATCGGAGGATTGGATAGAATGAGGGTTCATAAACCAAACGAGTATAGAGACTCGTGTCATATGGTTTAACAAAGCCTACATACTAAATGAAACCTAACCTAAGTGCTTACGACCCATTACGACCCGTTTAGGTAGCTTATGCTACTTTAACGCATCGTTCTCGTGAAACGCGTTCGGACCGCCTAACTAGTCCTATGACAAGTAGAATATGCCTTAACATGTTTAATATTGTTGATAAATCAGTTTAGAGGTCATAGGTTATGTTACATAAGTTTAAAATGAATTTTGGCATCAAATGGGTATTTTGGTAATTTACCTAAGGCATATAAACTACCTATCATACAACTACTTAAACGAAGCGACCATAAGGTATAACCTCGGAAGGTTATTCCCTATACACTATGGTCACCTAAGGTATTTGGTCGGATCCTATTGATCGACCAAATGGGTCGGGTTCGAAAGTATAAGCGATTGTTTAGATCGCTTACCTTACGACCCTATATAAGCACTAAACTAAAAGTGACGAGCTAAGCATGCTAAAACATGCTTAACTAAGTTTAGAAAACACGTTTGGTATCAAAACAAACGGTTTTGATACCCAAGAGTAGTTTGGTTACAAAATACGCAAGAATGCGCATTTTGGCCGAAACTACGACTCGTCACTGAGCCTAGATAACGTGGTAATCAGTAGGTATAGTCACTAGGGACTATAACCATCGTGATCACGCTCACGTTATGAAGTTCAAATGAACTTCGCATCGACCATAAACTGGTCAATGCAGAAAGTCAAACATAGTTTGACTTTCGGACTAGAAAAGCGATAAAAGAACGAAGGAACACTTACAAAGGGTCCCCGCAAGAGAAAAACTTAGAGAAAAACTCAGATTTCAAGTGGGTTTTGCAATGGGGATGGATGGGTATTTATAGATTTCGGTTCACCGTTAGGATCGTTTCTTGGATAACGTGCCTTGATCTCGCCCGTACACTTTCGGAATGTTGTGGTAACTCATTTTGCCCCCACCACAAGAGTTTGACACATGGCATTGGCCTTTGGGGGATTTAAGGGCTGGAAACAGGCTGTTAAAAACAAGTTGCTGCATCTAGCCCCTGCTTGCGCACCGTAACACTCAGAGTGTTGAGGTGCGCAAGGACCTACAGACCAGAAAGTTTGAAAAATGGCAGAACAGGCTCCTGAAGCTCCAAACTTGCTATTTGATGCATTTTTGACACGTTTAAGCCCCGTTAACCCCATTTCAAAGCTCTAAAATGAAGTTAAAGTATAGGGAACTTAAAATGTGCTCAAAAATATCTCGGATGTCGGTTCGTTTGGCCGTACGATTGCGTTGTTCGGTTAATTACGACGGAATGCGCATAAGCGCGAAAAACGATCCAAATGGCGTGACGAATGGAGTTTTCTTATGCCAAATACTAAAATAAAATATTTTAGTGCTTACATAAATTTTTGGATGTCCGGATGTATTCAGAACGTAAGTTATGCGCGAAAATGCAAACTTATGCACTTTTTGACACTTTTAGTCCCCGAATGACCCAATAGTTTATTTTAGCACACCGAACCCCTCAAAGCCTATTTCTAAGCTATATAAAGGATATTTAAGGTGTGTTTAACTTATGGTCATGTTCCAGAATGTCTGTTACAGTTCAAATTGGCATACTTTCGCAGTTTGTCAAGTTTAGTCCCTGTAAGCGAATTAACTTGTTTTTGCCATACCAAAGCCTTTAAAACTTATTTCTAAGTTATGTAAAGGTTATTTAAGGTATGTTAAGCCTATTTCACTATTCCGGAGTGTTCGTTGGATTAAACTGGTTATATTTACGCATCAGAGCGCGTATAACCCTCCAGAAAGCGATTTAAAGCTTAAAATCGAACAAGACTTGATATGTGCAAACGATACACATATTTTTACAAATCCCAAGTATGAAATACAATATTTCATTGGTTTGGCATTTGTTTGATGGTTGAAGTGACACAGGTGTCACAAAATGTTTGGAAAACAGTAAAAGAGGGGTCTATGTACTCACTTAAGATTGCTTAGAAGTCCTTGTGGAACAACCAAACAATGCTAGAGATCACGGAAATTAAACGGCACCTAATATAGGTAACTATGTTAATAAACCGGACCTAAATCGGAGGATCGGATGGAATGAGCGTTCGTAAACCAAATGAGTATAAGTACTCATGTAGTATGGTTTGACAAAGCCTACATTCTAAAATGAAACCTAACCTAAGTGCTTACGACCCATTACGACCCGTTTAGGTAGCTTATGCTACTTTAATGCGTCGTTCGCATGAAACGCATTCGGAATGCCTAACTAGTCCTATGATAAGTAAAATATGCCTTAACATGTCTAATATTGTTACCAAATCAGTTTAGATACCAAAAGTTATGTTACATATGCTTAAAATGAATTTTGGCGTAAGAAGGGTATTTTGGTAATTTACCTAAGGCATATATACTACCTATCATACAACTACTCAAACGATGTGACCATAAGGTATAACCTCGGAAGGTTATTCCCTATACAACTATGGTCATCTAATGTGTTTGGTCGGATCCTAATGATCGACCAAACGGGTCGGGTTCGAAAGTATAAGCGATTGTTTAGATCGCTTACCTTTACGACCCTAGACAAGCGCAAAACTAAAAGTGACGAGCTATGCATGTTAAAACATGCTTAACTAAGTTTAGAAAACAGGTTTGGTATCAAAACAAACGGTTTTGATACCTAAGAGTAGTTTGGTTACAAAATACTCAAGAATGCGCATTTTGGCCGAAACTACGACTCGTCACTGAGCCTAGATAACGTGGTAATCAGTAGGTATAGTCATTAGGGACTATAACCATCGTGATTATGCTCACGTTATGAAGTTCAAACGAACTTCGCATTGACCATAAACTGGTCAATGCTGAAAGTCAAACAAAGTTGGACTTTAACGCTAAAACGAATGAGAAGAACGAAACAACACTTACAAAGGGTCCCCACAAGTTTGATCTTCCAAGTAATCTCAGGTAGGAAGTGTATAACCACAACCACTTAGAGAAAAACTCAGAATTCAAGTGGGTTTTGCAAGTGAATGGGTTGGGTATTTATAGGATTTGGACCACTGTTAGGATCGTTCCTCGAATACCGTGCTTTGATCTTGTCCCTACACTTGTTGCAACACTAAGGTAACTCAAATTGCCCCCCCCCCCCCCATTATCAGGAAGAGGCAAGTGCAAAAGGGATTAGGAGTGGGTAACAACTGTTTAAACTGAATCTGCTAATCTGGGGATACCTTACGGACCGTAAGGGTGATGGCTTAAGGTCCGTAAGCCAGCAACTTTGCAGAATTGTCAGTTTTGGTCCCTGTTGATGTTTAAGCTCATTTCCGACACTTCTAAGGCCCGTCAAGCCAACTTTAAGGCCTTAAAATGATGCCTAAACATTTTGGACATGAAACATGCTCAAAAATATGCCGGATGTCAGTTCGTTTGGTCGTATGATTGCGTTGTTCGGTTAATTACGACGGAATGCGCATAAGCGCGAAAAACGATCCAAATTGCGTGACGAATGGATTTTTTTCTCATGCCAAACACTAAAATAAAATATTTTAGTGCTGACATAAATTTTTGGATGTCCGGATGTATTCAGAACGTAAGTTATGCGCGAAATGCAAACTTGTGCACTTTTTGACGCTTTAAGTCCCTGAATGACCCAAAAGTTTATTTTAGCACACCGAGCCCCTCAAAGCCTATTTCTAAGCTATGTAAAGGATATTTATGGTATGTTTAACTTATGGTCATGTTCCGGAATGTCTGTTCTAGTACGAATCGTCATACTTTCGCAGTTTGTCAAATTTAGCCCTTGTAAGCGAATTAACTTGATTTTGCCATACCAAAGCCTTCAAAACTTATTTCTAAGTTATGTAAGGGTTATTTAAGGTATGTTAAGTATATGTTGATGTTCCGGAGTATTTGTCGTGTTAAAATGATTACGTTTACGCACCAGTTTGCGTATAATTCTCAAGAAAGCGATGTAGAGTTTGAAATTGAACAAAAGTCAAAACATGAAAAATGTCAAACATAAACAAACAAATATTGGGATCAAATAAGTTTGCTTTATTGATAACTGCACTGTTTACAATGATTTTAGACACAGATGTTACAAACAAATCCAAATCATACAATAAGTCTGACAATCAGAATGTGCATGCTGTGGAATAAGAAGAAGATGATGAAGATTATCCTCATATTTCTGAGTATTGTTTTGCTGTTGATAATAGTGAAATAATCCTTGCTATGCAGAATTTGGGTGATAAAGCTAGGTGGCCGAGAAAGAGTGACAAGCTAGCTGCTACAAAAGATAAATCCAAATGGTGTGCCTACTATGAAGATTTTGGTCATCTCACTGATGAATGCATAGCACTCAGGAAAGAGATTGGTTACCTGTTAAGCAAAGGATACTTGAAGGAGCTATTTGGAAGAAAGAAATCAAGGATCCAGGATCCTGAAAAGACTCCAGTAAAGGCTCCTGCTCCTCCAGCTGATGCCCAGATTATCACTTCGTTTTCAGCAGCTAAGAGGCATGCGAAAGAGACAAAGATGGAGAATGGGGATAGGCCTATTCGAACTTCTATCCTTACAGAGCAAAAAGTCATATCCTTTGAGGAGGATGACCGCGTGGACATTCAGGATCCTCATAATGATGGTCTTGTTATTACATTGTTTATTTCTAACCATTTTGTTCGCAGGATTCTCATAGATGGGGGAAGTTCAGTGAACATCATCCAATTAGATGTCCTCAAAAGGATTAACATCCTTGAATCCGAAATCATTCCAAGATCATCTGTCCTTGTGGGATTCAGTGGAGAGACTAAGAATACATTAGGGGACATAAAACTTCCTATTTACATAGAGAGAGTAAATTCTATTAAAAAATTTGTGTCATAGATTGCTTATCTTGTTGTAATGTTATCCTTAGCAGGGCATGGATACATTATATGAAAGAAGTCCCATCTACATATCATCAGTGTGTTAAACTCCCAACTCCATGGGGGGTGGTAAAGAGAGAAAATGAACAACAAGAGGCCAAGAATTGCTACACATCATCAATGAAACCAGCCTCAAGACCCAGGGAGGCATAGCAACTAAAGCATCCTCCAAGGGGTGTCCTGGAGGCAAGAGAGTAAGATGTCAAAGACATCCTGATGAATCCCGGGGATCCTGAATCCAAGATCTTTATAGGATCCGAGATCCTTGACACCATTGAACAGGATTTAATATCCTTCCTGAAAAGAAGAAAAGCTACCTTTTCTTGGAAACAACAGGACATGACAGGTATTTCTAAAGATATTATTACTCATAAACTTGGCATTGACAGGTCCATCAAACCAATCCATCAGAAAAGGAGGAAGTTTACACCTGAAAGAAATGCCATTATCCAAGAAGAGGTAGACAAACTACTCAAGGCAGGTATGATTAGAGAAGTGAAGTATACAACATGGTTAGGCAATGTGGTAGTTGTTCAGAAAAAGAATGGAAAGTGGAGGGTATGTGTCGATTTTACTGATTTAAACAAGCCATGTCCCAAGGATCCTTTCCCTTTACCCCACATTGACTCCATGGTGGATGCTACAGCGGGTCATGAGTTGTTAACTTTTATGGATGCTTCATCTGGATTCCAGCAAATTCAGATGGAACCATCCGATCAAGAGGATACAGCCTTTATGACCCCTACCGGTATCTATTGTTATATTGCTATGCCCTTTGGACTAAGAAATGCAGGTGCTACATACCAAAGGCTAGTGAATATGATGTTTAAAGAACAAATTGGACACACAATGGAAGTCTATATTGACGACATGGTGGTTAAGTCCAAGAAAGCTGAGGATTACCTTAAAGATTTGGAGGAAGCATTTGATATCCTTGATAGGTACAACATGAAATTGAACACTTCCAAGTGCCACTTTGGTGTAAAGGCTAGCAAGTTATTAGGTTACATGGTGACAAAAAGAGGTATAGAGGCAAGTCTAGAACAAATCAAGGCCATTGTTAATATCAAGTCTCCTGCCAATGCTAAGGATGTGCAAAGATTAACTGGGAGGATCGCTGCCTTGAACAGATTCATCTCAAAGTCATCAGAGAAATGCAAAGAGTTCTATGACATTCTGAGAAAGAATAAGAAGTTTGAATGGACTGAGAAACATTAAAAATGCCCTCAAGGCCCTTAAGGATTACCTATCCTCAGCTCCAGCTTTAATGAAACTAGAGAATGAGGATATATTATCCTTATACTTAGCAGTTTCTTCTAAGGTAGTAAGTGTAGTCCTTATTAAGGATCATGAAGGTACTCAACATCCTGTATAATATGTAAGTAAATGTCTACTTGATGCTGAGTCCAGGTATTCTCATTTAGAGAAACTTATTCTTGCTTTAATCATGGCATCTACTAAATTACGCCATTATTTTGAGACTCATCCTATTATTGTTAAGACTAACTTTCCTATCAAGAATGTTCTCAGGAAACCTGAAATTTCAGGAAGGATGGCAAAGTGGGCAGTCAAGCTTAGTGCATATGATATTAAATATGAGCCTAGGACTGCCATTAAATCCCAAGCCTTGGCTGACTTTGTGGCTGATTTCAATAGTGATCTACAAAGGGAAGCTTAATTAGAAGTTCAACAGCTTGAAGAGACTAAGGATCCTTGGATACTCTTCACAAATGGGGCTTCAAATGTCAAAGGAAATGGTCTAGGTATACTACTAAAATCGCCACAGGGGGACATTATAGCCCACTCAATTGCTTGTGAGTTTCAAACTACTAATAATGAGGCTGAGTATGAGGCCTTAATAGCTGGTTTGCAAATTGCCAAGCATATGAGGATCAGGTATTTTGAGGTACATGTAGATTCTTTGTTAATTACTAACCATTACAATGGTTCTTATGCTGTTAAAGGTGAAAGGCTAATCAAATATCTAGAGATAGTCAAGAAATTGGCAGACTCTTTTTTTTCTTTTAGTTTGACACAGGTACCCAGGGAAGAAAATGCAGAAGCTGATGCTTTAACCAACCTTGGATCTTCATTGAAGATTCCAGAGGATTTTAATATTCCCATTATCCATATCTTAACTCCTGCTATAGAGGGCGACACAGCCATGGAGATAGTGGAGGATTCTGCAATCATACCTAGTGATGGCTCACAGTCAAATTCAGGAGCATGGATCCTTCCAATCCTTAGATACATACAACATGGAGAAATTCCTACTGGAGAAAATCCTAGAGCTTACAAAATTAAGGTATCCCAATTTACAATACTAAATGATGTCTTATATAAACGATCTCTTGTAGTTCCATATTTAAGATGCATCGAGGATCCAGAAATTCAAGAAGTTATGAAGGATTTTCATGAAGGAGATTGTGGAAACCACACTGGGGGCAGAGCACTATTCTCAAGGATCCTCAGAACAGGATACTACTGGCCCACAATGAAGAAGGATGATGTTGAATATGCAAAGAAGTGTGATGCTTGTCAAAGACATAACAATATCCTTCATCAACCAGTGGAGCTCCTGCATCAAATATCCTCTTCCTGGCCATTCATGAGATGGGGAATGGATATAGTTGGCAAACTTCCCAAGGCACCAGGAGGAAACGTGTTTATGCTTGCTATGACTGATTACTTTTCCAAATGGATAGAAACCGAGGCCTTTGCACAAGTCAGAGAAAAGGAAGTGATATCCTTTATTAAAAGAAACATCATTACTAGATTTGGCATACCTTCTGAAATTGTCTGTGATAATGGATCCCAATTTATTGGGAGTAGAACAACTAACTTTTGTGACAGCTGGGGGATTAGGATGATCACGTCAACACCAGTCCACCCACAAGCTAATGGTTAAGCAGAATCATCCAACAAGATTATCATCAACAACTTGAAAAAGAAGCTTGGATCCAAGAAAGGGAAATGGGCAGAAGAGCTACCTTATGTGTTATGTGCTGATAGAACAACTCCCAAGAATGCTACTGGCCAAACTCCATTTTCATTGGTGTTTGGAGCTGAATCTGTAATCCCTACAGAGATGGTGGTCCCTACTGCAAGAACAAGCATCCGTGATCTTGAAGGAAATGCTGAAAACTTGGTTCAAGATCTGGATACCATAGAAGAGCTCAGGGATTTAGCAAGGATAAGATTGGCTAGCTATCAACAAAGGATGGTTGTAGCTTATAACAAAAATGTCAGGATTGGGAAATTTCAAGTTGGTGACATGGTGTTGAGGAAAGCATTCTAAAACACCACAAATCCTGCTGATGGCAAGTTGGCTCCAAAATGGGATGGCCCCTATCTAATAGAAGCTGAAGCAGGAAAGAGGGCATATCGTTTGCTAATAATGGATGGTGATCTCTTACCAAGGGCTTGGAATGCTATCCATCTAAAAAAGTACTTCATGTAATAAGGATCGAGGATCCTCAGTAATGACAACATTCTATTTAAGGATCCGGGATCCTCAAAGGATATATGATTCTATCTTTGGTAACACTTTACTTTCATTTTTATGTCATATTTATTACTTGTCATAAGTTGAAGATGTTAATCAATTAACATCTGTTTTCACAAAGTTTAAGCTTTTGCAGAGTTGTTATCATTTTACAAGAGAATCAAAGTAGTTGGCCAACTCTCCAAAGTCTTTGGGTTTATCCCCAGCTTTTGGGTTTGTCCCCAGTTTAAGGTATCTACTACCTTCTACGAATCAGGTTCTTACACCATCGCCAGTTGCGCACGATTATCCTAGTGCAGTTAAAGGCAATGGGACCAATACCCGCTTTAGGGGCTGACAATTTCATTGTACTGGCTGTATTTAGGATCCTAAGTATAATGGTAGACATACCATACATCCGTTCCTAAGGTTTCTAACGTTTTCACGTTAGCTAAGGTTTTGGCATCTTCATGTCACTAAGTTTGTGTGACAACTGGCATGAAACCGGTAATTTCCGTACACTGTAATTATTATTTAATGACTGCAATTATGTGCTTAGATGTCAACATTGCCTGATTACATACTAAGCAAGTGAATTCATGCACGTTGTATACTACAAAATAATGCCTTATGCATAAACGAGAGCGTTGCGTCAGGAGTACTAAGTAAACTCACCGGTAAGACACACTGTGTCAATAGAACTGCAGAAAGCAGTCAGACAATAAAATTGGAGCCTCGGTGTAGGTCCAACAACTAGAATACATTAAAACCCAAGAATACATACAAGGGTTTACATATATACCTTACGGAAACTAAAATACGCACTAAAAAGCACCCCAAACGCACTTTAAGTGCAGAATTTTAGTAAATTCAGCTCTAATCAGCATTTAAACATATGAATATTATGCAGAAACTACGTGTTGTCATCCAGAATACTTCCCCAAGTGTCGGGAATCGAAAGTATTACAATTAGGTACTTAAAAGACACTAAAAAGTGTGATCTAGCACTTTAACGAACCAGTATATAACCGAACAACCGGATATTACCTGGAACACTAAAATAATGCTAGAAGCATTGTTTACACTTGTCTAAGCTAGTTAGGGTTCCCGAACACCCTAACACCCGTTATATTACACTACACACTAATAACCTATTTAAATCCCTAACTAAACTAACTAGACACTTAACTATACATTTGAAAATCAACCATATACCCCCCCCCTACATCCGATCGGTCCCCCATGTGGTGACACACCACCCATTTGTTGATTATTATATTAAACCATGTCTAATATCTAGATGGCACTTTATATGTTCGATAAAACTCTAATATGGATTATAAATGTAACCATAAGATCACCCATCTCTCACTTCCAACACAACACCAAACAATCATCTTCCTCTCCTCTCCTTGGAGTGGTCAGTAAAATTAAGTGCTTATGATCTAGTCTATGAACCTAGAAATGCCATAAAGTCTCAGGCTTTCGCTGACTTTGTGGCTGATTTCAGTAGTGATATTCAAAACGAAGTAGACCTAGAAGTGCAACAGCAAGGAGAAAACTTAGAATCTTGGACATTATATACTGACGGTGCATCTAATGTAAGAGGTATAGGTTTAGGTATACTACTAAAATCGCCACAGGGGGACATATTACCGCAGGATATTAAATGTGAATTTTCTGCTACCAATAATGAAGCTGAGTATGAAGCTCTAATAACAGGATTAGAATTGGCTAAAAATATGAATATTAGATGTTTACAAGTATATGTTGATTCCCTGTTGATTACTAACCATTTCAATGGATCTTATGCAGTAAAAGGTGAAAAGTTAGCTGAATATCTTGAAATTGTTAAAAAATTAGCGGGATATTTCGAAATTTTTACACTTGAACAGGTACCAAGAGAAAAGAATGCTGAAGCTGACGCTCTAGCAAACTTAGGATCTACTGTCAGGATACCGGAGGGAACTCAGATAGCAATAGTGCACATCTTGTATCCTGCAATAGAACATTTCAAATCTCAGGATAAAGAAGTAGCATGTATCCAGGATCCTGGTGATGGATATCCTGAGAAGGATCCTGAATCCTGGATGACTCCAATTGTGAAGTATCTTCAAGAAGGAGATATCCCAAAAGATGCAAATCCTAAGGCTTTTAGGATGAAGGTATCTCGTTTTACTATTATAAATAATATTCTGTATAAGAAATCCCTTGCAGGTCCGTACCTAAGGTGCTTGGAAGATCCTGAGACCAAGGAGGTACTTCAGGATATACACGAAGGGGATTGTGGCAACCATACTAGGGGCAGATCGTTGTTTTCGAAAGTGTTAAGAACAGGATACTACTGGCCGACTATGAGGAAAGATGCAGCAGAATATGCTCGAAGATGTGATGCATGTCAAAGGCACAACAATATACTACATCAACCTGCTGAACCACTATATCCTATTGCATCCCCTTGGCCGTTTATGAAATGGGGTATGGATATAGTGGTAAAGCTTCCAAAGGCTCCAGGAGGAAAGGTTTTCATCTTAGCAATGACGGATTATTTCTCCAAGTGGATTGAAGCAGAAGCCTTTGTCCAAGTTAGAGATCAAGAAGTGGTATCCTTCATAAAGAGGAATATCCTGACAAGATTTGGTGTACCAGCCGAGATAATTTGTGATAATAATTCATCAGCAAAAGAACTACTGATTTTTGCAAAAGTTGGGGAATTAAGATGATTACGTCAACACTAGTGCATCCTCAAGCAAATGGACAAGCAGAATCCTCGAACAAGATAATTGTCAACAATTTTAAGAAAAGACTTGGAGCTAAGAAGGGAAGATGGGCAGAAGAATTACCCTTTGTTTTATGGGCTGATAGAACGACAGTAAAAACTGCAACTGGCCAAACCCCATTTTCCTTAGTATTTGGAGCAGAAGCAGTGATCCCGACAGAAATGGTGATACCTACAGCGAGATCCAGTCTCCGGGATCCTGAGCAGAATCCTGAAATCTTATGTCAAGAACTGGATACTATTGATGAGACAAGAGATGCAGCAAAGCTAAGGATGGCGGCATATCAACAGAGGATATCCAGAGCATATAACAAGAATATAAGGACTAGAAGGTTCCAAGTCGGAGATTGGGTGTTAAGGAAAGCTTTTCAGAATACTATGAATCCTGCTGATGGAAAGTTGGCTCCAAAGTGGGAAGGACCCTATGAGATTGAATCGGAATCCGGAAAAGGAGCATACCAGCTTAAGAATATGGAGGGGGATATACTACTAAGATCCTGGAATGCTATACATCTCAAAGCCTATTTCAAGTGAGTTTAGAATTTAATTTCTAACTCAAGATGGTATGAATTATGTCTCTTTTAAATATAATTTATTTTATTTGAACCAAATACTAACTTAAGCATCGGAGGGGTGTTAGCCATGCTAACACCCACCTTAGTTTAAGGTTGTTTTGCAGAATATGCTTCGGGATATAGCTCCAGGATACACACTCAGGATACTTCAAAAGATTAGAGGATTGGCCCCCTCTCTCACGTTTAAGGGATCCTGATCCCTTCACAGGTTTAAAGGTATTCACCTTTCTCATGAATTGGGTTTAAACACCCCGCCTGGAGCGCAAGTTATCCAGGGATAGTTCAAGGTGGCGGGACCAGTTCATGTAAAATTGGCTGACAATTTCATTACTGTTGGCTATACCCTGGATCCTTAAGGTATATGAGGATTGATCACCCTCTCTCGCGAAAGGGTATTTTTATACTCTCTAAGGTTTAAAGGTTTTCACCTTTCTAAGTCTTGGGGTTTATACACTCCCGCCTGTAGCGCACGAAAATTTGGGATTTTCCCCAGGATACTAAGGGTTTATCCCCAGTACATTAAGGGTTTATCCCCAGTAAAACTAAAGTTTTTAACAAGATTGCAAAGATATGACAAGCTGTGATTACACACGTTCTTTTGTGGATAAGAAGCTACGAAGTTTAATCACTAAGTAAAGAAATACTCAAGTAAATCATGCACTGATGCAATATCCTGCACAGACAGGGGACATCCATGCCGGGGACATTTTAAAGGATTCAAAGGTTAAGGTTGGAAATTATTGCCTAAGTGTTTCTGGTATGATTTATTATTCTTCAAGTCTCGAAAACCTTATCTAAATGATCTAAGTTTTCTAAAAAGTCATATTCAACCAAGTTTTGTCTAACATTTAGAAGACATTTCATCAGTATCCTGACCAGGATATTTGATCAGGATATTCAAAACATACCTTTCAAAATAAAAACATAATAAATAAGGCTAAAAGGACAGTTTATTATTATTAGTCCAAAAGTTTTTAAAGCATATTTACATAAACAGTTGAAGGCTTCATCCTGGAAACATAGGATCCCTCCACCTTCAGTCGTCAAACTATTATACTTGCAGGAAATTACAATTCTTCTAAGTGCAGGACAACTAGATGATTTAGACCCTACAAAATTCAGACGAACTAACCAAGATACAGGTTCAGTATATGTGTACAGGTTCAGTATAGTTGAAAGAGATATCCTTACCAGTCATGTTGGAATGACTAAAAAATATATCTGTCGGAATCAGGATATCCAACAGTTATATTTTTGGGGACAATTGTTATGGGTGAAATTCTGAGCCTATATCCTAATACTATAACTTGATTCTATGATAGCTGATTACGATCAGGATACCAGACTAGGATATTGGTAACATCCTGTGGCAGTATCCTGACTGTTACTAACAATTTGCTTGTAAACGTTGGTTACAAGGGACTAACGTTCATGAGGACCAAGTCATCCTGAAGACCCGCTCAAATTGGTCAGGATAAGGACGTTGATGGCGGAAGAATAGCTCTTGTAACGGTTAGCATTGAAGAAAGGCGTATTTTATGGGAGTTATGGATGATTGATCAATGCTATTAATGTTGTAACGGTTATAGGAGCTTAAATCCCGGAGTTATAGTTGGTATGCGCGTGGAAAACGAGTTGAAACAGCCTTGCAACGTTCAGAAAGGAAATAATCTCAGTATCCCGGATTTTTAGCATAATATCCTGGATTTTTAGCATAGTTAGTTATTTCTTTTACTATATAAAGGAATGATCGGATCAAATAGGACACACACAATTTCTTGAACACTCTTGCTCTCTAATAGCTGCAAACATTCACAAACACTCACACTTGTACTCGAATCGCATTGTAACACTTAGTTGATCCGTATCATATCCTGTATTGTATCCTGTTATTCAAGCAATAAGAAGAACAAGGCAGCCAACGATTGTCAGCTCCTGAGGATTTATGCCAGAGATCTAGATTGATCAAGGGCTTTCCTCGTACATCACGTGTCAACCTTTACATTTTTGCTCATTGTTTGATTGTAGATACAGCTCGATATCCTGAGCCGTATCCTGTTAACTGTTTTTGCAAACTAACAAACCAACATATTTTTCACAAAGTATTACTAGCACACTACCTCACAAAACTAATTTGATCACTTAATTGCTTAGGTAATTTTTGACCAAAACAACGTTGTGAATGAGAAGGGCATTCATGTAGACCCGTCCAAGATAGAAGCAATAAAGAATTGGGAAGCTCCCAAGACCCCAACTGAAGTTCGACAATTTTTGGGCTTAGCGGGCTATTAACGGCGATTCATCGAGAATTTCTCAAAGATAGCTCAACCGCTAACGACCCTTACTCAAAAAGACAAGAAATACGACTGGGGTTACAAACAAGAAGAAGCCTTTCAGCTACTTAAGAACAAACTATGCGATGCACCGATACTATCATTACCCGAAGGCACTGATGACTTCGTGGTATACTCTGACGCTTCACGACAAGGCTTGGGTTGCGTGCTCATGCAACGCCAGAAAGTTATCGCGTACGCTTCGAGACAACTGAAGGTGCATGAAAGAAACTACACCACTCACGACCTGGAGCTGGGAGCAGTGGTATTAGCCTTGAAGATCTGGTGACACTATCTATATGGTACTCGATGTACAATTTTCACAGATCACAAAAACTTACAACACATATTTGATCAGAAGGAATTGAATATGCGCCAGCGGCGATGGGTCGAGCTGCTAAATGATTACGACTGTGAGATTAAGTACCATCCTCGAAAGGCAAACATTGTAGCGGACGTGCTAAGTCGAAAAGAAAGGGTTAAGACCCTAAGGGTTCGAGCATTGGAAATGACCATCCGAACGAACCTCACTGCACGCATTCGTGATGCACAACAAGAAGCTCTTAAAGGAGAGAACCGTAAGACTGAATACCTCCGGGGTATGATGAAATACATGGTGCCAAACGAAGAGGGAGCCTTATACTTCAAGAAGCGTATTTGGGTTCCACTCTATGGTGGCATACGAGAAGTCATTCTTGACGAAGCGCACAAATCAAGATACTCGATCCATCCAGGATCAGATAAAATGTATAAAGATTTGAAAGAATATTATTGGTGGCCGAGACTTAAAAGCGATGTTGCTGTTTATGTTGGAAAATGCCTAACATGTGCCAAGGTTAAGGCAGAATATCAGAAACCGTCCGGCCTACTACAACAACTAGAGATACCCATGTGGAAGTGGGAACAAATCTCGATGGACTTCATAACGAAATTACCCAGGACCCCGAGAGGGCACGATATGATATGGGTAATAGTTGATCGATTAACGAAATCTGCGCATTTCCTACCGATCCGAGAGAAAGACAGCACTAGAAAGCTTGCTGGGATATACTTAAAGGAAATCGTGGCACGTCATGGAGTGCCGATCTCGATTATTTCAGACAGAGATGGACGCTTTGTCTCAAGAATCTGGCAATCCTTTCAGGAAGCCTTTGGATCTCAATTAGATATAAGCACGGCCTTCCATCCACAAACAGACGGCCAGAGCGAACGGACTATACAAACGTTGGAAGATATGCTTCGCGCATGTGTCATGGATCTGGGCGGCAGCTGGGATACTCATCTACCTTTAGTTGAGTTTTCCTATAATAACAGCTATCATACGAGCATAAAAGCCGCAACGTTCGAAGCTCTGTATGGCCGCAAGTGCCGATCACCCTTATGTTGGGCAGATGCTGGAGATAAACGTATGGTTGGTCCTGAACTTGTACAAGAGACAACCGACAAGATTGTGCAGATCCGAGAGCGCATTAAGGCGGCTCGAGATCGATAAAAGAGCTACGCTGATCTGAAAAGAAAACCAGTAGAATTCGAGGTGGGAGACAAGGTGTTGTTAAAAGTCTCACCTTGGAAGGGGGTAGTCAGATTTGGAAAGCGTGGAAAGCTGAATCCACGATACATCAAACCATTCAGAATATTGGAAAGAATTGGTACCGTGGCATACAAGTTGGAATTACCGGAAGAACTTAATGGAGTACATGATACGTTCCATGTATCCAACCTCAAGAGGAGTCCAACACAAGAAAACGTGATCATCCCGGTGGATGAAGTGCATATTGATGACGCCCTCCGATTTACAGAACAACCCGTTGAGGTTACCGACTAGAAAGTCAACAAGACCAGGAGGAGCACTGTTAAACTTGTCAAAGTACGTTGGAAGTCTAAGCACGTGCCCGAGTACACATGGGAACGCGAAGACCAGTTCAAAGAAAAGTATCCCCACCTATTCAAGAAGACTCCAGCGAGAGTTAGTTCAGCCTAAATTTCGGGACGAAATTCTTTTAACGGGGGGAGACTGTGACAACTGGCATGAAACCGGTAATTTCCGTACACTGTAATTATTATTTAATGACTGCAATTATGTGCTTAGATGTCAACATTGCCTGATTACATACTAAGCAAGTGAATTCATGCACGTTGTATACTACAAAATAATGCTTTATGCATAAACGAGAGCGTTGCGTCAGAAGTACTAAGTAAACTCACCGGTAAGACACACTGTCTCAACAGAACTGCAGAAAGCAGTCAGACAATAAAATTGGAGCCTAGGTGTAGGTCCAACAACTAGAATACATTAAAACCCAAGAATACATACAAGGGTTTACATATATACCTTACGGAAGCTAAAATACGCACGAAAAAGCACCCCAAACGCACTTTAAGTGCAGAATTTTAGTAAATTCAGCTCTAATCAGCATTTAAACATATGAATATTATGAAGAAACTACGTGTTGTCATCCAGAATACTTCCCCAAGTGTCGGGAATCGAAAGTATTACCAATTAGGTACTTAAAAGACACTAAAAAGTGTGATCTAGCACTTTAACGAACCGGTATATAACCGAACAACCGGATATTACCTGGAACACTAAAATAATGCTAGAAGCATTGTTTACACTTTTCTAAGCTAGTTAGGGTTCCCGAACACCCTAACACCCGTTATATTACACTACACACTAATAACCTATTTAAATCCCTAACTAAACTAACTAGACACTTAACTATACATTTGAAAATCAACCATATACACCCCCCCTACATCCGATCGGTCCCCCATGTGGTGACACACCACCCATTTGTTGATTATTATATTAAACCATGTCTAATATCTAGATGCCACTTTATATGTTGGATAAAACTCTAATATGGATTATAAATGTAACCATAAGATCACCCATACATACAAGGGTTTATATATATACCTTACGGAAGCTAAAATACGCACTAAAAAGCACCCCAAACGCCCTTTAAGTGCAGAATTTTAGTAAATTCAGCTCTAATCAGCATTTAAACATATGAATATTATGAAGAAACTACGTGTTGTCATCCAGAATACTTCCCCAAGTGTCGGGAATCGAAAGTATTACCAATTAGGTACTTAAAAGACACTAAAAAGTGTGATCTAGCACTTTAACGAACCGGTATATAACCGAACAACCGGATATTACCTGGAATACTAAAATAATGCTAGAAGCATTGTTTACACTTTTCTAAGCTAGTTAGGGTTCCCGAACACCCTAACACCCGTTATATTACACTACACACTAATAACCTATTTAAATCCCTAACTAAACTAACTGGACACTTAACTATACATTTGAAAATCAACCATATACCCCCCCCCCCCCTACATCCGATCGGTCCCCCATGTGGTGACACACCACCCATTTGTTGATTATTATATTAAACCATGTCTAATATCTAGATGCCACTTTATATGTTGGATAAAACTCTAATATGGATTATAAATGTAACCATAAGATCACCCATACATACAAGGGTTTACATATATACCTTACGGAACCTAAAATACGCACTAAAAAGCACCCCAAACGCACTTTAAGTGCAGAATTTTAGTAAATTCAGCTCTAATCAGCATTTAAACATATGAATATTATGAAGAAACTACGTGTTGTCATCCAGAATACTTCCCCAAGTGTCGGGAATCGAAAGTATTACCAATTAGGTACTTAAAAGACACTAAAAAGTATGATCTAGCACTTTAACGAACCGGTATATAACCGAACAACCGGATATTACCTGGAACACTAAAATAATGCTAGAAGCATTGTTTACACTTTTCTAAGCTAGTTAGGGTTCCCGAACACCCTAACACCCATTATATTACCCTACACACTAATAACCTATTTAAATCCCTAACTAAACTAACTAGACACTTAACTATACATTTGAAAATCAACCATATACCCCCCCTACATCCGATCGGTCCCCCATGTGGTGACACACCACCCATTTGTTGATTATTATATTAAACCATGTCTAATATCTAGATGCCACTTTATATGTTGGATAAAACTCTAATATGGATTATAAATGTAACCATAAGATCACCCATCTCTCACTTCCAACACAACACCAAACAATCATCTTCCTCTCCTCTCCTTGGAGTGTTCGGCCGAGAACACTAGCAACACCACCACCACCGTCAAGTTTCGTTCTTGCTATTTTACATACATACAAAGGTGCACAGTGACATACTAGGAGGCTCGGTGCTTTCGGAAACTCAAGAACCGCTCTAGATTTCTTTTATCCACCTTGTTTACGTCTTGTTCCTTCCCTAGCCTCGAGCAAGTAGTGAGTGCTTCTAGACACCCTCTTGTTCTTGTTTAAAGTGGTTAATAGGTGATTTAACGGTTAAAACTCAAGAACACACAATATCAAAACTAAAAGTCTTGAAAGAATGATGAACTAGATGGATAAAAAGAAACTAATGGTGTAAATCTTGTAAATCTTGCTTTGTTGTGAATATTTGATGTTGTTTGTTGCTAGTAGTGGGATGGATCGTCATCTAACCATACTAGATCATGTTCATGGAACATGAACTAGTAATATGTTAAGTGTAAAAGTTGTAAGATGATGAACCCTTCCACTCATGAAACATGAACTTGAGTAAAAGTAATTTTTCTTGTAAAATAAGACTCTAAACATGTAGATCTAAAGATCTACAAGTGGTTTTTCGGAAGAACCATGCGGAAAATGCTAGTTTTGTTAAAACCCGGACCTTACATAAACTAAAAGCATTTTAATGAATAAACAAGTGTGTAAACACTTGTGTCACAAGAAAAAAAAAATTAACAAGAAATATGTTTGGTAAATCATGACTAGAAGTTGTGAAACTTCATATTCTTTAAAAATAAAGTTTTTAAGAAACTAAACTTATTTTTTAAAGGTAACAAGACTTACTAAGTGTGCTAGTAAGTTACTACATATTTTTACAAACTTTCAAGTTCATAAGTTGTGGTATATGCTTGTTTTGACAAGTTTGATAAATAAAGACTGTGTTGTTGAGATTGTTGTTAAGTTAAAAGAAAATAAACACATGTTTTGAAAACATGGGAAACCTCCATTTTTAGGGGAAACTCTGTCAAAATTTTTATAAATTTTGACACTTAGAAAAATATAAGTTTTTGAGAAACTTATTCCCTAAAAATGTACTTAAAAGTATTACCAAGGTTTCCCTAATTTTTGGTGATAAGAAATGAGGATTTCTTCAAGAATAAAAATGGATATTAAGTATGTATATATTTTTTAGAGAAATATATATATTATTTGATCACCAACTTTTGTGCTAAGTGTATATAGTATGTGTTATACGTGCTAGTGTATTAAGACTTAAAAATACACTAAATACTCATGAGAAGTATAAACACAAAATACACATACAACATATAAGATACATAATTTGGGTGCAAAGTGCAAAACACAAGATACTTATATTAATTTTTGAGAAAATAATATAAGTAAGATACTTAGTTAAAAATATAAAATATTTTTAACACAACAAAACATATACAAAAGAGAGTGACTGTACTTGTGCGACACAAGTCTAGCGACTAACGATAAGAAAATGCGTATAGGTCACGACGTTAATTAAGCAAATCCGGTGAAGTTTACGACGCAAGGAACGCAAAGTTGTGAGTTCATTCTCCCCCTTTTCTCTTAACTGTTTTCAGTTTTATAACTTCGGGGGTGAAATACATGTTACAATTTTTACAATGTTTATAAATGGTATGATAACAAGAAACACACTTACTGAGGACGAGAACCAAGTATGATGTGATATGAGAAATGATACGAGAGATCGTGTCACGAATAGGGTACCATAAGCACCATTAATCAACAATATACCTAGACCGCAGAACAAAAGGTTAGATCTAACGGGTGCCGGGCAGCCACACTCTCGGTAGGGCGAGAATCGAGTAGTGCTTTTGTGTCTCAGAATATGCCAACTAGAAAAATGCCTATGGTTTGGTGACTTCCTATGTCGTGTCACATGTTAATGGCTTTGCAACCCATTAACAATCCTGATACTTTCAGGAATACTTTATTTACATAAAATTCATACCATACTAAAACTTGATTAATACTTGAAGTACGTGGGGTACTCAAGAAAAACTTGAATTATACTTGAGTACGTGGGGTACTCATGAAAACGGGAATTATACTTGAGTACGTGGGGTACTCAAGAAAAACTTGATTTATACTTGAAGTACGTGAGGTACTCAAGAAAACTTGATTTATACTTGAGTACGTGGGGTACTCAAGAAAATTTGAATTATACATGAGTACGTGGTGTACACATGAATATTTGATTTATATATGAAAACTTGATTTATACATGATACAAACTATGTTTTCATACAAAGTATACAAACGTGAAATACAAAAACTGCATGAATTCACACCAACATTATGTTGACGTTTTTCCAAAACTCACATGTATTTCAGGTAATTAGGATGGATGTGCACGTGGTCTTACTCATGCTCGTGGATGTCGCTTTGTTTATCGTTAAATAAAGTTGTGACTTTTAAGACAATATGCTATCTCGTGTTGTAAACACTTGACATATGTTTTCAGTAATGTAATGTTTGAAGTTATTTTATTAGCATGTAGTATGTTTACCTTTCGTATGCAATGAGAACCTTTCATGATCACACCTCGTGCTTCCGCCGCAGAAAGGGGTGTGACAGATTGGTATCAGAGCTGTGATTGTAGTGAACCAGGATTCCTTCTCGAGTTTAGTCTACAATCTCTAGGATCCTTTCACGAAAACAATTTTTCAAAGAGTTTTCATTGCATAAAACGTCCCGCGACATCCACTACCTGAAACTGTCTACATGCGTCTAGAAAAGACACTACGAGACTTAGAGTGCACTTGAGTAGCACATGTCGTTGACTAGAAATTACTTGCAATTATGTGTAATAATTAGCATGTACTAGAAGTAGAATGTCACAAGTATACGTGACTTTACTTGAAAGCGATGGCCCATCTGAAGGAAGAGATACGAGGATGAAACGAACTGTGCGGACTGTGCAATGAGTTACGTAATTATGGATGCATACATAATTATGGAATTCAGTGCACAGAAACCACAGCAAGTCTTGTCACGTATAGATTCCCTCAGTGCAAGCCTACTAAGTACTCTGCCAAAGTAATAATTGTTTGATGTCACTTATGTGGTATATGCCTGTGTATATATATATACTACTACTGTCTAGAATGACGATATCAAACAAATGTTTAACCCTGTTGTGTTATGTTCTGTCAGAACATGGCACCCAGGAAAACTATGAATGCTCGCAATGATGATCAACCTCCTCCTCCCCCTCTGCCAAGAACTGCTGAAGAGCTGAACGCTCTACTGGAAGAAAGGATCTCCGCTGTTATCGCCCAGTACGAGGCGAACCGTACTCAAGACAGTGGAGGACCAAGCAACGCTAGACGTAATGGGAATGGAGATTCATCCAGAGGTGGCGCAGCTCAAGGCTGCACTTTCAAGCAGTTCCTCGACTGCAAGCCGATGAACTATGACGGCACAGGAGGTGCAGTCGCATTTGTGCGCTGGACGGAGAAGACTGAAGCTACTATCCGCATGAGCAAGTGTACCGCGGATCAGCAAGTCACTTTTGCTACCGGATTGTTTGTCGATGAAGCCCTGACTTGGTGGAACCTGCAAGCCCAAACTTTGGGTGATGATGCCGCTTATGGCTTAACTTGGGAGGAACTGAAGGAAAGATTGAGAGAGAAGTACTGCTCTCGTGCTGAACTCCAAAGACTCGAAACGGAGTTCTGGCACTTGACTATGGAAGGTGCTGACATTAATGGATATACTCAAAGGTTCCACGATCTGTCTAGAGTGCTTCCCTACATGGTGACTCTTGAATTTAAGCGTGTGGAATGCTACATTTGGGGACTGGCCCCAGAGTTTCTTGGCATGGTGACGTCGGCCAAACCACAAACAATCACCGAGGCTGTAACTCTGGCTGTCAGCCTTACTGAAGATTGTGTTCGTATGAAGAAGCTGTCACTGAACCCAACAGAAAAGACCGAGACGCATGCCGAGTCGTCCGGTGACAAGAAGAGAAAGCATTCGAAATTGAATCAAGCAACCCGCAACAACAACAAAGGTTCCAACAGCAAGAAGCATGACACTACCAAAGGATACCAAGGCACCATGCCTAGATGCCAAAAATGTAAGTATCATCATGAAGGAGCTTGTCGCATTCCAAGGTGCGACAAATGTGGTAGATTGGGTCATCAAACAGAAGACTGTTGGGGAAAAGGGAAGAACCGGAATGGAATTGGTGCTGGTAACAAGAATGGTAACGGGAAGGGGCGGAACCAAGGATGCTTCAGATGTGGAAGCAATGATCATTTCATGAAGGACTGCCCAGAGGGAAACAATGCTCAGGCTCGAGCATTTGTGATTGGAGCAAAGAACGCACGCGAGGACCCTAATGTGGTCACTGGTACATTTCTCATTAACAATCACTTTGCATCCATATTATTTGACACCGGCGCCGATTATAGCTTCATGCTTGTGGAATTTAAACGCATGCTTGGAATAGAATCTAGTAGATTAGAAATTCTTTATTCCATAGAACTAGCGAATGGTAAACTTCTTGAATCGGGCGAAGTTGTTAGAGGCTACACACTAGAACTTGGAGAACGAAGATTTAACATCGACCTCTTACCTATTCAATTGGGTAGCTTCGATGTAGTAGTCGGAATGGACTGGTTGTCCAAGAACAAAGCTGAAGTTATTTGCCACGAGAAAATCATTCGCATCCCTTTGGCGAATGATGAAACTCTCATCGTGCATGGAGAAAAACGAGACGCACCTCTTCGAAACATCAGTTGCATGAAGGCACATAAATGCTTAAGGAAAGGATGTGTTGCCTTCCTAGCACACGTGGTAGATAAGAAGGCTGAGGAGCCGAAACTCGAAGACATTCCTGTGGTGAAGGAATTTCCTGATGTTTTTCCCGAAGATCTGCCAGGACTACCTCTGCAACGACAAGTCGAATTTCATATAGACTTGGTTCCAGGAGCCGCTCCTGTGGCCAAGGCTCCCTATCGACTTGCGTCATCCAAAATGCAAGAATTATCTACACAACTCCAGGAGTTGTTGGATAAAGGATTTATAGGACCAAGCTTCTCACCCTGGGGAGCTCCGGTATTATTCGTGAAGAAGAAGGATGGAACACTGCGGATGTGTATCGACTACAGGGAACTAAACAAGCTCACGATCAAGAATCGGTATCCACTACCGAGGATTGATGACTTATTTGATCAATTGCAAGGATCAAGCTACTATTCCAAGATCGACCTTCGATCTGGATACCATCAGCTGAGAATCTAAGAGGAAAGCGTACCAAAGACTGCATTCAGAACACGATATGAGCACTACGAATTTCTTGTGATGCCATTCGGGCTGGCGAATGCACCAGCGGTCTTTATGGATCTGATGAACCGCGTATGCAAACCATATCTCGATAAATTCGTGATTGTATTTATCGATGATATCCTGATTTACTCGCGAATGAAAGAAGAGCATGAGCAACATCTCAGAACCATCTTGGAACTACTGAAGAAAGAGAAGCTTTATGCAAAGTTCTCGAAATGCAAATTCTGGATTTGCGAAGTACAATTTCTTGGTCACGCTGTGAATGAGAAGGGCATTCATGTAGACCCGTCCAAGATAAAAGCAATAAAGAATTGGGAAGCTCCCAAGACCCCAACTGAAGTTCGACAATTTTTGGGCTTAGCGGGCTACTATCGGCGATTCATCGAGAATTTCTCAAAGATAGGTCAACCGCTAACGACCCTTACTCAAAAAGAAAAGAAATACGACTGGGGTTACAAACAAGAAGAACCCTTTCAGCTACTTAAGAACAAACTATGCGATGCACCGATACTATCATTACCCGAAGGCACTGATGACTTCGTGGTATACTGTGACACTTCACGACAAGGCTTAGGTTGCGTGCTCATGCAACGCCATAAAGTTATCGCGTACGCTTCGAGACAACTGAAGGTGCATGAAAGAAACTACACTACTCACGACCTGGAGCTGGGAGCAGTGGTATTCGCCTTGAAGATCTGGCGACACTATCTATAAGGTAATCGATGTACAATTTTCACAGATCACAAAAGCTTACAACACATATTTGATCAGAAGGAATTGAATATGCGCCAGCGACGATGGGTCGAGCTGCTAAATGATTACGACTGAGAGATTAAGTACCATCCTGGAAAGGCAAACATTGTAGCAGACACGTTAAGTCGAAAAGAAAGGGTTAAGACCCTAAGGGTTCGAGCATTGGAATGACCATTCGAACGAACCTCACTACACGCATTCGTGATGCACAACAAGAAGCTCTTATATGAGAGAACCGTAAGACTGAATACCCCCGGTGTATGTTGAAATACATGGTGCCAAACGAAGAGGGAGCCTTATACTTCAAGAAGCGTATTTGGGTTCCACTCTATGGTGGCATACGAGAAGTCATTCTTGACGAAGCGCACAAATCAAGATACTCGATCCATCCAGGATCTGATAAAATGTATCAAGATTTGAAAGAATATTATTGGTGGCCGAGACTTCAAGAAGCGTATTTGGATTCCACTCTATGTTGCGGTTTATGTTGGAAAATGCCTAACATGTGCCAAGGTTAAGGCAGAATATCAGAAACCGTCCGGCCTACTACAACAACCATAGATACCCATGTGGAAGTGGGAACAAATCTCGATGGACTTCATAACGAAATTACCCAGGACCCCGAGAGGGCACGATATGATATGGGTAATAATTGATCGATTAACGAAATCTGCGCATTTTCTACCGATCCGAGAGAAAGACAGCACTGGAAAGCTTGCTGGGATATACTTAAAGGAAATCGTGGCATGTCATGGAGTGCCGATCTCGATTATTTCAGACAGAGATGGACGCTTTGTCTCAAGAATCTGGCAATCCTTTCAGGAAGCCTTTGGATCTCAATTAGATCTAAGCACGACCTTCCATCCACAAACAGACGGCCAGAGCGAACGGACTATACAAACGTTGGAAGATATGCTTCGCGCATGTGTCATGGATCTGGGCGGCAGCTAGGATACTCATCTACCTTTAGTTGAGTTTTCCTACAATAACAGCTATGATACGAGCATAAAAGTCGCACCGTTTGAAGCTTTGTATGGCCGCAAGTGCCGATCACCCTTATGTTGGGCAGATGCTGGAGATAAACGTATGGTTGGTCCTGAACTTGTACAAGAGACAACCGACAAGATTGCGCAGATCCGAGAGCGCATTAAGGCGGCTCGAGATCAATAAAAGAGCTACGCTGATCTGAAAAGAAAACCAGTAGAATTCGAGGTGGGAGACAAAGTGTTGTTAAAAGTCTCACCTTGGAAGGGGGTAGTCAGATTTGGAAAGCATGGAAAGCTGAATCCACGATACATCGGACCATTCAGAATATTGGAAAGAATTGGTACCTTGGCATACAAGTTGGAATTACCGGAAGAACTTAATGGAGTACATGATACGTTCCATGTATCCAACCTCAAGAGGAGCCCAACACAAGAAAACGTGATCATCCCGGTGGATGAAGTGCATATTGATGACGCCCTCCGATTTACAGAACAACCCGTTGAGGTTACCGACTAGAAAGTCAACAAGACCAGGAGGAGCACTGTTAAACTTGTCAAAGTACGTTGGAAGTCTAAGCACGTGCCCGAGTACACATGGGAACGCGAAGACCAGTTCAAAGAAAAGTATCCCCACCTATTCAAGAAGACTCTAGCGAGAGTTAGTTCAGCCTGAATTTCGGGACGAAATTCTTTTAACGGGGGGAGACTGTGACAACTGGCATGAAACCGGTAATTTCCGTACACTGTAATTATTATTTAATGACTGCAATTATGTGCTTAGATGTCAACATTGCCTGATTACATACTAAGCAAGTGAATTCATGCACGTTGTATACTACAAAATAATGCTTTATGCATAAACGAGAGCGTTTCGTCAGAAGTACTAAGTAAACTCACCGGTAAGACACACTGTGTCAACAGAACTGCAGAAAGCAGTCAGATAATAAAATTGGAGCCTAGGTGTAGGTCCAACAACTAGAATATATTAAAACCCAAGAATATATACAAGGGTTTACATATATACCTTACGGAAGCTAAAATACGCACTAAAAAGCACCCCAAACGCACTTTAAGTGCATAATTTTAGTAAATTCAGCTCTAATCAGCATTTAAACATATGAATATTATGTAGAAACTACGTGTTGTCATCCAGAATACTTCCCCAAGTGTCGGGAATCGAAAGTATTACCAATTAGGTACTTAAAAGACACTAAAAAGTGTGATCTAGCACTTTAACGAACCGGTATATAACCGAACAACCGAATATTACCTGGAACACTAAAATAATGCTAGAAGCATTGTTTACACTTTTCTAAGCTAGTTAGGGTTCCCGAACACCCTAACACCCGATATATAACACTACACACTAATAACCTATTTAAATCCCTAACTAAACTAACTAGACACTTAACTATACATTTGAAAATCAACCATATACCCCCCCTACATCCGATCGGTCCCCCATGTGGTGACACACCACCCATTTGTTGATTATTATATTAAACCTTGTCTAATATCTAGATGCCACTTTATATGTTGGATAAAAATCTAATATGGATTATAAATGTAACCATAAGATCACCCATCTCTCACTTCCAACACAACACCAAACAATCATCTTCCTCTCCTCTCCTTGGAGTGTTCGGCCGAGAACACTAGCAACACCACCACCACCGTCAAGTTTCGTTCTTGCTATTTTACATACATACAAAGGTGCACGGTGACATACTAGGAGGCTCGGTGCTTTCGGAAACTCAAGAACCGCTCTAGATTTCTTTTATCCACCTTGTTTACGTCTTGTTCCTTCCCTAGCCTCGAGCAAGTAGTGAGTGCTTCTAGACACCCTCTTGTTCTTGTTTAAAGTGGTTAATAGGTGATTTAACGGTTAAAACTCAAAAACACACAATATCAAAACTAAAAGTCTTGATAGAATGATGAACTAGATGGATAAAAAGAAACTAATGGTGTAAATCTTGTAAATCTTGCTTTGTTGTGAATATTTGATGTTGTTTGTTGCTAGTAGTGGGATGGATCGTCATCTAACCATACTAGATCATGTTCATGGAACATGAACTAGTAATATGTTAAGTGTAAAAGTTGTAAGATGATGAACCCTTCCACTCATGAAACATGAACTTGAGTAAAAGTAATTTTTCTTGTAAAATAAGACTCTAAACATGTAGATCTAAAGATCTACAAGTGGTTTTTCGGAAGAACCAAGCGGAAAATGCTAGTTTTGTTAAAACCCGGACCTTACATAAACTAAAAGCATTTTAGTGAATAAACAAGTGTGTAAACACTTGTGTCACAAGAAAAAAAAAATTTAACAAGAAATATGTTTGGTAAATCATGACTAGAAGTTGTGAAACTTCATATTCTTTAAAAATAAAGTTTTTAAGAAACTAAACTTATTTTTTAAAGGTAACAAGACTTACTAAGTGTGCTAGTAAGTTACTACATATTTTTACAAACTTTCAAGTTCATAAGTTGTGGTATATGCTTGTTTTGACAAGTTTGATAAATAAAGACTGTGTTGTTGAGATTGTCGTTAAGTTAAAAAAAAATAAACACATGTTTTGAAAACATGGGAAACCTCCATTTTTAGGGGAAACTCTGTCAAAATTTTTATAAATTTTGACACTTAGAAAAATATAAGTTTTTGAGAAACTTATTCCCTAAAAATGTACTTAAAAGTATTACCAAGGTTTCCCTAAATTTTGGTGATAAGAAATGAGGATTTCTTCAAGAATAAAAATGGATATTAAGTATGTATATATTTTTGAGAAGAATATATATATTATTTGATCACCAACTTTTGTGCTAAGTGTATATAGTGTGTGTTATACGTGCTAGTGTATTAAGACTTAAAAATACACTAAATACTCATGAGAAGTATAAACACAAAATACACATACAACATATAAGATACATAATTCGGGTGCAAAGTGCAAAACACGAGATACTTATATTAATTTTTGAGAAAATAATATAAGTAAGATACTAAGTTAAAAATATAAAATATTTTTAACACAACAAAACATATACAAAAGAGAGTGACTGTACTTGTGCGACACAAGTCTAGCGACTAACGATAAGAAAACGCGTATAGGTCACGACGTTAATTAAGCAAATCCGGTGAAGTTTACGACGCAAGGAACGCAAAGTTGTGAGTTCATGCTCCCCCTTTTCTCTTAACTGTTTTCAGTTTTATAACTTCGGGGGTGAAATACATGTTACAATTTTTACAATGTTTATAAATGGTATGATAACAAGAAACACACTTGGTGAGGACGAGAACCAAGTATGATGTGATATGAGAAATGATACGAGAGATCGTGTCACGAATAGGGTACCATAAGCACCATTAATCAACAATATACCTAGACCGCAGAACAAAAGGTTAGATCTAACGGGTGCCGGGCAGCCACACTCTCGGTGAGGGCAAGAATCGAGTAGTGCTTTTGTGTCTTAGAATATGCCAACTAGAAAAATGCCTAAGGTTTGGTGGCTTCCTATGTCGTGTCACATGTTAATGGCTTTGCAACCCATTAACAATCCTGATACTTACAGGAATACTTTATTTACATAAAATTCATACCATACTAAAACTTGATTAATACTTGAAGTACGTGGGGTACTCAAGAAAAACTTGAATTATACTTGAGTACGTGGGGTACTCAAGAAAACGGGAATTATACTTGAGTACGTGGGGTACTCAAGAAAAACTTGATTTATACTTGAAGTACGTGGGGTACTCAAGAAAACTTGATTTATACTTGAGTACGTGGGGTACTCAAGAAAATTTGAATTATACATGAGTACGTGGTGTACACATGAATATTTGATTTATATATGAAAACTTGATTTATACATGATACAAACTATGTTTTCATACAAAGTATACAAACGTGAAATACAAAACCTGCATGAATTCACACCAACATTATGTTGACGTTTTTCCAAAACTCACATATATTTCAGGTAATTTGGATGGATGTGCGCGTGGTCTTGCTCATGCTCGTGGATGTCGCTTTATTTATCGTTAAATAAAGTTGTGACTTTTAAGACAATATGCTATCTCGTGTTGTAAACACTTGACATATGTTTTCAGTAATGAAATGTTTGAAGTTATTTTATGAGCATATAGTATGTTTACCTTTCGTATGCAATGAGAACCTTTCATGATCACACCTCGTGCTTCCGCCGCAGAAAGGGGTGTGACAGTTTGGATAGCCGCCAGTTTAGGCCATACTCCAGTTTACACAAGATCCTTTGGGCTTATCCCTAGTTTTTGGGCTTCTCCCCAGTTTTTTGGGCTTGTCCCTAGCTATTGGGTTTGTCCCCAGTTTTTTGGGCTTGTCCCCAGTTATTGGGCTGGTCCCCAGATTGTTGGGCTTGTCCCCAGATACTAACACTTTCTTTTACAATTGGCTTAGTCCCAAGTTATATCCTATTGCAGGTTTCCAAAGCTAAACATTTAAGGATCCAGAATCCTAACTTTCTACAAGATTTAATCTTTTAATTGGCACAGTTGTAAGTGTTAAGGATATAGAATCCTAACTTGGATTCTCTGGTATGATCCTTATTTACCATAGCCTTATTAATGGTTTGTTGATGTTACCCTTATCCTTTGACAACAGGATATATGATCCTAGATCATATAATTTTTTGACTAGAGGATATGTGATCCTTAGTCATATCCTAAATCTTTTGATACAGACTGACTTTTGGCACACATTTAATACTTTTACCAATAACTTGTAAATTCTAAAATTATGCAATGATAATTGACAAATAAGTGTACATGACATAACATTTAAAGAAAAAATCAACAACACAAGAGATAGCCAAATGTTAAAGTTTATTTATTTATCAAATTTAACCCTTTTAAAAGGTTTTCAAAATTGCCAACCCATGCTTCTACCAGCAAAACGTGGCCCGTCCACTTGGGTTGGCAAAGGGTGTCCATACTAAAGGTTTTAAGTCATGCAGGAAATTAAAAGATGAGGGGCATCTAAGGCTTTATCCTCCACAAACAGAAGGACCCATCCATCTTTGCTACCCCCCTATTGTCCAAGGATCAATAATCCTTAACCCTAACAACTATTGTTCAAATTATTACAGACCCATTGTTCAAAATACCATAACCATCAAAACAAACTACCAAATCATAAAAAATGGGCTCCGGCCACGTCTAGAATTATCCATCATCGCCCATTGATGCAGATTACACCTTCGCTGCTTCATCCACATTCTCTTCACCACCTTTGCCACTGCCACCAACTGCCTCCACCTCAGGATCCTTGACCTCGCTGCCTCCGGCTTCAAGAGCTAGCACCTCCTCAGGCTCATCCTCATCTCCAAGCTCAGCCAGCCTCTTCGCCCAAGCCTCCAAGTCCCATTCAGACCTGTCAAAAGAAGGATCAGCAGCCTCCTTAGCCATTTGGAGCTTGATTTTCTGCATGGCAATGGCAGCAGACAGCTTGGCTCCATCCATGATCTCCATCTTCTCCTTATTGGTGGTGATCTCAATAAGAAGCAACTCCTTCTGCAGGGTATTGTTATCCTTCTCGAGCTGGGAGATCTTCTTATCTTTGGCTACTGCAATGGCTTGAAGATCAAGGATTCTATATTCACCTTCAGCTATATGCTGATCAAGAAGGATCTGGACTTCAATGAATATCTGCACAGAAAGAGTTCAGTGATCAGGATCCTGTATCCTTAAGAGGAGTATAATTTCAGGATACAATATCCTTACCTCAGAGACATACTCTTGAAGCTGACGTTCCATGAGAGGGAGGCCTTTAGTGGGTTCAGCGGTCTTCTTCCTTTTGGCTCCCTTACCCTTAGTGCTCATGCCTTTGGGCTCAGGCTTGCTTTGGCTTGCAACCAGCTTTTTCTTGAGGGACCGTGGGGATGCAATGGCTTGAAGATCAGCCACACTGAACCTGGAAACAGACTTGGAAGATTTGCCAGCACCTACAAGCATAATTCAAATATAAGTATTCATATTCAAATTATATTACATATTTATATGTATATACATATACATATGGATACTTACTTGACATGGTACAGGAAGTGGATGAGGTCTCTTTTGAATCCTTTGCTTTGGCTTAAAATGTTCTGATCGCAGGATCAAGCTTCCAGAAGGCTTCTACTCTTGCTTTGGTAGCTGGTGATTCTTGAATATGTGACAGGGTGATAGCTGCATTGACAATATAAAAGGATCAATTATCCTCAACAGAAAAGAAGAATTCTTACCATTGTCTTAATCTAAGGATCCTATATCCTACTAGCTGTGTTCCATTTTTTGGGAAGTTGGTTCCCGTTTGGAATAGAATCCCTTCTCACGAAAAAGAATTGATTCCTCCAGTTGGAGTCATTCTTGGTGGTTTTCAAGATCGGGTGAGGCTGCAGGGGTTTGGATTTAAAGAGGTATCGGTAGGAACCATGGCTTACAAGATTATATAGTTGGCTCAACTCAGACAACCCTATGTCTATTCCTTCCTGTTCAACGATGTCCTCTAATGTGTATAGGACCCTCCACACCATCGGCATAGCTTGGATATAGCATAGGCCGGTAAGTGTGAAGAAACCCTATGTGAGAACGGGGAAAGGATAAGTGAACCCTATCTGAAAAGGGGCTGCAGGGAAGGTGATCTATGTGTCCGATACACAGTCACTTTTGTTTGAAGAATCAAAAGGCCGGAATATGGTGCCATCAGGAAAACAGGGGCGAAACTGATCAACTTCAGGATCAGTGAATCGACAAAGCTCCAATGAAGGGTTTTTGGTTAAACCCTGACTCTTTAATGGACTGTTGTGATCAGGATTCTTGGCGGGGGAGGAACAAGTGCTCATCTTCACCATGGATTTTTGAAGAGCAGGGGATCAGAAAGAAGAAGATAATAGAGAAGAGAGAAGGAATTACCTGATGAGATCTTCGAATGAGGATTTAAAGGAGAGGATCTCGAATATAAATGCAGATTTTGATCCTTATCTCTAACCTATTTATAATGATTATTGTTACAGGGGATGACTATTGCTGACCTCATCGATGTAACGGCTATATTCATTTATAAGGACTAGTCCGAAAATCGTTCAAACATGACTATCTAAGTGGATATCAACTAGTCATGTTTGGGGGCAATTGTTAGGGATAGAATTTCATAGCATGTGGATCTAGGATCCTCAAATGTAGCCTGGATCACGGATCCTCAGTTCAGTTTTAATTAAGGATTCTTAGAAGATGTTGCAAGGATAAGAATCCAGGATCCTTATTGTTATCCTAAACTAACAATTGTTTCCATCATCTTTGAACTTGTTTTGCAGGTATATTTGAATGAGACTTGGTCCTGCCGAGATTCCAGGAGAATATGCTTGGTATTTTCGCACGTGCATGGCCTCATGACCGTTATGGTGATCATGGGGAAGCTTGCACCTATTTCGGATAGTTTGTTAGCTAGTTTTCTTTCTAATTTTAAAGGGGATAACAAGCTTGATTTAGCATAATAAGCGACACACATTCACAACACTCAAAGTCTCTGCAAACTCTTGGCTATTACACACACTTACACTCTAGCAATCTCTGTACCAAGCTTGTTATCATCCGAAGTTGTAAACTTTGTTTGTTTAATATAGTTGGTGATCGGTAGTTTCCATCACCCGAGGTTTTTTTATGTCGGAGATCATTCATTGATCAAGGGATTTTTTCTCGTATAAATCTTTGTGTACATCATTCATTTCATTCATTTGTTCTTTATACATTTGTTTAATTAACCAAGCATCTAACCTCATAAAAATCAGATTTAGTTACATTATCCTTGTGTGATTTTTTACCAAAACACTAATACATTAATATATGCCATCAACTATTTACAAATCACGATACGTAATTGACCTAAAGTAAACAATGAATAAATAATAAATATTAATCCCTGGCATCAACTATATGGTATGTAATTAGCTATTGACAACACCAATAAAAGAATGATTACCGAAACACTGGATGTTTGGATTTAACTGGAAAAAGAATGGGAAGAAAGCTACGGGAAGAATATGATTGGGATTAACTCGCGATTAAGTTGTTTTATGTGATGGGTAATCTAGGGTTAAACAAATAAGAGCTAAAATAAATTTATCAAACTACCCATCATTTATATACAAAGTGGTAACAAACTTTACTTTGATTTATATATTGTATAAATATTTAGGAAAAATAATTGGGGGGATCCTATATAATTTTAATGGACGAACCATCAGAAATTATACAATTTTAACCAAAACATTAGGGGTGGGGGGAGGTGGCCCCCCGGTCACCTACTAACCTGTCCCCTGGTTTCCCTTATCACTGAGTTACAACACAAGGTTGAAGATTTGTTAAATTTGGCAACCCTCAATCTAACTTCGTCATTGGTGCGATTCGTTACACCCAAACGTTGACGTAATTCGTAAAAAAACTGCTATTCAAAACTATACACTTATGTGCGGTATGCCATTAGACGTCTACTACAAAACAGAGCTTGTGATAGGGTTTTAAGAAGGTGTTTTCAAAACCGTCTTAAAGTTGATGAACACCGTCTTTTGATATAAAGTTGATGAACACCATTAGACGTTTAAAATCATGTCTTATTATTTGAACACCGGCTTAAACTTGATGAACACCGTCTTTTGATATTATGATATAAATCGTCGTTGTTATCCTGTCGTCGCAATCGTCACTATTTCCCTGTCGTTGCTGATGCTTAAAAACTGTTTTTTTTGTTTTTCTTGTTTTTTCAATACAAACCTGCCAATTTCCGGTTCACGACACACAAAAACTAAATAAACATAAAGTGATAAGCATAAACGTAAGCATAAATGGTTGCCTTTCAAAAAAAACATAAGCATAAACGTCACAAATGTCACAATCCGGGTTCATTTTAAGTCACAATTCACAAACACGTCATAAAACTACCTAACATATAAAATGTAATAATTGTACGTCATATCCGTGTCATCATCCGCTTCTTCATCAGATACTTAGTCAAATACTTTCCAAACTTAGTCGGATAACTTGAACTCAAGTTAAGTTAAGAAGTAAAGGTCCTTGAAGTAGTAGAAAGGGCTCATTTACACCAAATACTTTTAAGATAATAGTAGAGGTTCCTGCAAGTTTAATAACATAATGAGAACCCATTGTAAGCCAATACAATCATAGTTGTCAAATATGTACAGTTACCTAAAGCGAACGTGCGAAACTGCATCAAAAAATGAACCTGCGTTTTGAGCTGGAAAATGGCAAGAAATCAATTGTGGTGTTGTGGTCATCAGAAATTTTACTCTGTTCTCATTACCACTTGCTCCTGAACTGCAAATTCTAACCAAAGCTCATTCTAATAAATATTTCTTTTATATTTCCTAATTTAAAAAGAACATGCATTCTCTAACCTGTAGCTATAGACTTCTATAATATAAAGTTTATCATCATAAACATTAATTAGTTTGAATTTTTGTTTAAGTCAAATATAAAACAATAATCACATACCAAACCATTGATATATACATATATACATATATACACATAAAAGTACATAAACGTTAACTAGTTTGAAAATTTCTAAACCCATACTCATATACGTCTGAATGTTTCAGGCTTTGGTTTTTTTAGCCATCAGTAGTCAAAACGTGTCATTTATGGTATGCACTAAAACGAGCCGGGTCAGGATGGTTAACCTAGAGCAACACTTCGTATGTATAAAAGTAGTGATTAATGCTTCACCTTTTGAACGACGCCAACAACTGCCTGGAGGGGACTTAAGTACTCATATGCAAGCTGGAAAAAATATATTTATCAACTTTAACATAAATAATAATAATCCAAACAAATGATCCATTGCCAAAATGTATATATACCTTCCCAGTTAGTAACTCCCATAACACAACCCCAAAACTGAAAACATCAGCCTTATGATCAAAGGGTTTGTGTTCAATAACCTTCAAAACAAAAAAAGAAAAGTAAGTTATTAAAATAAAATCAAAGACAAACATTGATTTGAAAAATGGAACTTCATAATACAATCAGTTTTGTTAAACGGTTGGTTGGCGGCAATTTGATCCAATTACTCTCTTGCAGGTAAAATGGGTCAAACAGGCATACATGCCCGTATCATAATTTTAGTACAACTATTACTTTTTTCTGGATTTTTTATATAAAAGAGGTACCTCAGGAGCCATCCATTGATATGTCCCTGTTTCGGCTGTCATGACACCAGTCTGAGCCTTTACTCTCGCAACACAAAAATCAGCTATGTTAACAACCTGAAACCAAAGTGCCATGTAAGATTTTGGGATTAGAATCATGGTAAAGAACTAAAATGCTATGCATTAGTATTTCACTTTCAATGGTTGTCTGCCCATTTCATGATTTTCTTTTTAGCTATTTTTATTTAAACGAAAATAAACCTAAAATGATAATATATATATATATATAAGAAGTTTCAGTACATACTTACAATAAGACCCCTTTATCCTCACTTTGATAAGAAAATGCTCCAAAGCAATGCATGAACAAAATCATTAGTTTCCAGTTTCTTGCTTCTATAGGCATAGTTAATTTATTGGTGCATAACTTAAAATGCTAGCAGCACTTACAAAATCCAACTTATTACAAGAAGAGCACAAATGGCCTCTCCCTTTGTGAACATTTACTATTTCAGATTTGTATGCGATTCAATAATTCTCTCAGTTTGATTTTTTCACTGAGCAAATATTAATAGTATTATACATGACTCTTACAATCATATCATTGCTTAAATTCATGCATGGTTCTATAATTATTTACTGACCCAAACAGCCCGACTCATTTCAACTCGCAACAATATTCCTGTTTCGATCCAGACCAAATTACCACCTCCAGAGTCCGCATATCAATAAAAATAGGAAAACTTGAATGTACCCTTGAAAGCCAGACAAAGATAGGAGAGAACCGTCCAAGCTCAAAAGCAGTGGTCTTCCCACCCGAAACTCTGATTGAAACTCCTCTTCCATAATAACCACCACCTATTAACACAGAACATAAAGTAATTAAACTAGTAAAGTAATTAAAATAAACATAAAAAACATTCTAATACTTCCACCATAAACTTGCTTAAACTCATCCTTTTCTAAAGACACAAATGGCACACTCCTTCCCATTGACTCATCTGCAACAGCAAAAAAAAATGCATTAAATAAACCACATAATCACATAATTATAAACCCTAAGTTGTTAATCATACTAATTGTGCAAAACTTTAAAGCTAAAATTAAGATGTGTCCAATGTGACCATACCAAAGCCTAATCAAGAAAGAAGTTGCAGGTGTATCCATCACATGAGTAGCTGTCTCTACTGCCATTAGAAGGCAATCATTAGCCCTAAATATCAAGTTTTAAACATTAGCTTTAGATATCAAGTTCTAACAAACCCTAGACTATAAATTATCCAAATTCCAAGTGCCAGAAGAAAAAACTAACACAATATATAGCACAAAAAATTACCAAATTCATCAATTATTGAGATACGGTGGTGAGTTCCTTGAAACCGGCGGTGGTGTGGCGTATTTCGGTGGTGGTGAATGGTGGGTCTCGGACAGGCAGACGTGAATGGTGAGATACGGTGGTTATTTGGGGGTCTCGAGTGGTGGGTGCCTAGTGCTCCGGTGGTGGTGCCCATCTCAGGTGGTTGTGGTCGTCTCAAACGCAGGCAACGGTGCTGGTCTTCTCAGTATTGTGCGATTTGGGGGGAAAGTGGGAAGCAATTAGGGGGGGGGGGGGAAGTGGGAAGCAAAGGCCGCCTAAGGGTCTTGTTGATGTTAGGGGGGATATATCAAGATATAACACCAACCGTTGGATAATTTTGTTGATCAAGGGCCAGACTCTCATCTAAGTTGCCAAAACACGGATCAAACTTTTTGCAATGACTTTTTAAATGTCGTCGCTAAAAGTGTCGCCCCTAATGTTGATATTTCTTGTTTATAAGACGGTGTTCAAGACAACATCGTCTAAAGGTTGCATAAAATAGTATAAGACGATGCTTAAGCATTGGACGGGGTTTTTTTGAATTTTCTTGAATATTTTAATCAAAACAGCACAATGGTCATATGGATATTGATTTTAAGATGGTGTTATTGCTTTAACCCCGTCTAAAATAAAACTTCAACACCGTCTAATACTCCATTTTGTAGTAGTGGGCACATTCAACTAATGCGTGGTGAATGTTATTTCTTTTTCTTAGGTCCAAGCACATCTTACCATTTGAAAGATTACGAATGTTTTTATAAGAGACATTTCAGAGCGGTGTGTTAAAAAATGGATAAGTTGTGTGTGTATGTATGTATGTGTGTGTATATATTAGTTTTAGACCATTAGCACACATCTCGAGTACAAACTCCACATTCACTATCGTGAGGCAACTCAAAGTGGGGGTCTTCATGTCGTGGATAACGCTCCACAGGGCGGTGTTCAGCGTCGGGGTAGCGACCATGTGGTGGGATGTTACCCCATTACAATAGCATTGTTGTTTAACTAAATGGGAGCCTGTATTGTGATTTTTTTATTTTTTATTTTGTTTTGAAACTATCTCAATAGCTTGTTTGTTTAGTGGGGCCCACATTCAAAAGGTAAAACGTCTGTTACTAGGCTGGCATTACCCCCTCTGATGCATGTGTTTAACGACCATGAGGCTGAGTTTTGGGGTGCCACTAGTTTAGGTGGATTGGGGCATGTAACCACAACACAAAGCCTTGGGATTTATGATTATTGATTTAATAATTGTTTACTAAGTATTTGAAGATATGTTTGCATATTTACTAAAGGTTTTTTGTAAAATTTAAGATATGATTATTGATGGTGGTAATCTAAATTTCAATACATTGATTAAAACTTGTGTTTTTACTAGCCTTTAAAGTCTTCTACTTTTTTTCTCAGCGTGTATGTTATTAAGTAGAGATTGGCGAATCTAGAAAGTTTCATCAAGGCGCAAAAATAGGGGCAGACATGAATATGTAAGGTTAACATCAACGCCACTCCACAATGGCATCAAACCACCAAATCTTGCATCAGTAAGAATGCCTTTAGGAAATTTTAGAGTTAGAGATGGTTGCATCATAGAGAATGTTAGGATCTGCGTTTGATACTTATAAACAAATATTGATAGAAATAATATAATTCACAAGTAAAGAGATATTATCAACAATTGTTAATCATAAATGATGCAAAAGTTTTATAGTAATGATTCTACCATCTCCCCATCAGCCTGATCGCTCACTAGTCTAAACACTGATACAATATAAATATTGTTACATTGGGAAACCACTGTCTAGACCATCCTCTGTTGTTGTGATCCAAACATCTGTTTGGATATACAGATGTTTGGTCTTCTTCATCAGACCCTTGGCTTCAACAGACGTATTCAACAGATGTTGTTTCTTCTTAAACAACGGTTCCAGGTTTTGAATAGATGTTTGCTTTGTTCTTTAACATATGTTCTGATTATGTGTTCACGATTTACTATCTTTGGGGAGAGAATTACTTCATCAACTTTTTATTTCTTGATCTTTGTAACATGTCTTGGCTTTTAGATATCATCTGTTATTTTATAGGTTCAATAGAGAATTTGCCGATTGTTAAAGAGATAAAAATTATGGTTTGGGTGTACGATAGATAAAACGAGATAGAAAGAAATTCGGATATATCAAAGTCGGGCGAGGATCCTCGTGTCTCACCAAATGAGTCATCAGGTTTAGGCGGGAAAAAATGATGAGATGGAACAGAAACACGACACGTGTGTAGAGAAGTTTACTATAATGTGGTGTTAATGAGAATAGGAGATACCATTTGAATGTTGTATATTATTTTACATAAAAAATTTGTTTTGGAATATGAAGGTAGCAGACAAAAAAGGAAGTATGATGGATATATTTTACTTGTATAACTACCCTGAATGGAATAAGTATAAACCTAGTTCCTTTTAACTTGTGAATGAAGTGATCTATAAATGTCTGGTTTGTCTCTTAAGAGTAAGAGCATCTACAATGCCATGACATATCCAAAATCACACCATTCAAGATCTCCACTATTAAAACTTACTTTTTTTCCTTTAACTCTAAACCCATCCAAACCACTACTCATCACCTACTATTCCTTTTATTTAGAGTAACCTGTCAAAATGGTCCCTGAGGTTTGGTCAATTTTATCATTTTAGTCTAAAACTCAAAACTTTTGAATCTGGGTCCCTTTAATTTCAATTTTGTTGCCATTTTTATCCAAAATCAAAATCTGGTCAGATTTTTTAGTTAACATCCAGCTTTTTTGTCTTTTTATCCTTTTTAATGAAGGGCAAAATGGTCTTTTAACATTTTATTATAAGAAATTAAAAAATCTGACCATTTTTTCCTTCATTAAAAGGGAGGAAAAAGATAAAAAAAAAAATTTGGATGTTAATTGAAAAATCTGACCAGATTTTGCTTTTGAATGAAAATGGCAACAAAATTGAAACCAAAGAGACCTAGATTCAAAAGATTTGAGTTTGGACTAAATGGCAAAAGAGAACAAACCTCAGGGACCATCGTTGCAGTTAACTCTTTCATTTAATATATATCTAATTTATTTATTTCATAAAATATTTTTTTTTATTTTTGTTTATAGTTAAATATAATAAATTACAAATTTGATCATAAAAAACATAAAAGACAAAACAAAAATTTTAATTAAATAAAATATTTTCAACATTTAAAAAACACACAATATTAAAATTTAAAAGTAAATTGCCATTTTGGTCTCTGTGGTTTGGGCACTTTTGCCATTTTAGTCTAAATCTCAAACCTTTTAAATCTGTGTCCCCGTTTTTTTCTCTTTTATTGCCATTTTAGTCCAAAATTCAAAAAAACCCCTTATTTGACTGTTGAAAGCTCGCTATTTTGTCTTTTTGTTTAGGGGCAATTTTGTCCATCTTAATTTATAATAACATTTTAATAACTAAATTAATTATACATAATTCATTTAACCCCTATATAAAATCAGATTATATTCCCCCAATTAATCATCATCTTCCCCAAAAAAAAACCCTACCCTCAAAATCGCCACACATCATTTTCTCCCCAAAATCTTCTTAATCTTCTCCCCTGCAGTGCAGTCGAAGGCATTGGAAGATAGTTATAAATGGAGATATGTGGAATCAAATCCTGTGGAAGAATTTCATGAATTTGATGTAATGGAAGGTCCTGAGGATGCTTTAGATGAATTTGACTCTCATAATGGTGAATATAAAATTAAACATCTAGCAGTTGAAACTAGTAAAAGTAAAGAAGAAGCCGAGAAGGCAACGATTAGATTGCTTGCAGTAAGGTTAGCATCCTTGCAGAAGAAGTTTATTCTTGTCTTGTTTGTAATGCAATGCAGATCCTAACTTTTTTTAGTGTTTTGTAGCAAGGTTGTTGATGCATTTGCAGGGGAGAAGATGATGAAGAATGTTGTGGGATTAGAGTTTTTTTGGGGAAGATGATGTGTGTCGATTTTGAGGGTAGGGTTTTTTTTTTTTGGTTGGGGTGGGGGGAGATGATGATTAATTGGGGGAATATAATCTGCTTTTTATATAGGGGTTAAATGAATTATGTATAATTAATTTAGTTATTAAAATATTATAATAAATTAAAATGGATAAAATTGCCCCTGAACAAAAAGACAAAATAGCCAGCTTTCAACAGTCAAATAAGGGGTTTTTTGAATTATGGACTAAAATGGCAATAAAAGTGAAAATATAGGGACCCATATTTAAAAGGTTTAAGAATTGGACTAAAATGGCAAAATTGTTCAAACCACGGGTATCAAAATGGCAGTTTACTCAAAATTTAATAAAAACATACAACTTTAAAAAAACCACGAATAACGATTTTACTCTTGTGGCTTATGTGACCAAATTTGCTCAACCTAATTATGTGGAAGCCTATGATGAGCTTCCATGTAAATCTCTAACCTGTTAAAAGTATGTCATAAAATTGTTTGTTGGTCCTCTGGTTCGGTGGTGGCAAGTCATTATCCTCATCATTCGACCACTTGGATACGGCATACCCAACGTCTTCTACTATCATGTTGTGTAGTATTATGCACGCACGTATTATATAAGTTATAACTCTTGGGCTCCAAATCCTTGTTGGTCCTTGTATAATGCGCCACCATGCTTGAAGGACATTGAACGCCCTTCCAAATTCTTTCTTGCAGATTCATGCCTTTTTTGAATTCTTTTATCTTATAGCTTTGTGGATACGAATAAATTCCATCTGTATGATAGTATCTTTGATTTTATTCCATCCCATTAACTGTAAAATTGCAGGGCTATGCAATACCGTCTAAGATGTCATTAAATATTCGTGACAGATTTATGATGTTGATCTCATCGTTCAACCAGTCAACTCCAATAAAAGCATGCCAAATCCAAAGGTAACATGATGCAACTACCTCTAGCATTATAGTTGGACAACCATAATCTCCTCAAGCATTCTAGGAAAATCATGTTGAGTTTCATGTGCCTTGTTGATACATATTATGTAGATATGGCTCGGCTCGGTTCGGTTCAACTCAGCTACGAAGTGAAGGCCGTAGTCAAGACATCCTCCTGTCTTGACTCGGTATGCTAGTTACTTTGTAACGTTTGTGTAAATGTAACTGCGTGTGTGTAGTTTGCATTTAGTATAGCTTGTTTGTTTGTTTGTTTGTTTGTTTGTTTGGCCCAAACACGATGAAGCCCAAGTCAAAGCTCATACATGAGAAGTCTGAGCCCAAGCCCAACACATTGGACGAAAACACCAGTTTGGCGAAATCCATGTTTGGTGAAAACACCCTTGTGATGAAAACCAAATGGGATGAAAACACATGGGACGAAATCAAGGGATTTCGTCCAGATATTGGATTTCGTCAATGGGTTTTCGTTAGGAACTTGATTTCGTCGTTCATCTACTACATAAGCACATACATCAGACAGAAACACTTACGGGAGTCTGAATAGATTTCATTTGAGCGAACACACTGTAAACACACACACACTGAGAGTTTATGAGAACATCTTGTAAACATTGCTTTGTAAACGTTTTCTAGATTAATACATTGGAGTGTTAATCGGTGAATCTTGTGTTTTGCATGTTCGTAACTTGGTTTAACTTACCCGTTTGGATTCCGCACTCACGGGTTTGTCGGAAAACAGGAATAGAGGTTGACTCGATCCTCCGGGTGGACCTACAATTGGTATCAGAGCATTGGCTCGTTTCCTTGTTAAAACCAAGTTTGTTTATCTTGTGTTTTGAAAGATTTTCATGCATTTTCAGAAATTGTTCTTAAGTTTTGAGCTTTGAATATCATCTTTTCTGGAAAATCAAGCATTAAAGTCTTGAAAATCTTGTGTTTTGCTAGTAGTTTGTACAAAACCTTGTTATATTTTATGTATCCATGCTAAAACTTGGTTTTGAGTAAACTTTTGTGAGCAAAAATTGTTGTTCGGAATCTTCGCATCTTCATCCAGTTCATCACACCTTCAAACTATTCTTGATAATATCTCTATTTGATCCATTTGTGTTTGAATTATTGTGTTGTTGTTATTATAATACACTTGTTTGACATTTGTGTACATTTGCATGATGGATAGTTGGTAAAAATCAGAAAAGTTTGACTTTTTGAAAAAGAGGCTTATTGTGTCAGAAGGATAAGATTTTGTTTTGTGTTTGGATAATATCTTTTTTTCAGTACACAATTGTCAACGAAATTGGCTGGACGAAATCATCATCTTGGCTGGATGAAATCAGATTATTTTCTTCAAACATAACCAGCGACGAAATCAGATTATTTTCGTCAAAGTCACATCAGCGACGAAAACAACCCCTGATTTCGTCATAAAAGGCACATCAGCGACGAAAACAAAACATGATTTCGTCAAAGGCACATTAGCAACGAAAACAACCCCTGATTTCGTCATAAAAGGCACATTAGCGACGAACTCACCCTTTCAGCGACGAAATCACCCTTTCAGCGACAAAATCACCCTTTCAGCGACGAAATCACCCTTTCACCGACGAAATCACCATTTCAGCGACGAAATCAAACATTTCAGCGACGAAAACCCCTATTTTCGTCACATATCTTTTCTTATTATTAACAGAAGCTTTTTAAAACATTCTTAACTGTTTGATTTGAGTGTTTTGAGCAGGTTTTCATCATTATACATCTAAAATGAATCCGGCTTGGTGGGATACGAGCAAGGGTTTATCTCCTTCATGGGCTCAGTCTCCCACACCCTCAAATAAAACGTATACGAGAAAGGACTTAGCAACCGATTTGTATGGAAATCCATTACCACCAGTTGCTTCACATGCTCCACTTCAAACGGCGTTTGTCACAACCACAGATTTGTATGGCAATCCGATACAAGTTCCTGTAAAGCAAGTTCCAACCACAGACTTGTATGGAAATCCATTACCACCAGTTGCTTCATAGCGCCATCGTTCTACTGTAGCACCATCATCTCTTGATCCAAGGAACTGTAGTCAAACAAAAACGGCGTTTTATGCTAAAATTGTCAAAGATGCCAGCAATGGTGAATCATCACGAAAAAATGACAGTTCTGAACATGACAGTAGTTCAGTTGAAGACATTTCAACTTCAGTTGAAGATGTTACAACTTCAAGTTCAGGTTCAAGCGAGGATGGATCTGAATGTGAATCATCAAGGGAGGTTGTTGATTCTGATGCAGATAGGTCAACATCTGAGAGTGATTCCAGTCAGGTATGTGTCGATGAACCAACTGTTGTTAATTGTGATAATTGTGCTAGCTTAAGTGTTAAATGCGCTGATTTGGATGCTAATATGTCTGATTTGCAAAGCATATATGATGCTTTAAATGCTGAATTGTCTGACTTGCAAAACAAACATGTTTCTTTAGATGCTAAGTGGTGTGATTTGCAAAGCAAACATGAGGCTTTGCAAAACAAATATGAAGTGACAAATATCCACAATCAACATTTGATCGTGGATCTTTCAAAATGCATAGAGGACAACATGTTTCGTGAAAATTATGAAAAGGAATTTAAAAAGATAATTGAAACATTAAAAGAAGATAAGACCAAGCTAACGAAAATGGTTTCAAGAAAACAAACTTAAATAAACCTTTACATCAATAGGCTCCAGTTAATGCAAAAAGAGTTGGCATGTGCTAAGTGTGAAAGTGAGGCAATCCAGCTTAAGCTGAATAGTTATTCAAACTCTAGGAATGTGCTGGATCACATCATTGACATACAGAAAAAGAAAAATGATGTCACGTGCATAGGTTATAAGAAGTGTCCACCACCTATTAAACACGATTATTCTTCGATGCCTGATGAGGAAAATAAACCTCATTTTGAGCCCTCAGTTTCATTGAGCCTTGAGGAATTCACGTTTGGCCAAGGTTACAAAAAGGAAGTATCCTCAGATTCGGATGAATCAGCAGATGCGAAAGTGTCAACAACTGAACGAAATCAGGATCCTCCAGTTATTGTTGAGGATGCTGATTCGTCAGATGATGAATCTGAGGATACTAACTCTGAACAATCAGAAACGGTAACAAAAGAGGAAAACATACCTCTCGAAAATTACATTCTTTGTGATCCACCTGCAAAACCGTTTGTGACTGCTACAGCCAAGTCTGTTGAATCCTCATCTGGAAGCTGTGAAACAGTGAACTTGCTTTACACGTTGATTGGATCTGATAAATATACTCAGACAATGATTTTCCAATCAAGAATGTCAATCAATCTTTGATTAATAAAGTTTTCGAAGATTCTACCAGTAAGTTTTTGGGAAAGTCGAGCCCAGGAGTTGTAGTAACTCAGTGTGCTCCTATCCAAAAATCCAAAGTTAGAAAGAAATATGGGAATCAAAAATTGCAACCACAAAACAATCAACGAAAGCAAGGTCACGTTCACCAAGGAAAGGGAAAAGGCAAACAAAGCCAAAACAAGAAGATGATACAGAAGGTAAAATTCGTGAAATCCAGAGGGGCCGATAAAATTGAAACTTTCGAAAACAAATCCAACACGGATTTTGTTAAACAAGTTAAAATTTTGAAAAGAAACAGTCAAAACAATTACACACAATACACAAACGATTGTGATGTAGGACCAAGTACCTCAAGATCACGAAGTTCATCATGAAGCTCTTACAGTTATGATACTCCGAGGTTTGTTGAGCAGAGATCATGTTTCAAAAGCGGTGAGTATGGGAACATTGTCAGAAATTGTCCATATCTCACAAAAGGAAAGGCAAAGGTTGATGCCCCCATGGTAACTGTTACCATAAAAGATCTGTTTCACCAAAACAGGACCCTCTTCTTATTAAACAACGGGAAATGAAACAGAAAAAGAAACAACGAAAAGATGTTGAAAAGGTTTTAAAACCAAAGGTTATCCAAACACAGTCTATTAAGTTATATGTTAAAAATGAAAAACAAAAACAGATTTGGAAACCAAAATCGAAAACTGTTTCAGGGGGAGCTACATCAATTCCGAATCATCGGGAAATGGATGTCACAATTCTCGATGATGACGGACGACCCAAGTCTGTGAAGGTTTGGGTCCCCCTCTCCAACTAATCTCTGAATGAGTGTGCAGGATGTTCCAGGAGAAACTATTGATAGTCTTAGGATTGTTGATAGTGGAGCGTCCATGCACAAGATCGGCGACATAAGGCTCCGAAATATTGTTACATCTAGGAGAATATTGTTGCCATTTAGGGAGAGAAAGGAAAAAGAAAAGACGACAAAAATTCCGATGAAGGAATTATGGTGAAAGAATGTGGTTGAATGAAGTTGAAAAATTTGACAAGTTGAAATATGTGCCAAAAGTTGGTTGTTATGGTTTTTGATCGGGTCAAAAGGATAGATTAAAATGAAAAGTACACGCCTGCAACACGTGTGAAGCTTTTCTAAGATTCATGGATTTTTCTTCCACAAGAAGTTCAAAGTCCACAAGATGAACGTGTAGGGTACTTTTCTCTACGATGTGATTGAAGAAAATGTGTTTGTTGATCAAACCAACCGGGGTGCGGATGCCTTGGCGTGGATTGAACAACCGCACACTACTTCTCGAAGAGAAAGACAAAGACCTTCACTGGTACAATATGGAAGACCAGCCGGACCCAGAGGTTTATGATCTTGTTGCTGTAAAGAGATTTCTTGGTTAGTTGAAATAGCAACAAAAATCAACTTTGAAGTCCACACCGAGTGGATATTTAGTTTGGGAGAGCACTCAGATTCCTGCCAATGCACGAAGAAGTTGCAGGATTACGGTTTTAAATTTCTAATCTCTCCTATTCTTGTCGATATTTAAGCTGCTTTATAAATTATTATCATCTCGTACAGCACTCTTTGATCTGACACGTTGAACTCGAATATCACCTCACACATGATTGTTTCATTATGAAAGGCGTCAATGTTGTTATGGTCCACACCGATTACCGACATGCCAACTTATTTTTCCAAAATTCGATAAATCAATTCTGATTAAAATTAATTTTGGTAAACGACATTGAGGTAAAACATGAGTTAACCGACATCAGGAAATCGTTTTTGTAAATATCTTTGTGTTTTTATAATTTATTTTAAGTTTTTTGATTTTAGGGGGAGTAAATCCAAATTTGAAAATTCAAAAACATCGAAAAATTTCAAAATTCAAAAACAATAGAAAAACAAAAATGAGTTTCCTGGGGAGCAAAAGAGAAAATGATAGTACATCAGTGGTCTGTCTAAACCTCTTTAAACTGAAATGCAAAATGCAAAATGAAAAATGTTAAGCAGCTCTATATAAGATGTATCGGTAGGCTCACAATCATCTTAAAGTGTGCAGGGTGATATAAACTTAAATCGACTGAAGACCAGGTGGGAACCGCTCATTGGCATATGGTCTTAGTACCGAAATTTAGTTTGAGAGATTGCCGAGGTTTTGAGATATGTGGTCTTTATCCTGTTTATCATCTGGGTATCATGGTTGTTTCTTTTACCGAGACAAACGGAGACGAAGTCTAGATCTTCCATGATATCATACATACGTGTACATACTGTATACGACCTCAATAAGTGATCAACAATCACATGTCCACAAAATAAGTGATAATATATCACAATTTATCCGGGAGTCAAGTTTGTCTCTTTGTTGTACGAACGTACTGACCTATTCATGGACTTGCTCTTGTGCCCTTCATGCATCTGAAAATCAAGTTCCTCATCAATAAGTGATTCTAACACATAGGGCTTGTTTTCAATCAAATAAGTGAGTTTCTCACATTTTCATATACGTCAAAACAGGTGATAAATGGTATACTCACCAGTAAGATGAACTCTCGTGCATACCTTGATACGGGAATGTGTCGTGATGTAGATGAACACCGGTCGGTAAGTATAAATCATACCTTAACGTATCCCCTCGCCATGATTACATCTGATAAGTTGAGCTTATGTGGATAACAATACCGATAATCGTTATAGGATGTTTATCTAAATGTTAACAAAAAGAACAACAAGAGTGTTTTGGCATGACCGTACACTGATATGATTCTCTTACCCTCGAAACTCGCAAAAAGAATGTTTGTATATATTTACTTTTCTTAGTTTCTGCAACTCTGTATATATTTATTTACTGCTTTCAGTATTTACGTTTGAAATATTCAAAATACCAAAAAGATTTAAGGTATGTTTTAATATAAACTTTATAAAAGTCAAAAAGATTTTATTTCTGCTTTAGTTTTGATTAACCGATGTTGGAACTCAACTCTTCGTTGCCTGAAATCTGATGAAAACCAAAACGACTGAATCTTCATAAACGGTCAGAATTTGCAAGCTTTGAAAGTTAATAATCAAAATTGAAAAATCTGTTAACTTTTCAAACTAACTGTCGGACGGTAGTTGAAAACATGGTCACATGTGTGTCATTTGTTTAATGTTAACTATATTCCAAGCGTTTGTTCTCATTACGCGTTTAGATTTCTTGCATGTGCAGGTGCTAAAGGCGAGAAGAGAACATGTTCGATGATAAGCTTCGGAATGAAGACACGATGTGAAGGCACTCAAATGATAAAGATGATCGAGTTGCCGCTGATCAATCATCAACACCTCAAGGATCTCAAGTATCGAAGATCAAAAGATTCACAAGCATAATCAAAGGGGGAGTTTATTGATACACTTCCTAAATGAAAGCGGGAGTTTGTTGATACACTTTCTATGTGCAACACGTGAAGCCTTTGAAGATCATTTCCAAGAATGAATGAGCCATCAAGAGATGGAGAACGAGATTACGAACCTCGCGAGCAGCATCAAAGGGGGAGTTTGTTGATACATATTATGTGGATACGGCTCGGCTCGGTTTGACTCGGCTATGAAGTGAAGGCTGTAGTCAAGACATCCTCCTGTCTTGACTCGGTATGCTAGTTACTTTGTAACGTTTGTGTAAATGCAACTGCGTGTGTGCAGTTTGCATTTAGTATAGCTTGTTTGTTTGTCTCTTTGTTTATTTGGCCCAAACATGATGAAGCCCAAGTCAAACACATTGGACGAAAACACCTGTTGGGCGAAATCCATGTTTGGTGAAAACACCCTTGTGGTGAAAACACCCTTGTGATGAAAACCAAATGGGACGAAAACACATGGGACGAAATCAAGGGATTTCATCCAGATATTGGATTTTGTCAATGGGTTTTCGTCAGGAACTTGATTTCGTCGTTCATCTACTATATAAGCACAGACATCAGACAGAAACACTTACGGAAGTCTGAATAGATTTCATTTAAGTGAACACACTGTAAACACACACACACACAGAGTTTATGAGAACATCTTGTAAACATTGCTTTGTAAAGGTTTTCTAGATTAATACATTGGATTGTTAATCGGTGAATCTTGTGTTTTACATGTTCGTAACTTGGTTTAACTTACCCGTTTAGATTCCGCACTCATGGGTTTGTCGGAAAACAGGAATAGAGGTTGACTCGATCCTCCGGGTGGACCTACAAGCCTCCAACAGCTGTTGGATGTCGATTTCATTAGTCTTCCTAGGGTATTATGTAGTGTAGAGTTCGATAAAAATTGCAAAAAATTCATAAGCAATTCATTCTCGTACTTTCACAAATCTGTACTTATTCATCGGCCGGGTCAGCTCCCGTGTTTTATGCCACCTGACACGTATGGCGGATGTGCAGTTCTTAGTCGGAGAAAGACAGGGTACACTAAGAGCAACTGTCATTTGTGAAAGTATGGATAATTGACAGAGAAGTCATTCGCAGTTCTAAAGAATAGTGAACGTCGCATTCGAAATCGACGTCTAAATTGGACATCATTGTACACAGGTGTCTGATCAAAGTAATTGTTCCATAAACGTGTGTCTCCTTCCACTCAACCCCTATTTATTACTTTGCGTTTACCTTTATTTTTCGGCCAGTAGAACTTGGGCTTGATAAGGTGCCAGATAAATGTTCTCAATGTCATCGCACAACAGTTCCTCTTAAGGCTTTACGACGATTTGCATGAACTAATTATTAAGACCATTGGTATTAAAAATAGGAACTGCCGGTGGAGGTGGATATCATGTTGTTTCTTCGTCACTCGAGCTCTGTATGTCTAAAATACGACGAGAAGGTAGATGTTGTGTGGTTTCTTCATCACTGGAGCTCATGGTGTTTGATAGAGAATGTGAATGTTGTAGATATAAAATGAAGGTAGCAGGGTGGTTGTATTTTAAAGACGGGTCTACTAAAGGAAAAATAGATAGCATAATAGGATGCCAGATGTGTAAAGGGAGCCCTTGCCATAAACCGGTCATTAACCTATCCAACAATCTGATGTGCATAATAAAAATTCAATTGAGTGAGTTCTAGTTTAATAAAAAGAAGAGTTAAGCTTTAGCATCTAGTAACTATTAAACAGTCTAGCAAGGCACACCAGTATAGTATTGCAGAAAACATGAACACTATGTTCAACATAACACCTTAACATACACATTATCACTTTACTTTGAACTATAACATGCACACTACATTGTACGTAGTTGATCAACTACGGGCAACAACAAAGGCACTATTATCCCTTCCGTGGTGATCACTGAACGAAGTTTTATGATCACTTGCAACCCAGAAAGACAATACAAGCCTCTGCCTCCTCTTCTGATGCTGACAAGGCTAAGGACGCTACTCCTCCAGAACCTTCCCCTGATGCTGAAGCCCTCTGGTCTCATCTCGATGCCATTGTCAAATAGTGGATCTATGGCACCATATCCACTGACCTCCTACACACCATCCTCACTCTGGGTCAAACAACCTACGATGCCTGGACCACCCTGGCTAACCTCTTTCAAGACAACAAAAACACCAAGTTTGTCTTCCTTCAGCAGGAGTTTTCCAATGTCCGCTTAGAGAACTTTCCAAACATGTCGGCCTACTGTCAATATGTTAAACTCCTGTCCGATCAACTTACTAGTGTGGGGGCCCCAGTTTACAATAAGAGACTTTTTCTTCAACTTTTAACTGGTCTTACCGAATAGTATGACAGGATTTCAACGATCCTTCAGAATAGGGATCCTCTGCCTGATTTTAATGAAGCACGTTCAAGTCTCACGATGGAGGAAAGTAAGAAGAAACATCAGGTTGCTCAGGCTGCCCATTCCTCTGCCACTGCACTTGCGGCTATCACAACCATCCCTTCACCATCCAACAACAATGCCAATCCTCCTTCTGATCGTAATCGTGGACGGGGTCGTAGTCATGGACGTGGTAGGGGGCGTGGCCCCAATGGTCGCGGGGGCCGGGGGTACAAAGCTCAGCACCCGTACATTGTGTTTCTGCAGGGCTGGGCATCGAATCAGTGGGCTGGACTTATGAATAATCAGGCCCAGCAATGGGCAGCAGCAAACGTGAGTCCACCATGCCCTTACCCATCTCCATCATGGCCCAATACGGGTGCAGGATTGATTGGCCCAGCGCCGTCTCAAGCCTACACTGTAGGACCAGTTCCAACCGACATCCCTCAGGCCCTTTACACTTTATCTCTCAATCAACCAGACCCGATCGGCATCATGGACACTGGAGCCACAGGTCACATGGCAAACCAGCAAGGTAACATTTCCCCGTCCGTTTTTAATAATGGTACTCCTAAACATATTATTGTCGGAAATGGCATGACCATTCCCGTTCTTGGACAGGGCAACCACACCTTACCACGCCCATTCCCACCACTTAAACTTAATAACGTTCTCTATGCCCCTCAATTAATTAAAAACCTTATATCTGTGTGTCGTCTTACCACTGATAATCTAATATCTATTGAATTTGACCCATTCGGTTTTCTTGTGAAGGACCTCAAGAACAAGGCCCCTATCCTACGATGCAATAGCTCAGGTGATCTCTATCCTCTCACCACACATCTTCAGAATCTCACCACCTCACCTTCCACATTTGTTGCTATCACCCAGGAATGTTGGAATCAACGACTTGGGCACCCGGGACAAAATTTATTGCATTCGTTAAAATCTTCTTCTAGTATTGATTATGGAAAGCCTAGTTCCACTATTTGTAAACCATGTGTTTTTGGCAAAAGTATTAAATTACCCTTTCATGATTCCTTGAATAAAACTTCTTTACCATTTGAAATTATTCATAGTGATTTATGGACATCACCGGTTCTTAGCGCCGGCGGGCATCGTTATTATATATTGTTTCTTGATGACTTTACTAGCTTTTTATGGACATACCCCATCAGTCACAAGTCACAAATTACAAATTCACATGTTTTAACAATTACATAAATACCCAATTTGAGCGAAAAATAAAACAGTTTCAGTGCGACAACGGGAAAGAATATGCAAATAATAATTTCCAAAATTTTTGTCACAACAACGGCATTTACTTCCATTTTTCCTGCCCTCACACCTCCTCCCAAAACGGAAAAACGGAATGCAAAGTCCGCACTATCAACAACATGCTAAGCACTCTTCTCGCTCAATCTTCTCTCCCAACAAACTTCTGGCATCACGCGCTTGAAGTTGCCACCTACCTTCTTAATATTCTTCCAAGTAAAAACCACAAATTTCTCTCACCCACTACCCTTCTTTACAATTGCTAACCCACCTACGAACACCTACGCATTTTTGGTTGCTTGTGTTATCCCATCCTCCCCTCCAACACAATTAATAAATTAGCTAACCGATCCCAACCTTGTGTGTTTCTTGGTTACCCTACTAACCACCGAGGCTACAAGTGCCTCGACCTTCAAACGCACAAAATCTTCATTAACCGCCATGTTCACTTCAAGGAATCCATTTTTCCATATCACATCCGTTCCCCCACCCCTTCCCATTCGTATGACTTTCTTTCTTCTCCCTTACACCCACTTCTATGGTCTCATGTCTCCCAACCAAACTCTCAATCCTCTGTCTCGGCCCAGCCCGGTTCTAACCAGCTCTCGGCCCACACCAGTCCTTTACACAAATCGTCGCCCAGCCCACTCCCCCTTCCAACCCCGCCCAAACCCCATCAGCCCAAACCCTATCAGCCCAACCCCTATCAGACCTCACTCCCCCAACCCAACCCAATGCCATCGAGCCTGTTTCCCAAATAACCCCCCTTCTCCCTCACACCCCAACTCTCCTCCCCTCATTCACACATACACCCTCAGACAGCCTGGTACCACTCTGTCTTCTTCCCGGGTCATTCCCCAATTGTCCCTCCTCCTCCACCCCCACCGTCGCAACCTCCCACCCGTACCATGCGCACAAGCGCTATGGATGGCATCTCTAAACAAATTAGGCCGAATATTAACCTTCACACTTCCACCATTGTTCCTATTCCAAAAACCCACAGGTTGCTCTGTCCTCACTAGAATGGTACAATGCTATGAATGAAGAATTTAATGCCCTTATTAAAAATGAGACCTGGGAACTTGTTCCTAGAACCTCGGATATGAATATTATTCGTAGCATGTGGCTTTTTAAGCATAAGTTCAAATATGATGGAAGTCTTGAACGTTATAAGGTTCGCTTGGTATGTGACGGTAAAAAACAACAGGTTGGCATTAATTGTGGGGAAACGTTTAGTCCGGTGGTCAAACCCGCCACCATTCGCTTGGTGTTATCTTTAGCTCTTTCTCAGTCATGGAAGAGTCACCAACTTGACGTCACTAACGCTTTTCTTCATGGGAATTTGGCTGAAACAGTATACATGTATCAGCCCATGGGGTTCCGACATCGAGATTATCCAGATCATGTGCGTCGTCTCAAGAAATCTCTGTATGGCCTAAAACAGGCCCCGCGCGTGGTATCAACACTTCACGGATTTTGTTCTAATGCTAGGCTTTGTTCAAAGCAAGTCTGATGTCACACCCCGACCACGTAAAACAACAAATCATGGCGGAAACGTCGGGGAGTGTTGTAACAGAATTATTGTTTCACAACCATGGATACAAAAAAAGTTTCGTTTTATTGATTTCATTAAGTGATTTACATTGTCTTAACACAAAACAAACAAGTTACATATCGACTATCATTGTTATTATGTTACTAAGGCCTCGTCCAGATCCTATGTGACTCATGCATCCAAGCAATCAACATTAAGCAACATCACCTGAAACATATGTAAGACAAAGTCAGCAAAGAAATGCTGGCGAGCACATAGGTTTTATAAGAGTGTCGGATTCATGGCTAGTTTACATGTTGCAATACCTTGTTAAAAACCATGTTTTGAAAAGCGCATAGTATTGCAGCATAATTAACCATCTCAAATCAAGATGGTTATAACTTATAAAATATCGTAGCCATGATTCTTAACCCAAAACGATTGTTTAATTAAATCGAATTGTAAAACAACTCGTTAAAAACTCGCTAATAAAACTCCTATGGTTTATATCTTCTCGAAAACATTGTTATATGACATCGTTTTAACCTCGTTTACCCAAGTGAACTAAATAACGCCACGGTATGTAGTATGATGAAAACACTTATATATAAGAAGTATCAGCGGCGTATCTACCATGTTTTCATCACATTACACATGTCTCGTTATCTAAACACTAACCAAAAATCAATCGTTTATCCAACTCGTTTAACTTGTTCAAATCGTTTCAAAGTCGTTTAAGTCGTTTCCAAATTGTTTATCTCGTTTAAATCATTCTCGTTTTAATTGTGAAAACTACTTTTGGTCGTCTCACTAATAACATTCAAACCTTCGTGACTCGTCTATCTCGCTTCTCGCATTAACAAACCACCAAAGGGTAAGTTAACAATCGCAGATTCAGTCGTTACCCACATAACCCACACATAACCATGGGGACAGTCTGATAACGGGATTTGTCAAATCCTATAGTACCATAACCTAATACTGGCCGGTTCGGCCAAAATTAATGAATGTCATTCGTTATGTAAATACGTCCAATAAGTTCGTTCACATTATCAAAATCGTTATTAGTTTTGTATAAACCATAACAATCGTTTTTGAAACCATCGTTAAAACCTCAAAACCATTTAGTACATATGAATCACCCCAAAACAATTGAAAGCAGTAAAATAGGGGAACTATGTACTCACATTGAAGTGCAAAGTATCCTCAATCTAAAGAACTCAACAAGCTCAGGCAAATCAAGGAAACAAAAGCAGCACCTAGTAATCAAATCGCTAGTCAAATAATCGACACCTGATCAGAAGATCGGATACAATGAGGTTTTTTAAACCAAATGAGTGTTGGAACTCATGTGATATCGTTTAACAAAGCCTACATTCTAGGTCGGAACCTAACCTAAGTGCTTTCGACCCGTTACGACCCATTAAGGTAGCTTATGCTATTTTAACGCGTCGTGCGCGCAAATGCGCGTTCGAGACGTCTAATTAGTCCTATGACAAGTATTATATGCCTAAACATGTTTAAATATGTTGCATAATCAGTTACGTGGAAAATTTTAGGTTAAATATGCTTATAATCCAATTATGCATGAAAATGGCATTTTGGTCATTTACCTAAGGCATATAAACTACCTATTATACAACTACTTAAACTAGGTGACCATAAGGTATAACCTCGGGAGGTTATTCCCTATACAACTATGGTCACTAAACATGCTTGGTCGGATCCTAAAGATCGACCAAACGGGTCGAGTTCGAAAGTCTAAGCGGTGGTTTAGACCGCTTGACTTACGACACTTAAGAAGCATTAAACTAAAAGTGACGAGCTAAGCATGTTAAAACATGCTTAACTAAGTTAGAAAACAGGTTTAGATATCAAAACAATGTGTTTTGATACCCTAGGATAGTTCGGTTGCAAAATACGCACAAACGCGTATTTTGACCGAAACTATGACTCGTCACTACACCTAATCAACGTGGTAATCAATAGGTATAGTCACTAGGGACTATAACCATCGTGATTACGCTCACGTTGCGAAGTTCAAATGAACTCCGTGTTGACCAGAGACTGGTCAAAGCAGAAAGTCAAACACTGTTTGACTTTCGTGCTTAAAAATGCATAAAAGAACGAAAGAAGCTTACAAAGGGTCCTTGCTAGGAAGATCTTGATCCAAGACACTCAGGTATGAAGCTTTAAGCTTCAACTTAGAGATATTCAGATCAAGATGTGCAGAATTCAAATGAACGGCATGGGTATTTATAGGAAAACAAGAACCGTTTGGATCGTTCCTCGTAAACCGAGCTTCAATCTGGACCGTACACATGCACCCATGGTTTTGAAATACCATGGGCACCTTAGAATAGCCCATAGATTGTTCAAAAACCGTTTGCAAACCATAGAAACCCAGCTGCTGATTTAATCAGCCTGTTTTGCTGATCTGGGGGTCATGTCGTGGCCCGCGTAAAACACAACCTCACCTTACGCGGCCCGTGTAAGGATCTTTCAGGAAATGTCAAAACAGGTCCCTGCAGGTGCAAAACTTGCTATTTGATGCATTTTTGACACGTTTAAGCCCCGTTAACCTCATTTCAAGGTTCTAAAATGAAGTTAAAGTATAGGGAACTTAAAATATGCTCAAAAACATCTCAGATGTCGGCTTCTTTGGTCGTACAGTTGCGTTGTTCGGTTAATTACGACGGAAGTCGTAACGGACGCAAAAACGATCCAAATTAAGCGACGAATGAAATTTTATCATGCCAATCACTAAAATAAAATATATTAATGATTACATAAATTTTTGGATGTCCGGATGTATTCAGAACGTAAGATATGCGCGAGAATGCAAACTTGTGCACTTTTTGACGCTTTTAGTCCCTGATGATCAAATAAGTTTAGTTTAGCATACCGAACCCCTCAAAGCCTATTTCTAAGCTATGTAAAGGATATTTAGGGTATGATTAACTTATGATCAAGTTCCGAAATGTTCGTTACCATGCAAATCGGCATAGTTTCGCAGTTTGACACAAATAGTCCCTGCGATCGAATAGACTTGTTTTCGACACACCAAACCATCCAAAACTTATTTCTAAGTTATGTGAAGGTTATTTAAGGTATGTTAAGCCTATGTCACTATTCTGGAGTGTTTTTCGCATTAAACTGACTGCGTTTAGGCACTAGTTTGCGTATAACCTTCCAGAAAGCGATTTAATGCTTGAAATCGAACTCGAATTAAATCGTAAAATTACTAAACACAAATACACACATAATAACACAAAAGAACATATAATATCACCAAAACACATCATGTTATTAATAATAGACAATTATTTACATTGTACATCGATTACAGAACACAGTTGTCACAGTCTCCCCTACTTTAGGAAATTTCGTCCTGAAATTTTTAACTAGAGGAAACTTGTGAGAATAATTGCGGATATTTCGCCTTCATTTGGTCCTCACATTCCCAAGTAAACTCTGGGCCATGTTTGGACTCCCATCGAACCTTGACCAATCGAATCCGTTTGTTCTTCAAATGTATGACCATACGGTCCATTATCTCCACAGGTTTCTCGACAAAGTGCATTGTTTCCTCAATTTGAATCTCATCGAGTGGAATGTGAAGATCAGTATCGGCTAAACATTTTCGCAAATTGGACACGTGAAAAGTCGGATGAATATTTCCAAGCTCTGGAGGTACCTCTAGTCGATAGGCAACCTTTCCAATTCTTTCAACAATCATAAATGGTCCGACATATCGTGGTGCAAGTTTTCCTTTCTTTCCAAATCTCACCACTCCCTTCCAAGGTGACACCTTGACTAGGACACGGCATCCGATTTGAAATTCTAAGGGCTTGCGTCATATATCCGCATAACTCTTTTGACGGCATCTAGCTGTCACAAGGTTATCGCAAATTTTCTTGATTTTGTCTGTTGTTTCCAGAATGAGCTCAGGTCCAGTAAGCTGAGCTTCACCGATCTCATTCCAACAGACAGGTGAACGACATTTTTTTTAACCGTAGAGAGCTTCGAATGGTGCCATATTGATACTAGCATGATAACTATTGTTGTAAGAGAACTCGATTAATGGAAGATGAGAATCCCAATTACCACCAAAGTCAATCACGCATGCTCTAAGCATATCCTCCAAAGTTTGAATCGTCCTCTTTGATTGTCCATCTGTTTGGGGATGATAAGCAGTGCTTAGATTCAGTTGGGTTCCCATAGCAGATTGCATGGTCTTCCAGAAATGAGATGAAAATCGAGCATCACGATCAGATATGATATCCAAAGGAACACCATGTCGAGATACAATCTCATCAACATAAATCTTTGCAAGTTTATCAGCAGATAGATCCTCGCGAATCGGTATAAAATGAGCTGACTTCGTTAAGCGATCGATAACAACCCAAATAGCATCGTGACCGTTAGATGTACATGGTAACTTTGTGATGAGATCCATCGCAATGTTCTCCCACTTCCAAACCAGTATCTTTGGTTGTACAAGCAAACCAGATGGTCGTTGATGTTCAGCCTTAACTTTGAGACAAGTTAGGCATTTCGACACATACAAGGCAACGTCTTTCTTCATACCAGGCCACCAATACTGGGTACGAAGATCCTTGAACATCTTATCAGCACTAGGATGGAATATCGAGATTTGTGAGATTCGTCCATCACTAAAGTGCGAAGATCGTCTTGTTTCGGAATCCACAAACGATCCTTAAAATAGAGTAATCCATCATCCTTCCTTTCGAGTTTTAGCTCATGTTGAAGCGATAGCTCATATTTCAATAAGCCTTTCTCACACAAGACCGTTGAGCTTGAAGAACACGAGATTGAATATCGGATAGAGTTCGAACAGAATGAAGCTTGACTCGCTCCTTTCGACTAAGCGCATCGGCTACGACATTCGGCTTACCAGGATGGTAGCGAATTTCGCAATCGTAGTCGTTTAAGAGTTCAACCCAGCGTCGTTGCCTCATATTCAACTCCTTCTGATTAAGAATATGCTGGAGACTTTTGTGGTCTGTGAAAACCACACACTTCGTTCCATAGAGATAGTGTCTCCAGATTTTAAGCGCGAAAACCACAGCTCCAAACTCAAGATCATGAGTCGTATAATTCTTCTCGTGAATTTTTAGTTGTCTTGACGCATAAGCTATCACTTTGCCTCGTTGCATAAGAACACAACCAAGGCCTAAATTAGATGCGTCACAGTAAACAACGAAATCATCGTTTCCATCGGGCAAAGATAGAACAGGAGCATCACATAGCTTCTGTTTCAGCCTTTGAAACGCTTCTTGTTGTTTGGGTCCCCACTCAAAAGGCTTATTCTTCTGAGTCAAAGCAGTGCGTGGAACCGCAATCTTCGATAAATTCGAAATGAAACGTTGATAATATCCAGCGAGACCAAGAAAAGGCCAAATTTCTGTTGGTGTCGTTGGTGTGTTCCAATCCTTAATTGCAACAATCTTGGATGGATCCACATGAATACCCTGCTCGTTAACTATATGACCCA